>CM029394.1:7864268-7886595 GCA_017165825.1 Hepsetus odoe
TACACTTGAAGGATGTTTACCACCTTGAAGCAAAAATTTCGTACCATATATATTGACAAGATCGTGTTTTTATTACAAACAGCACAAGAAAAATAGCCCAACTGAAATACCTAAAATACTTTTTAGAAAAAACATACATGTCATGAATATCAACCCAATGAAGTTAAAATGAGAAAGTGAAAGTGATCAAATTTATAGAATTTATCATTACCTTTCTATAAATGATCTAGAAAGTTTTATTGATTATATTATATTAAATCACACACGACGGTTTCTTCTCCTTGTATTTTTTTTTTTTTTGTAGTTACCATGGAAATCAGCAGTGGGGCAGCGGTGGCCTAGTGATTAGGGCGTTGGCTGCATGATTGGAGGATCAGGGAACTTGAAGAAAAACAGGCTGGGTATCTAGAATATGAAAAGGACTGTAAAGACCTGGGTGATCAGATCATTGCATTAACTGGAAGCTTGAACAGTACTCAGGAGAAACTAAGGGCTGAATCAGAAAAGCAACGACAGGCCAATGTGAAGCATAGTGCACTCCTCACAGACATTCACCAAAGAGATGAACAGATCAGCTGCATGAACATTCAGATCACTCAAAGGAAGGTTTGCTGACAAGGCTCAACCAACAGCTGGCAGAGAGAGATGAGATTCCAACCTTGAAGGAGAAGCTGGAGACTAAAGTGGCCACAATGGAAGAACAGTTGAATCGGACCAGGCCAGAGCTGAAGCAGGTGCAGGGCAACAGCGCCGTTCTGCAGGCCGAACTGAAAAAAGGCAAGAAAGAGACCAATAAGCTCACAGAGCTGCAAGCACTCTGCATGTCAGTTTGTACACTGTTTGATTGAGCATACGCCGCTGTTGGAGTGGTTTGCTAACAACTATAAGAAATTAGGTGCCACTCTAGAGATTGTCCCTGGCAAAAAGTCAGAAGGGTGCACAGAGCTCAACAGAACTTAAGCCAAATTCTTTCCACAAGGAGATCATAAACACCCTACCTTCAGTTTATCCCCACATTTCAACGGACTCAGAACAGAGTAACTGGTTGCAGAAAGTTGCACTTCAGGTCCAGAGGGGTCAGTGCGAGGCTTCTCTCAGTGAAACCAAAAGCGGGGCTCCCATTCTTGATTATGATTATGTATGATTATGGAGGTCTTGCAGGTTCTTGGCCTGGATCATTCGCCTGAGATTGTGAGTGACGATCATGTTCTGGATTATGCACTGGTCTCGGAGATCGGAGTTTCTGAGACTGCTCAAGGTCAGGAGCACTCAGAGGAAGGAGGACACATGACACACCATGAAAACCGCAGTCACTGTGTCAGTGGCAACAAGGGCCTTGCAAAAAGCTCCGACAAGAACTTCTTAGACAACCATGAACGCATCGTTGAAGGAACTTCAAACTTAAACTGCTCTGTAAGTTTCAAGCTTTGCAGTGATGGTTTGTGCATTCTCTACAGTCATGTGTGTGATAAAGAGAACTCCAAGAATGGTGCTGAGGAGGATTGTGACAGCTAATGCAAAGAAGAATGTTTTCAGTGTACCCAAGGTGAGAGGTGTGTTAACCAGAATATGGTGTGTGATGAAATACCTCATGTTCAAGATTGCTCTGATGTAATGAACTGCTTTTGTTTGTCTGAGGATTGCCACCAGCACTGCAGTGACAGCAGAAGCCAGTGCACTCCTATGAGCAGTGTCTGTGATGGTGATGGAGACTGCTTTGATGGCACAGATGAGATTGGCTGTGCTCCGATAGAGAAGTCTCAACACACCAGTGACCAGTGCATGTCTATGAAGTTCTGCTCTGATGGCCCTACAGACTGCCATGATCACTCAGAGGAGAAAGTATGTAGTGAACCTCCACACCTTCCCCAGGGGGAACATCGTACTTTTGGCCAGGAACACCTATTGAAAGTAAGGCTCCATGTTGGACTCACTGATGCTTGTGTCCATGCCCTACCATGTCTGCATTATCAAAGACACTGAGGTGGATGAAATTGCAGGAGATGAAGAGGAGTGGAAGGCTCGGCAGCAGAGCATCCAGCTCTAAGGTTCAGCCTGTGTCCAAGCCTCAGGCTCCTATTGTAGACATTCAGGTTAAAGTTAAGTTCATAGCAGAGTGGAGCACAGAGTAACACGGCCCAGTGATTCAGGAGCTGGTGATGAAAAATAGGAATTCACAGCTACAGCTGCAAACCAGTACTGGGTCCGGTACAGAGTAGTGAGCAATGTGGGAGTGAGTGAAGCCAGTGTCTCTGTCTGCGTCTCTCTCAAAGGGAAAATGGCTGTTCCAGTGGGCCAATCATGGGTCAGTGAAGACTTTCTTAATATTCTTTTTCAACCATATATATTTGGTCACTGTTTTTCCTCCTAAATCAACATAAATAGAGAGGAAAATATCAAAATTGGCATGATGTAGAAAATGAAAGACTAATGAATGTCAGTATAAACCATTCTACTTTCATGTTTCATTTTTTCTTTTACCGTAATTGACTTTTACTTCAATGTAATTGATAGCTAAATGACTTCCAAAGAATGGGACCACTTTTTCACTTTTTCACTTTGGACTAAGGAATAAATTAATGAGCAGCCAGAGCAGTTCTGGGCGGAGTGTGTCATCCACCCAGTCATAGGTTAGCTTCAAAAACGTTACAAGTCAGATATTATACATGTTAAAATGACTCAGGTTACTAAGTTTGTCAAAGACTTTTATTGTGTAATTCAATGGATTCGTCACATAATTAGAATATAAGTCGGATGTAATTAAGCTTGCAGCTCTTGCAGTTCAATAAAATTGCATTCTTCCAAATTCCAATTTTGGTATAAAACTGATACTTTGTTGGTGAGCAATGTGGGAGTGAGTGAAGCCAGTGACTCTGTCTGCGTCTCATCCAAAGGGAATGTGACTGTTCCAGTGGGCCAATCATAGGTCATTTAGATAGAAGACCATCTAAATATTCCTTTTCAAGCATATGTATTTGGTCACTGTTTCTCCTACTAAATCTAAAAAAATCAACATATAAAATATAAACATTGCCATGATTATCATGAATGCCATGATAATGGCCATAACTCTGGCTTGGAAAAGTGGTTAAGATAATAAGATATTATGATGATGATTAAGAGATTATTTTCTAGAGATTTATAAGAGATTTTTAAAAGGTTGGTATGGAGACTGTCTTTGTTAAGATTCTCCAAAAGGGGGCGATATTATCACTCAATTGCACAGTTTCAGCTCATTCCTGCCCAACACACCAATATTTAAAACTGCACAGCAGTGAATCCTAAGAACTGGATCTAAAACCACTAATATTAAAAGACACTGAGCCTGATTTACTTCTTGTTCACAATACTTCTCAAGCATGTTAGCCAACCAATCAACAGTATAATATGCTAATTATTTATAACCTCTTTGAAATATAACAAGAGTGGTTATTTTAAAGGTGAATTTTGTATGGTGTTGGGCAGTTTTTTGCATTGCGTATAATTGGGTTCAATGCGGAAGTGTAGTTTTGTTTTGGTTCACTGTGTGTTGTATACTCACAAGAATAGTCACTTTCACTTGCACCCTAAACAAAATCCTGGACATCCCTCTAAATCAGGGGTCACCAACATGGTGCCCGCAGGCACCAGGATGCCCCCAAGTACCACATGAGTCACCCGCTTACCTGTTCTGAAACTAGCACAACTCACCAGTAAGCAGTGTCTAAAATTTTATTTCTGTTTAATTTTAAATTAATCCTGTTGCTATTCTTCTATAATCACATTTGCATTTATATAGATTTGAAAATGACAATATCTAAAAAGAAGAAGGTTTTAAAACATGTTTATTATACACAAAGTTTAGATAAGTTTAGGTTTTCCATCAAACTAGTAGCCATCAAACATGGCTCTGCAGACAACAGTGCTTTGGAATCAGGGCTACAAAAGGTAATAAAATACACCGAAATAAAAAATCATGGAAATTGTGTGTGTGTGTGTGCTAGCTGAATTTTGAAATGACAAAAACATTGATTTGTGTCTTGAATAATACAGTGACTGATACTTATATTCATCATTATTTATTCTCACCACAGAATAAATCCTTTGTGTGACCAATCGTTGGAGGATTGAAAGCTGGAATGGTTTTGTTCTCCTCACTGAATCACAATCATTACTCTTCTGATTTCTGTTGTATTGTTCTTTTTGTCTGAAGGTTTGCTTTAAATTTTAAAACTGGGCCAAGGGAGGGTGATTACATCGCATTTAACTTTAACTTTATCCTCATTTTCTCCAAATCTCAACAAGAGCATATCCAGCATGTCAGGTTGGTGCCCCAAAGGCTTCTTTAACCCTGTCCAATAGGGGTGTGTAGTTTTAATTATGCTTCTGGAAAACCCTTTATTCTTTTCTTTACCTCAAGGCCAAATTTACTTCTGAATACCACCCTCAGTATTTGTGGAATTATTTGTGGTGTTTCACTTCAATCTGACCCACTGCATGGGCTGACTTTCTTTCTCCTGGGCCAAACTGGCATACAATTCCCAACACACACTGGACTTAGGCATGTCTCCATTTCAGGCCCAGGTGAGCTTTGCTCCAGTGCCCCTTCCTAATCAGCTCCCTCAGTCCAGGGTGCCCTCAGCTGGTGCCCTGGTAAAGTATTGTCAAAAAGTTTTGCAAACTGCATGAAAGGCCATCCTGAGGGCCTTAACAGCTATGCAATGGGCAGTGAATCAACACTGTTGCCGGGCTGGACTGTACCACCCAGGGGATAAGGTTTGGTAATCATCACAATCCCAGACAACAGTCCAAGAAGCTGTCTCCCCGGTTCATTGGCAATGTCGCTTTCCTCTCATGGGTCAATCCTGTTACCTACTGGTTGCAGCTGCCCCCGCATATGCGGGTCCATCTGGTCTTTCACATTTCCAAGCTTAAGCCCTGGGTGACATCACATTTTCAGCTGTCCCAGCCCTTCCCACCTCCTTTCTGGGCTTCTCATGGGGGTGCTGTCTACACCGCGTCTCTTGGGCTCCCAGTGTCGTGGCCTTCAGTATTTGATGGTATTTGGACTGGGAAGGTTATGGGTCAGAGCATCATTCCTGGGTCCCCTCTGCCTCCCCTCTGATCCGTGACTTGCTTCATGCTCAATCTGAGGCTCCTGGGCTACCAGGACATGGCTGTAGGAGGGGGGCCCTTTTACGGTAACAATTCTAGGGAGTTTTTTTCTCTTGTTGTGCTTTTTCTCTGTTTGTCTTTTTCAGCACACTGCACCTATGCTAATGGGCTAGCACCGCTAGCCTATTGTGTACAGACTGGAGCTGTGCTTGGCTGCACAGTCATGGGTCATCAGTGTGAGCAGCAGTAGGCTGAGAACACAGCCATGAGTGGCCCATGTGCTCAGCGTGATGGTGCCGGAAGTGAAGCTACCGGTCCAGACTGACTGGGGTTTCCCATTCAGAAAGTCAAGGATCCAGTTACAGAGGGAGATGTTCAGGCTCAGCAGTCTAGCTTCTCACTCAGATGCTGAGGGATGATGGTGTTGAATGCTGGATTGGAGTCAATGAATAGCATTCTGACATAACTATCCTTTCTATCCAGATGGAGGGTGGTGGAGATTGCATCATCTGTTGAGTGGTTGGGACAATACGCAAACTGCAGGGGGTCTAGTGAGGGTGGATGTTGATTCTTTATGTGCCTCATGACCAGACTCTCAAAGCACTTCATGATGACAGGTGTGAGTGTTATGGGACAACCGTCATTAAGGCAGGAGACAGATGAATTCTTAGGCATGTGGATGAGGCTGGTGGTCTTTAAGCACCTTGGAACAAACTTGGTGCACAGAGAGATGATAAAGATGTTGGTGAGAACATTTGCCAACTGCACATCCTCTGAGCACACAACCAGGTATGTTGTCTGCACCATCAGTTTTCCATGGGTTGACTCTCAGTAGAGATCTCCTTACCTTTGCTATGGTGAAGCAGAAAACCTGGTCTTTAAGAAGAGTGATGGACTTGCTCATCGGAATGTTGTTCATGGCATCAAACCATGAGCAGAAGCGGTTCAGCGCATCTGGAAGAGATGTCTCACCATCACAGGCAGGTGGTGAGAGCCTGATTCCCCTGCCACATGCTTCATCTGTCACTGGTGCTCTTGACGTGAACATGGATTCTCTGTGCGTGAGCTCTCTTGGGTGCTCTGATGGCCCGAGACAGGTTTGCCCTCGCTGTTCTTGCGGTTAATCCCCTGACTTGAAGGCCTTGTCCCAGGTTCTCAGGAGTCATCCATGGCTTCTGACTGGGTCGTGAGATGATGGACTTGGAGACAGTAACATCATCAATGCACTTGCTGATGTATCAAGTCACTGATGCTGTGTACTCCTCCAGGTTGGTGGAGTCACTGTAAGTCGTATTCTCCCTAAATATGACCCAGTCGGTGTGCTCAAAGCAGTTCTGAAGAGCAAAGATGGCTCCTGGGGGCCAGGTCTTTCCCTGCCTTAGGATGGGCTTGGCACGCCTGACAATGGGTCTGTACACTGGGATCAGCAGAGCAGAGATGTGATCTGAGTACCCAAGGTGGGTGCGGGGCTCCACTTTGTACGCATTGGCCATGTTTGTGTAAACACAGTCCAGCAGGGTTGCCCCCCTCATCACAAAATCCACATGTTGATGGAATTTAGGGAGAACTGCCTTGAGACTTGCATGGTTGAAATCTCTGGTGACAATGAACAGTCTGTCCGGTAATGAGTTTTGGAGCTTGCTGAAAGCTCCATACAGTTACAGCTGTTAGCATTAGCGCTGGGTGGGATGTAAACCGCCATGATAAAAACTGCAGTGAATTCCCTGTGCAGATAAAAAGGTCTACATCTGACTGTGAGGACCTCCAGCAGTGCTGTACAGTGTGTTGAGACCAGCACAGCATCCGTACACCATTGTGTGTTTATGTAAACACACAGCCCCTCTTAACGAGTCTTGCCAGACAAAGCGATGTTTCTGTCTGAGCGAAATGCAGAGAGTCCGGCTAGCTGAATGGTGATGTCTGGCATGCTGTCTCTGAGCCATGTTTCAGTAAAAGCAAAAACATAGCAGTCTCTGTTCTCACGTTGGGTGGTCAACTTAAGTTGGATGTGCCAAGGATCGGACATCGTAGAGGAGTACGGGTGGAATAGCTGGCTGGCTAGCGTTAACCTTTAGCTGAGCCCGCTTGCAGCACAGGGACAGCTGCAAATGTTCATTTCCTCTCACACCACTTTTTTCTATGTCCTCACAGTCAGCCAGGTACATCAGGCGATCTCAGGGACTGAAGGACTGGTCTTCGTAGCATGCTGAGCTCTTGTAGCTTTGATAGAAGTGTCGTTGGAAGACTGTATCACAGCTGTTTTATAAAATGGCCAGCTTGGATGAAGACCCAGCTGTGTCAGGTCTCCCAGACCAGTTGTAGGCAAAAGATAAAAATGATGTTGGTGTAACCAGGTTATGTAGTATGGTTATAATCGCACAAAATCTGTTTTAAATCCCAAACTGTTCCTGTTCTACCTGACTGTGAGGACCTCCAAGCCTGTAGTGGCGCTTATTATTAATTTGAGATACTCTTGATCCCTTTTCTTCTTCAGTGGCATGTCCCTATGAATTCTCCCTCCCTCTTTCTACAATTCCCCTGAGGGAGAGGAGCTGGAGTGGGTGCTGTACTTATTTGGAGATGTTTGTGCCTGTTGTGTAATGTCAGAATAAAAGAGGAGAAACTCCAAGGAGATTCCTGTGTCGCGTCAAAAAACTACACAACACAGAAGTTCACCGGTTACATTGGGTTGATAAAAAAATTGTCCTCTGGTTGCAATAACTCCTAAATCCGCATACAGACCGTGTCGACGACACTACTCACTTAAACAAGAAGCAATTGATGGTATTAGACCAGTGTTTGAAGCACTGAAAAAGGCAAGGCTTATTGTTCTGTGTCCAGATTCTCATGTCTGTATGCTATTGTTATCATGTTAAAAAGACCAGAGATAAAGGCCAAACCACAGAATGGAGGTTTGTTCAAGATGTGCAAGCTGTCGATGCCATGGTGCAACCTTGTGCACCCACTGTAGCATATCTGTACACCATCCTATCGTAAATTCCATTTGAAGCAGCGTGGTTCCCCATGGTCAATCAGGCAAAAGCTTTTTTCAGCATACCTGTACACCCTGATAGTCAGTTCTGGTTTACTTTTAACTTTGATGGGAAGCAATAAATGTTCATGTGCCTTTGTCAGGGATACTGCAAGAGTCCTACAATTTACAACAGTGTACTGCACGATTCATTGGCTCGCTTACAATTATCCCCAGGGACCGCTCTTTTGCAGTATGTTGATGATTTGTTGATTACAACACCTAGTCAAGCACAGTGCAAAAAAGACACACAGTCCCTACTTAACCATTCGGCTGACAATGGCCACTAGGCAAGTCTGTCTAAGCTTCTATAGCAAGTAACATTTTTGGGTCACGATATCTCACCACAAGGTAAATCACTTTCAAATAAGCATACTGGGGCCATTTGTGCAATTCAAAGACCTGTCCCTAAGAAGAAGTTAGCATGGGCATGTGTTCCTATTGTAGGAGTTTTATTTCTAACGATTCTGAGATGGAGGAACCTCTGCAAGGTAAACTGTCAGCTTACATGAAATGATATACAACTTATGGCGTTTAAAAATTTTAAACAAGCCCTATCGTCTTCTCCAACATTGGGTATAATACCAAGCTATTTGTGCAAAGATTGTGAAATGGGGGGTCATGTAACTGGCTTTTTTTAAGTATCAAATATCCAGAAGGTTTATTGTCATTTCAACCGTATACACAGTGCACAGTGAAATGAAACAATATTCTTGCAGGACCCTGGTGCTACACATAAGATAACATCTAACATTACATAGAACACAGGACAAGTGCAAACAGGACAAGTGCAGCCAGGTAATCACAGAACTGACCCGAGAAAACATTGTTCACATCATGCCCAGTGTGCAGGTGCAGTAGAAAGAGAAAATGACGAAACAGAAACTGGTAAGGAAACAGGCTTATCATGGCCTGATTTGAGCCCATATGAAATTCTGTTGAAACCCATGAATTTAGGCATGGGACCACCCGGCAGTAAAGCAGCAGGAGAATGTTTAACAATGCACTGTGATGATGAAATGTTGCAATACTGTTGTCAATTGTCTGCTATTCTAAGATATGTGCATCAGCAGGTAAGAAATGTGCTGCAAAAACCAAATGACCAGGGCCTGAATCATGTGGGTTTTGCAGTGCACTCTCACATTCCATGTCTTCACAAGCAGTTGAACTTGTGCTTTGGCTTTATTTGAGTGTCAAATATCCAGAAGGTTAATTGTCATTTCAACCGTATACACAGCGCACATTGAAATGAAACAATATTCTTGCAGGAGCCTGGTGCTACACATAAGATAACATCTAATGTTACACAGACCACAGGACAAGTGCAAACAGGACAAAGACTAACAGTTATTAAAAAAACAATTGCAAGACAGCAGACATTCATCCAACAAGAGACAGGCAGTTTGTGCATGAATGTGGGTGGAACAGGGCAGCAGTATTCTAACTAGACTGTACAGAGCAGCAGTCGAATGAAGCAGCATTGATAAAAAAGTGCGGAATGCAAAATAAATAATGATAATAAGAATAAAGTGACTGTGTGAATAACCAGGAAGAGGTAGATATAAGTTTTATGAAAGGAGCCAGTCATTAAATAGTCAGTTACTGTTCAAAAATCTGATGGCCAGGTGAAAGAACCCAGCCTGATAGTGGAGGCCCGTATGCTACGGAACCTTTTCCCAGATGGCAGGAAGGAGAAGAGTGTGTGGGATGGATGTGTAGGTTGCTTTTTTACATTTTATGCTTAAAAATTCTTTATTCAATTGTCCTACTGTCAAAGTGACCTCTGAACCCTGGCCATTGCCACAGTCCTAGTCCCAAGAATTAATTAAAGAAAAACATATTAAAAAACATTTTAAAGAAACCCTTGAAGCCTGCCACGTACTTGTGTCTCTCTTTCCTTGCAAACATGGTTGTCACATGTGGGGTGTTTTGGGCACGCTAGAGGGCGCTCTCTGTCACATGTGTTGTGTTTTGGGCACGCTAGAGGGCGCTCTCTATCACGTATAAGGTGTTTGTCACAGGAGGTGTTTTGGGTACGCTAGAGGGCGCTCTGTTCTGACTGAGCACACCCTGAGCCCCTGCAGGCAGGTGTGCATCATTGGGGCTGACTATTTAAGCCCCGATGAGTCAGAACAGAACGTGGCTCATTAGGTAGGTTAAGCCTATGCGTAACAGGTGGTTTTGGTATATGTAACTTGGTGTCTGTGACTTGGTATATGTAACTTAGTACATGCTACTTAGTATCTAGGATTAGACTGCAGTTCCTCGGTTCTAGGGTTTCTTGTTTAGAACTGCAGTCCCCGTTCCTTGTTTTTGTAAGTGTGACTAATAAAAGTATGTTCCTAACTCCTGGCTCCGAGCTGACGTCCCTCTGGTACCCCGCAACTGTTACAGAAATGAGCCGCCAGTACCTGGACGTCGTGAGCCACGAGGGCGAGCAGGAGCACGTGTTGTGGGCGGCAGCGGGTGCTGTCGAGCAGACACTGCAGCGGATAAAGACCTGGGAGACAGCGGCGACTTCTCTAGACCTCCGCGAGCATCTGGACGGTGAGGAGTGGGTGCGACGGACGCAGACGACCATGGCAAGGGAGCTTGAGCGCCGTCTGAAGAATACAATGTCACTGCTCCCACTCAATATCATCCCAGATCCCGAGCTTCGCATGGATTGGTTCGCGCTTTGTCTCCAGATGCTGATCTCCGAGGATACAGGGGCGCAGCGCTGTCTCAACACGCTGGACCGCATGTTTTTTCCCGCACGCGACATGGAAGGCGGGGCTTCGTCGACGGCTGGCGTTACGCAACGTGGAAGCACGGCGCCAACCGCGCCGCAAGCGGCTCTACACGGAAGCTCGAAGCCAACCGCGCCGCACGCGGTTCAATGCGGAGATTCAGCACCGAGAGCGCCGCGCGCCAGTAACCGCGATTCGCCAGCAGAGAAAGCGCCGCGCACAGCTGATAGCGGGAACACGGCCAGCGCAAATCACAACAAGAGGTTGGTAGCAAACGCGCCTTGCCTTGTGCAACAAGAAAGCACGGCGCCCACCGCGCCGCAACGCGAAAGCACGGTGTTCACCGCACCGCAACGTGACTGCACGGCGTTCACCGCACCGCAACGCGAAAGCACGGCGCTCACCGTGCCGCAACGCGAAAGCACGGCACTCACCGCGCCGCAACGCGACAGCACGGCACCCACCGCGCCGCAACGCGACTGCACGGCGCCCACCACGCCGCAACGCGAAAGCACGGCGTTCACCGCGCCGCCACGCGACTGCACGGCGTCCACCGCGGCGCAACATGAAAGCACGGCGTCCACCGCGCCGCAACGCGAAAGCACGCCACCCACCGAGAGGAATGCAAAGAAGGCCGCCCGCAACAAGAGAAGCGAGGCAGTGGCAAAGAAGACAGTTCCTGACATAGAGAGCAGGAGGATGGTGGAGACCACTTCCTGCATCGTGCAACCGGGGAGGTCGACCAAGAAAGCCCTTCGCAGCAAGGAAAGCGGCATCAAGAAGTCGACCCCCAAACCCAGCACCACTAAGCCATCTGCTACACAGAAAGCAGAGAAGGAGCAGCTCCAGGTTAGTGGGAAGTTTAGAAGGAAAGTTCGGGTGCAAAGGAGAATTGAACATGAGGCTGTGGTAACCATTCAGGCACAGGTGAGGAAGCAATTGAGCAGAAAATACTACCTGAAGCTACTGTGGGCAGCCAGGACTGTTCAGCGATATTACCGAGCTAATAAGATGATGAAGCAAGAAATGAAGTCTTTGAAGGAGAAAAGGAAGGCTGCTGTTGTTCTGCAAGCCGCATTCTGAGGGATGAAGACCAGACAGGCTCTGAAACAGAAGCACCAGGCTGCAACTGTGATACAATGTGCTTACAGGGCTCACTGTGCTCGGACACGATATTTATGCATTAAGTATGCTGCTATTGCCATCCAGCTTAGGTATCGCTCCACACTTGATGCCAGAAAGCAGAGGGAGGAGTTCTTGAAATTGTACTCTGCTGCAATGTCCCTGCAAGCCTGCTTCAGAGGTCAGAGGGTCAGAAGGGAGGTGATCCTGCAACATCAGGCAGCTTCCCTGATTCAGGCTGCGTTCAGAGGACACCGGGAGGTAGTTAAGTACCAGGCCATAAGGGTGTCAGCCATCATCATTCAAAGACATTTTAGGTCCTACACTAAGGGTAAATATGAACAAGAGAGATTCCAGGTATTGAGAAGGTCAGTGATTTGCATCCTGGCAGCTTTTAGGGGTTTTTCTGTTCGAAAGAATGTTGCTGCAATGCACAAAGCTGCCACCATGGTTCAGGCTGTAGTAAGAATGCACCAGCAAAGATTGGTTTTCGAGAAGCAGTGCTGGGCAGCAAGTGTTCTTCAGAGGAGGTTCAGAAGGTGGAAGCTTGGGCATCAACAAAAGCAGAGGTATCAGCTGTTCAGACATGCTGCAATTTGCTTGCAAAAGTCATTCAGAGGAAAGCAGGCAAGGAATCTGGCCAAACGGATCAGAGCTGCAAAGACAATCCAATCTCACCTCAGAGATGAACAAATCAGCTACATGAATGTTCAGATCATTGAACAGGAGGAGTTGCTGACAGAGCTCTACCAGCAGCTGATGGAGAAAGAAGCCTCAATGCTATAGGTGAATGCCTCGGTCACGAATGAAGGGTTGAAACGCAAGGAAAGGATCACCTATCTGCTTCCTCAGCTGGAGAGGACCAAAGGACTCATGTCCAGTTGCCCAAGGGAGATCGAAGCCATGGAAACAGAAAGAAAAGCTCTGGCTCAAGACAAAGGTGAGCTTCAAGGAAAGAGCGCGAAATGCAGAGAAGAGAGGGAGGTCTCTAGAATGACGGCTGTCCAAAGAGAAAGGCTGGAGAGAACGGATGAACAGAGGGACCAAACTGTATGCCAGGCAACTAAGAAGGTTGAGACTCCAACCATTCAGGAGAAGCTGGAAGCTAAAATAACCACTATGGAAGAACAACTGAATCAGACCAGAGCAGAGTTGAGACGGGTGCGGGACCACAGCGTCGCTCTGCAGGCTGAACTGAGAGAAGCCCAAAGTGAGGCTAGCAAGCTCAGCGAGCTGGAGAAACAGGTCAGAGGCATAGAAGCAAGATTGGCGATCTTCGAATCTCGACTCACTCCACAGACGCCAGTGTACGCTGGGACCCTGGTGATTAAAGCCAGAGCGGAGCAGCTGAAGAACAGTCTGATGGAGAAGCCGGGAAAGATTCCAGAGGTTGAACGGCTGCATGATGACTCCCCAACTTTGGTTCACCCTCAGAGTTCAGTAGACTCGGAACAAGGTGTTTCGTGGAGGAGTCCAAGTGGAACTTCTCGTAGTGGAACCAGGAGCTGGGATGCTGCCTCACTGAGCTCCAAGCAGCAGGGAAGTATGACGAGAAGAGGAAGGAGCCGACAGACATCAGCAATGACCTGTCTCAGTTTAAGGAAGTGAACGACAGCTTCTGTACTGTGGATTCTGTGATAAGAGACGTGAAGAACAAAGAAGGCAAGGGTTGGAAACAGGGTTCGAACTATGTGAAAAAGACTTCCTCTTTGATCCCTTTAGGATCTATGTTTAGCTCTCTTTCAGGTTCTGCCAAGGCGAGGCATTCCACTGAATCAGGCGATTCCTCCAGTGACTCTAGGGTCGGGTTCAGGCACCAGTTGAAAGGATGGACTGAACTGCTGGGATTCCCCTCACCACCACCAGCTGCCTGACATGGCTGGTCGGGGGCCCTTTTTATGTTTTTTGTGGACCTGACCGTATGTCCCGACAAGGGACTTTTGTTTTGTTGTTTTGGCCTCCCCCCACAGGTTCGGCTATGTTCTGGCACGTCGGGAGCCATGCCTTTGGGGGGGGGGGTTCTGTCACATGTGGGGTGTTTTGGGCACGCTAGAGGGCGCTCTCTGTCACATGTGTTGTGTTTTGGGCACGCTAGAGGGCGCTCTCTATCACGTATAAGGTGTTTGTCACAGGAGGTGTTTTGGGTACGCTAGAGGGCGCTCTGTTCTGACTGAGCACACCTGAGCCCCTGCAGGCAGGTGTGCATCATTGGGGCTGACTATTTAAGCCCCGATGAGTCAGAACAGAACGTGGCTCATTAGGTAGGTTAAGCCTATGCGTAACGGGTGGTTTTGGTATATGTAACTTGGTGTCTGTGACTTGGTATATGTAACTTAGTACATGCTACGTAGTATCTAGGGTTAGACTGCAGTTCCTCGGTTCTAGGGTTTCTTGTTTAGAACTGCAGTCCCCTGTGGAGGCAGAATTTGTTCTAACCTTGATTTAGTATCATGTTTTCCAACGTGCTGTTGTTTTCGACATAAAACTGAAAGATAAATTGGATAGGTCTCATGCTACTGCAAAAGACGTAAACAGATAAGGGAAAAGAGCTAAGAAGGGACTTAGACAAAGCAACTTTCAGGCTTACTGGGACTTGAAGGTCGAGGGGAGGTGGGCCTGGGGCATAAAATGTGTATAAGAACCTGTGTTTTAATGTACTCGGGGCTTCCTCTTGTATTCTTGATAGAGTGCGAGCGGAATCCTCACTGCAGTGATTATTAAACTCTTTGGTAGACTAAAGGTGCCTCTGACTTGTTCCTTGGGTATATATTTTTTTCCACAACAGTTGGCGAGCCAGCCAGGAGTCCGCGAGCGGTCGGCCCAGGACAGACACCCACGGCCAAGGACTGATCATCTCGGGGTTCAAAACATACCCGACCCCTAACCTCCAATTGCAGAGAAGAGGGGCTTGGCGTGGAGTCGCTGGGGCCTCCGCCGACAGACTCTACGAACTAGAATAGTGGAACGGTCAGTGAGCACCTTCTTCTTTCCCTTAATTTCTGTGGTTGCCTTTTGACCTTATCTCTGGTTGATTTAACAAGCATCTTAATCTAAGAATTTGGGGTGATTGAGACTTAGAAATTCTCCGGCTGTGGGGTACCATAGGGGCAGTACGCAGTGGACCTAAGGTGGGACCTTAGGTGGCCTAGGGGGGGAACCTTAGGCGGGGACCTAAACCTAAAACGGAGTGAAGTGAAATTGGGGAACGGTCCAACTCTTTCAAGGTAAGGTTGAGAGTGATAAAAGTTTACCTTCCCTGCCAGTGACGATCGACAGTAGATGTTGTAGCGCTACACCTGTCTGGGACAGAAACGGGACTGCGTTTGACTATGGGGACCTCACAATCAAAAGATCTGGGAAAAAGGGTAAATGAGAATTGCGAAAGAATGCTTGTTATGAGACAGAGATGTGGGGAGGAAGCAACTGATTTAAGGATATTGAGCAGATGGGTTGTGAAATATGGATTTCCAGGAGAGGGGACCTTTAATACTAAAATTTTGAAAGAACTATAGGAGAAACTAAAAGCCGAATGGCAAGAAAATTGGAAGGGGAAAAAAAAAAAAAACTGCAAAGGCAGGAACTGGAAGAAAAAGTGTTAAAAGCCTGGTTGACAGAAGCAGAGAACAGGGATAGGAAGAAAATACGCAGGCCTGTGGCTTATGCCACACCCGTACTAAATAATATGTTATCTGCTGGTATCAACCCTTTTCTTTCTTCTGAGCATTCTAACCCACCAGTTGGCCAGTTCCCGTTCCTGACTGAGACAGACCTGGATCCCCCTCCTCCTAGACGACACCTTAGCGCTTCTCCTACGGGACGACCATGAACAAGATCTCAGCCATCGCAGCAGGCAGAGGTGATCCAGGTGCCAGCACAGCAAGAGGAATTTCCTCCTCCTCCTCCACCTCCACCACCTCTACCACCACCCCCTACACCCGCGGAGAACACTTTCACCATGCCAATGATCGAGGTGGCAGGGCAGGTCGGGTCGATGCTGGTGTATAGACCGTGGTCCTATGAGGAAATGAAGGCGCTCCTACTAGGCCAAGGGAAGCCTATGGACATGAGCAGCGATCGGTACATCGAGCAACTGATGACTTTCTGCAGAGAGTTCAGGCCAACCATCACTGAACTACGCCGCCTTCTGATCCTACATCTGGGACCAGCAGGGTGGATGAAAGTGGAAGACGGGTTTCCAAAGGAATATATGAATGAAATGAGCGTACAGCCCAGGTGGGATCACAAAGAGAACAGTTGTTATCTCCATGCACTAGATCTTCTGTGCAAGGCGCTAATGGATGCATTCCCGCAGACTGCAAACACTTCAAAATTGGAGAGCTGCAAGCAGGGACCCTATTGAATGGACTACGCGCCGAGGTAAGGCAGGAAGTAGAACGATCCTGCATCGGATGGAAAACGTGTGGCTATCATTGTCAAACATGCAGAACATGCTGAAGAGCTGCTGGGGAAAAGGACCAAGGAGAAAACCCGAAAACAACAGCAACAGTTACACGAGGCTTCCCCCACCATGCAGAGGCCGCGGACGCAGCAGAAGTGGACAAAGAGGTGATAACAACGGATGTTTCATTTGCGGGGCATGGATCACTGGGCAAGGGAATGTCCAAACAAGTTGAACCAAGGACAAGGTCAAACTCACCATGAGTCAGGGAACAACTATGGTGGGGAACGCGGCGGCAACAGTTCACACCAGACAAGCAGAGATTGACGGGAGGAGGTGGGGGAAGGAGATGTCTCGGAGGGAATGGTGATCAGGTCGTATGATTTAAATTCTCATTCTCCCACACACATCCAAACATGCACGAGCTACACACACGACGGAATACACTTTGTATCGAGGCACTGGGTTTAAGAAAATGCCAAAATTAACATTGACAATAGAGGGGCAAAAAGTAAAATTTCTGGTTGATTCTGGGGCCGCATATTCCGTGTTGAAAAAAAATCTGTCCTATCTCCTTCACCTGCCTTGAGTGGATGCACCGTTACGTCCACGGGAGCGGTGGGAATGTCTGTAATTGAACCGTTTTCTGTACCTCTCAAATGTGAAATTGGTCAGTGGGTTTTTATCCATCAGTTTTTGGTTTCATCCATATGCCCGATAAATTTGTTGGGCCGTGATTTGATGTGTTTTTTGGGTTTGCAACTAAATTGCCCTGAAAGGGGGATGGTAATTGACGAACCTAAAGAGGGTTGTTTTCAGTTGTTTACAAGCAGTGCTTTGTTTTATCACAAGTGGCTGCTCACGGATGCAGACATTGCCTGCACTCTTATCTCTGCGGCTAGGGATAGGGTGAGACCAGGGGGCAGTGACTTTAGGTGTTCGGATGGATTGTATTGCAATGCTCGTACTACTGCTGATTGTGATTGGGCTTTAATGGAGCAATGGGAGAATGCACTTACAACAGATACGCTGCAGTTAGATAAACTGTTTTGGAATGAACATACTGTGGGGGTGTCAGTGCAGTTGACAGAACAGCAGATGTATTCTTTTTCTGATTCTGATTCATTTCCTAATGTCCCACTTGCAAAAGGTGTGTCAGAAAGTTGGGGGGATGTGGGGTTATTTGTTAAGACATGTGTACAGGCAGATGATTGGGTACTTATCTGTGATGGTGTTGAATATAGTAATAAAGCTAAAGCCTTCACCGGGCCTTGGGAGATGATTATCTCTTGGGAGCAGGTTACAGAGATTTCTGAATCATTGTATGCAATGGCTAGCTTGAATGTTGACCCGGATTCGTTAAATCTTCCTGATCACTTATGGGCGAAAGATGAGAATGATGTTGGCTTGATAAAGAATTGTCCTCCAGTTGTCATAACTCCAAGGTCTACATACAGGCCATGTTGGCCACAATATCCATTAAAGCAGGAGGCAATTGACGGTATGAGACCAGTGTTTATGGCTTTGAGGGAAGCAGGGGTGATCATTCCATGTCCAAATTCTCCCGTTCGTACACCATTGTTTCCCGTAACAAAGGGTCAGGGACAAAGGCCAACCCACAGAATGGAGATTTGTACACCCTGACTGTCAATTTTGGGTTGCTTTTAATTTCACAAAGGTGCACTGCGCGATTCATTAGCTTCCTGAGCTTTGTCCCCGGGGACCACAGTTTTGCAGTATGTTGATGATTTTCTGATTGCAGCACCCAGCCAAGCACAGTGTAGAAAAGACACGCTGTATCAACAAACCATTTGGCTGAGAATGGCCACAAGGTCAGTCTGTCTAAGGTTCACTTTGTTAAACAGCAAGTGACATTTTTGGGCCATATTATCTCACCAAAAAGTAAATCACTCTCAAATAAGCGCGCCGAGGCATTCGTGATATAACCGGACATGTGACTAAGAAGCAGTTAGCATCTTTTCTGGGAATGTGTTCCTACTGCAGAGGTTTCATTCCTAACTATTTAGAGATGGAGGCACCGCTGCGGGCGATGACCTCTCAGAAATTGTCTAATAACTGTCAACTCACGTGAAATGACACAACTTGAGGCCTTTAACAATTTGAAACAAGCCCTATTGTCTCCTCCAACACTGGGAATCCCAGATCCACCGAACCATTTGTGCAAACAGTCTCTGAGAAGGAGGGACACATGATTTTAGATTTGTTACAAAAACATGGAGATAAGCTTAGGCCGGTGGCCTATTTCTCTTTAGAGCTGGATCCAGTGGCAGTATAGTAAAAATCCCTCTACTTTTGTCCCTTTGCTTTTGCCCCGTCTTACAGTGTTCCACACCATCGAATTCCAATGAGCAAGTAGTAAAAGAGCTACATTTTTAACTGATCAATGGTGGCTCCTGAAAAAGGTTACACATTGTCTGGTGTCTTATGCAGTCTCATGAGTTCCCAGAAATCATCCAGCAGCAAACAGATATGTTTCTAAACTGAACAATAGTGCTCATAGACGGCCAGGAGCGAACAGTTGCATTTCTAATCGAGCTGCTGCACTCACAATTGGGAACCTGGATGGGAAGGAACCTTGAAATGTTGGTGGTGGATAAGACAGGGAGCTATCAGTAAAAGGACCTTTGTCTAATGTTGGTGAGGTGGCAAAGGTGGGGGAACTGAGGTTTTAATCATGACAGCATTGAATATTATTGGTGGAAAACTATTAATGGGATGGATTTATGTAAATTTGAACATGATTGAAATGTATTTAAAGTCTGAAGTTGGGATGAGCTTTTTTGGAGCTGCTCCCATTGGACCACGCCTGCTGATACTCTTCAGTAAATTGGTTGTGCTGCATCTCTCTGACTTCGCTTGATTTTTTTAATTTGATTTCTGACTTGGAAAAAGTTTCGGACTTCGGATTACACTTCAATTTTCCACGACAGCAGCAAGTCTGCCTGTTTGTTTGAAAAACATAGCTGCAGCAGAGAAGACCATAGAGGCCTCCAGAGATCGAGTTGGTTATGCTGATTTAACTCTTTTTGTACCACATGCAGTCTCTCTTCTCTTACAGGACCACAGCTCAGCCCACCTGTCAGCTGCAAGATGTTTGAAATATAATGTATGCCAAGTGTCACCATTAAACATTGCACTAACCTTAACCCTTCCACTTTTCTTCCATTACCAGAAGACAGTGAACTTCATGACTATGTGGCAGCAGTGGAGCAGATTTACAGGAAGTTCCCATCTCTAACTCTAATCTTGTGTTTTTGCAGATGGCTCTGCCTCGAGAGATAACAAAGGACTAAACTGTGTGGGCCTTGCAGTTTGCTCCGAAAGCGGCACACTCCACAGCGGCACCCTTCCTCGTTCTATCTGCTTAAGTAGCAGAATTTGTAGCTTTAACTGAAGTATAAATTGATGCACAGTAAAGACTATGCATCAAAGGGGGGATGATGGATATGAAATTTAGTGGTTTACTAAAAGATTCTCAGCTGTGGGAAGGAAAAATAATAATAATAATATTGCCAGTCATGCTCAATTTGCATGAGTAACTCAGGCGAGCCAGAATGAATTTGAGCCCATTTGCAATTTTGTTTGGTAAACCTATGAACCTTGGCATGGGACCGCCCGGAGGTACAGCAGCAGGAGCAAGTTTAACAACACTGTGATGATGAAATGTTGCAATACTGTTGTTCTTTGTTTGCTATTCTCCACTCTGTCCATTAGTAGGTTAAAGAATTGTTGCCGAGGACAGCAGAAGGTCCTCTACATGGCCTGAGACCTGGTGACCCGATCCTGGTAAAGGAGTTCAGATGGAAGCACTGGAAGTCCAGGTGCTGGACGGGAATGTTTCAAGTGTTGCTGACAACACCTACCGCCGTGAAGCAGAGAGAGCTACGTTAATCTACGTATTACAATGTAAGCGCGTGAGGGTGGAAACAGGTGACAGGGTGAGGGTAAAGGGTGTGACGGAGTCTCGGTGAAGTGGGACAAGGGCGTAACGGGTATATCCTGCCCTCCGAGCACAGACCCGTGAAGAAAGACAAAGGCTCACCCAAACACTCACCAGAATCCTGACTTGTTTGAAATATTTTGATGGTAACTGTTATCATCTTACTAAAGATGGTGGCAGGAAGTGCACAAGTGGCAAACAAGGGAAGGACCAAATCACTGCGATAATGCAAAGGTAAATAATAACTTTGAGTATGATTATTGTGTTAGAGATAGTCAGGAACACAGATCAGCTTCCACCTGCTGTTAATCTGACTCGTGTGTGTGCTCCTTGGAAAAATAATGTTGTTGGGTTTAACTGTAGCCCTCTACCGTGGAGGGCCTGGCTGAAACATGACTCTTATCTGCCTGAGCGAATGGGGGAACAGAATAAGGTTGGTCAGACTGTAAAAGTGTAATGTCAATTGGTATAAAGACAATACGGGGGTAGATGATCTACCCAGTCCATCTGTTCGGTTTATGATAGTTCAGGACAGGAACGTCAGTTTAAATTACCTTTTACAACACTATGGGCAAATGATGTAGTAATGTGGGCGTGTGGCCTGAGAGCCTGTACATAATCACCAGTGTCAAAATGGTGAGGTTGTTGTTACCCTGCAATTGTATTTCCAGGGCAGTTTAACCATGATCCATTTCAAGGCAAGCTAGTACATTCACTTTTCCTGGGAGGTGGTACAACCACAGCACTCAATAAGATAACTGGACTTGCATATCGCTTGTATATCATTACACTGGTGAATGAATGAACTAAGTAATGATCAAATGGAAAATGTGAGACAAGGCGTCATAGAAAATTACAGATCTAACAGACCACATGGGAAATGTTATTGTTATTCCATAAAGATGGATAACTGCTGGCACAGTTCAATCTACACTTCGATGGGACCATTTTGGCATCTGCTACGATGATGGTGCCCATTGCTGTTGTTTTCTTGTATCTTTGTTTGTGTGCACCTTGTTTGTTGCAGTGTTGCATGATGATGGTCCAATGGCTCATCATATCCTGACAAGCACAGTTTCGAATGTTACACACGGAAGAAAAATGTACGCAAAGACAGGTGAAGATGGGATGCCATCTCCAGATCTGAACCAAATAAATGGCAGTTTCACAAGTGATGAAGTCGACAAAGAAGAATTTTGAATCTCTTTTTATGTTTAACATTGCTCCTTGCATTTCTGTGATTCAGTTATGATTTGATTTGGGATTATGATTTTGATCTAAAATGATTTCATTGATTGGATTTGATTTTGGTTATAGTCAATCATGATCGAGCTGAAACAGATTCTGTGTGCTAATTGTCAATGAAGAGAAAAAATTATTAATGATTAATTAATAATCCTGATGATGTTACAAGCAATGAAGATGATGAGGAGTTTTAAAATTTTTATGCTTTGATTTGCATAGTTTTTGATTTTGATTTGATTCAATGTGTGTGATCGAGATGTTGACATAACATGATTTAGTGCTTTTGATTTGATCTTAAAAGTGAGTAATAATGATTAATGTTTAAATGTCGAATGAAGAAAACAATCAATAATTGAATAAGTTGCTGAAGTGTGGACTGGTAATGAATAAAGAAATCTAGTGTTGCCATGTTTTACCTCGCTATGGTTAGATTAAATGTTGATTAAGTAATCAAAAGGGGGGAATGTGGAGGCAAAATTTGTTCTAACCTTGATTTAGTATCATGTTTTCCAACGTGCTGTTGTTTTCGACATAAAGCAGAAAGATAAATTGGACAGAATGTCCCGGACAGGTCTCATGCTACTGCAAAAGATGTAAACAGATAAGGGAAAAGAGCTAAGAAGGGACTTAGACAAAGCAACTTTCAGGCTTACTGGGACTTGAAGGTTGAGGGGAGGTGGGCCTGCGGCCCAAAATGTGTCTTTTGCCATTTGGCCACATAGTGTACTGTCAGATATCTGATCTCT
>CM029394.1:7887095-7902256 GCA_017165825.1 Hepsetus odoe
TTCTCTTCTGAGTAACACTTTCTTTGCACATTAAAAACACCCAAACAAGGTCATAGTCTTAGATTAGGTGTCTCCACCGGAGGCCTTGGAGCTCCCGGAGACAGATAAAAAGGCACACTCTGAACTGTGCAAGTTAGAGAGAGAAAGGATTCAACATAGAGAGGAACACTGACCAGTCTTCTGAACATCTTGCAAGAACTCTGTTATTCATCTGTTAATAAACTTGGATATAGCTTAAAACCTCTTCGCCTCATCACTGACTCCTCGAACCTCGGTTCTCAATCGGAGAATCCAACAAGATGGATGATCCACTGAGATGACCCCTAACTGGAATAGCTGAAAAGAGAAGATATGTCAAATCTCAAATCCTCCAGATCAGATTGTTTGCATTTAACACACTATGTTTTCCAGAAAAATCTGACATTGATGGTCATTACAACTCTTTACAATCTACTGATGTATATTGTTCTCCATGTAGAGTATTTATGTAGCTGTTGAATGGTCTTTGTATTTATTGTATAGTTTAGTTTACTTTTAGCATTTTCCATTATTCTTATCTGATGCATGTATTCAAAATAGGTTTTTAAAAAATAAAATATGAGATTTAAGGTCACTTTGTGTATGTCACATGTGGGGTGTTTTTGGGGCACACTAGAGGGCGCTCTGCTCTGACTGAGCGCACCTGAGCCCAAGCAGGCAGAGGTGTGCATCATTGGGGCTGACTATTTAAGCCCCGATGAGTCAGAGCAGAGCGCGGCTCATTGCTTAGGCTAAGCCTAAATGTAAAGGGTGGTTCTGGTTTAGTTTTGGGTTTTTGGATATCTTGGTTTAGGCTGCAGTTCTCCTGTTCTCAGGTTCTGCTTTGAACTGCAGCCCTTGTGTCTTTGTATTTGGGAACTGTGGACAATAAAACAGTGCTCCAAACTCCTGGCTCCACTCTGGCGTCCTTCTGGTACCCCGCCACCATTACAGTGTAGCATTAAAAATAATCTCAAAAGAATTCTGAACAATACCATGACATGAAGGCAAAGAATTAGATAAAGTGATACATTTAAAATTATGCAAGGCTTTTCCAGAGTACACTTCATCCAGCATGCTTTGTTGAGAATTAACACATTTAAATTTTAACTCCTTTTCACTATGTACAGTTTTTAATAAAGAACCGAAAGAGGCCCCATTCAGCTGGTACAATTCTCTTTTTGTTCATAAATGTAACGGTGGCGGGGAGTTTGAAGGACGCCAACGCAGAGCCAGGGTTCCAAAACGTAACTTTATTAACATAAACTAAAATACAAAACCAATGGTGCCATCATTAACTGTAAGGCAGAGCCTTGTTAATGAACCGAGCTCTGTTCTGATTCACTGGGGCTTAAATAGCAGCCCCAATGAAGCACACCTGTGTCTGAACAAGCCCAGGAGTGCTCAGTCAGAACAGAGCGCCATCTGTCGTGCCCGGCCGGAACCACAGGCATGACAGACCGTGACAATAAATGTGCCGTCTGTTTCTTGTTTGTAGGCTTGCGATTATTAAAAATGACATACTGTTAATATAATTTCTGTTTGACAGCTCACTGGATATTAGAGGCTTATGTCATGACAAAAGAGTTTTACATGAAAGTTAAACACTATTGCAGTTTGAAATCTGCTAAAACAAACATCATGCATGCCATTTTCTCCTACAGCCCTGTGTTAAAGTCTTCAGCCACCCTTCATTTCTTCACATACTGCTCCTTCAGAGCAAGACTATCTGAATTTTATAATGTTTTATTCAGGAATTGTTGTCTAAGCTTCCTGAAAGACTTTTAAAGTTCTTAACTCTCATTTTCAGTCCAGTCCCTGTACCTGACTGATTTCAGCAGCAGAAGCAGTGTGGGATCTTCTTGACAGAGAATGGAGCACAGCCAACACCAAAAATGGAATGTCCTTCAAGAAGCCTGGAGAGCTACCACTACAGATGATTTTTTCCCAAAGACAAAACTACAAACTTGTCAAAACAAGAAACTAGTTTAGGTTACGTTGAAGAATCACAAATATTGACTTTAAAGCGCTCTGTTATATAGTTTTGTTATATTTGTATGTTTGCACTTGTTGTAACAAATCATCATAAATCATCATCTGGTAAAGTATAAAAGATATATAATAAAAATATGATACATATATTTATATAAAACTTTATTTTGCACAGTTCTGTATCCAGCATATCCAGCTGACACCAGTTTAGCTCCACCCATTGCCACTGAATTTCTGTGTTTCAGCCTAAAGTGCATTTTGAATGACAGTGATTTGAATTTAAGTGGACAGAGAGGGGATGGGAAATGGGCATGTGAGAATAAAATACCACTACAGTTTGGTAAATTTAAGTGCATCTTCAAGATTCAATGACCAATGTTTGTGTCTTCTGCCTGCTTCTGATGGTTCTCTCTGGAGATCAAGAATCTTCCCTTAATTGACTCAGAGGATAGTTTAGTGCCAGCACCTGAAATAGAGAAAATCCATTCAAGGGTTTTTCCTGGAGCCCTTCTAATCTAGTATATATCTGCAACACTCTCAGAAATCCCAGAGTAGCTGCAGGTGAGGGAGTGAGATTCTATATTTAATAAGAGCTGGCTCAGACTCAGTCCAGCATCTACAACCAGTAAAATGTGCAGTGCATAAATACACCATGTAGTCTTACATGGACAAATTATACAAATATTAATATCATAAAAATTAACTTACTGATTATATTAATTGACAAGAAAATAAAATAGCAAACGACTCTTGGTCGTGTGTTCATTGTTAAAGACAAAGATCAAGTAAATTAAGAGCAATTTACCTGGTTTCTGCATTTATAAAGTAAAAAGTTTGCATATTCAAGCCCCATGAAGGTTTAGGGGTGGCAACATTTTTGGGAAACTCTTGGTAGGCAGAGAGCTGTCTTAAAAAGATCAGAATGTACCAAAAAGGAGTTCTTTAGACAGGTGCTTTCATTAGTTTTTTTTTTTTTTTTTTTTTTTTTAATTAAGCATCCATTCAAATAAGCATAGACTGTAAAGGTAATGCATGGTAGAAAAAGAAAAAGCATTAAATGTGTTTAATGTGTTTTAAAAATATACATTAACAGTGAGCTCTTTTAGGAAAACCTTACAGAGTTTGGTTAAATTATTTTATAAATGAAAGAATAATTCTATTCCCTTCTTAACTTCCATTATTGTTCCATTCTGAAACGCTTGTGTTATTTTATATCAGTGTGGATCTCAAGTCCAGTAATTAGCAGCGTCTTCACTCGTGTGCAGATAATCCTGTTTCCGGCTATTTCCTATGGACTTGATTAATTGCCCCTGCACGTATTGAGAGTAATACTTGGACAGTCTTCCATGCTTGAATAAAGCCGTTCACTGAAAAAACATTTCTTGCAGCTTGTCTGTTCCTGCCAACCAAGTCCTGACTCAACACTGTACAGTTCGGTGTATGAGATTTTTATCACCAAAATATCAATTTGTTTTTTGTATGGGCTCAAAGTAAAAAAAGTTGAGCTCAAATGTAACTACTGAACGTGAATGCAGAACCAGTACAGGTCAGTTGTCACACTTGGGTGATTTACATTTACATTTACGGCATTTAGCAGACGCTCTTATCCAGAGCAACAGTGCTTTATTTCAACAATAGATCATCATCTTGGTAACCAGCACAGATCAGTAACTGCTGATTAGCTAGTACCACCTAAGTAACAGACTAAGAGCCCTTGTAACAAATATACACCATACAATTTTTTTTTTTTTTTTTTGAAAGGAGGAGCAGGGGTGGGAGAGTAGGAGAGAGAGTAGAGGTTTTTAGGAAAGAAGGATTAAGTGGATGGTTTGGGAGGGATTAGTCCCTCAGAAATTCCGTGAACAGGTGGGTCTTTAATCTACGTTTGAAGACTGCGAGGGGCTCAGCAGTTCTAACCATCAGGGGGAGTTCGTTCCACCACTGAGGGGCCAGAACTGAGAAGAGTCTTGATGCTTGTCTTCCTCTGTTTTTCAACGGTGGGGGTTCAAGACGAGCAGTGCTTGATGGTCTGAGGGGACGAGAAGAGACACGATGTTTAATTAGAGTCGACAGGTAAGATGGTGCAAGGCTGTTAGTAGCCTTGTAAGCAAGAGTTAGAGTTTTAAACCTGATTCGAGCAGCCACTGGGAGCCAGTGCAGGTCCCTCAGCAGAGGAGTGGATGAAGAGAACTTGGGATGGTTGAAGACGAGTCTAGCGGCAGCGTTTTGAATCAATTGCAGGGGTCTTGTTGCCTTCAGTGGAAGACCTGCCAGAAGAGAGTTGCAGTAGTCCAGTTTCGAGATGACCAGGGACTGGACCAGCAGCTGGGTTGCCTGGGTGGTGAGGAAAGGACGGATTCTTCTAATGTTGAAAAGAAGGTGTCGGCAGGACCTAGAGTGATTAAGGACATGGGAGGAGAAGGAGAGCTCATTGTCGAAAGTGACACCGAGGTTCCTAGCCGATCGAGATGGGACAAAAAGTGAACCGCCAAAGGAGATGTGAAGGTCCTGACGCGGAGTTTGATGGTCTTCGAAGTGGAGAAGCTCAGTCTTGTCAGGGTTGAGCTTGAGGTGGTGAGCTGTCATCCATGCGGAGATGTCAGCCAGGCAGTTAGGGATTCGGGTAGAGACCTGTTGATCGTAGGAGGGAAAAGAGAGGATAATTTGGGTGTCATCTGCATAAGAATGGTAGGAGAAGCCATGAGAGAGTATGACCTTCCCCAGAGAGCTGGTATATAGTGAAAATAGAAGGGGACCGAGGACAGATCCTTGGGGAACGCCAGTTGTCAAATTTCATGGAGTGGACCGATGGCCCTGCCATGACACTTGGTACTGTCGATCCTGTAGGTATGAGGTGTAGGTATTGCCAGGCAGTGCCAGCAGTCCCCAGGTTGGAGAGAGTGGTCAGGAGGAGCTGGTGATCCACTGTGTCAAAGGCCGCCGAGAGATCTAGGAGAATCAAGACGGAGGACAGGTTGTTAGATCTTGCAGCATGGAGTTTGTGAGTGACAGCCAGAAGAGCCGTTTCAGTTGAGTGCGATGTTTTAAATCCAGACTGGTAGGGATCCTGGAGACCGTTTTGAGCCAAGAAGACGTTGAGTTGGTTATAAACTGCTCGCTCTAAGACTTTTGAGAGAAAGGGGAGAAGGGATACTGGTCTGTAGTTGTTTAAATCCATGCAATCCAGAGATGGTTTCTTCAGGAGTGATGGTGTGGTCCGGATGTAAATGCACAGCCAGGGATCTGTGACTTAATTTTAATTTTCATAAAGAACTTAAAAAAGTAAAATTATATTTCTGGATGTTGTGAACAAGCTCTCTGTAACTGTAACACATTCATTAAAGACATTAATTTAAAGCACTCATTAGAATGAGCTAAGCTGCTTAGCAGAAGCCAAAAGGCTACCAGGTGCCTGCAGTACATTTCAGAGACAGGCTCTAATTTTTAATCCTTTTTTTTTTAAATAGCACATGAAGAGAAAGTGACTATTTACCATTGTGAAACACATCACAGCACTTTGCAACCACTGCGTCTAACCCATACACACACATGTGCAGCAGGCAGCAGTTATATGCATGTTCTGGGTGGAGAGAAAATATCTGATGAATAAAGGATGAATAAAGTGAAACCCCTGAGCTGATAGTGTATCGTGTGGTTGAACAGTTTCTGAACAGTGTTTCAGCCTTTCTGTGTCAGTGTGAATCTCGAGCACAGTAATACACAGCTGTGTCTTCAGCCTGCAGATTCTGTCCTCGTAGGATTATTGTGTTACTGGATGTGTCTCGAGAGACAGTGAACTTGCTCTTCAGTGAATCTTTAGCAGCTATGTTGCCATTATAATAAATGCTGTTGATCCATTCTAAAGCTTTTCCTGCAGGTTGTCGGATCCAGGCTGTTCCATAGTGGCTGCTGCTGTCAGTGATCGAAGCTCCAGACACTTTACAGGTGATGGTTAAAGACTCTGCTGGTTTGATGATCACGGAGTCTGGCTGGATGAGCTCAGTAGCACCGAACACATCTGAGAAAAGGAGAACATTTTTTTATTTATTTTAATTAAAATCAGATGAATTAGATTACATTAACACTCACACGAAGCAGCAGTGAGGAGCAGCAGAGAGGCTGAAACAAACATGTTGGTGTTGACTTCAGAGTGAAGGAAACTGCTGTGGAGGGAGATGCTGATGATGTTATAAGAGTTCATGGAGATTTGCATGTGTGAAAAGAGCCTGACTGTCAGGAAGGAATGCAGGTGTACATCATTTAAATCATTCATGTAATCATTTGTTTTAGATACACATAAGTAGTTTAATCATAACTGCTAAAGTAGGTTTAGGCAGGTTCTTGTTGAAACATTTATTCATTTACATTTCTTTTTTTATTTGAAGAATGTAAATTTCTGCTCTCTTGATCTGACTGATCTCTTTAGATCAGTTTTATTATTGGGGAGTTTGTTAGGATGTTTTCAGCTCTGAACAAGTCAGACAATAACACAGCTCTGTCTTCTTTCTGCAGATTCCTCTGGATGTTTCTGAATGTGATTTTCTTTTGATGGTCTTATGATTGTAGAAATGTATTTTTTCCATTACAAAAATTATGCTGCAGGTTGTTTTCTAAGTTCAGTTACTGCACAACTATAGTTATGTTGATTATTAAAATAATGTATATATTAAGGCCATCTTCAGATGCTTAGATCAACCTCTAAAGACTTGATGACTTGAGTGACTTGAATGCGTGTTTAGAAGTATATACAGTTCATTTTTGTTAGTTTCAAAGGTCATTTGATTATGTTCATTGATAGAGAAGATATAATGAACATTGCTTTGTATATGACGTGCACAAGTTTATGTTAAATATAAATGTAACGGTAAAAATTCTCCATTCTGTTAAAATATTCTGGGTTAGACGTACAGTATATGCCAGATTAAGAATGTTCATCTGCTAAAAGAGATTTTTAGAGAAGTCATATGTGTACTTTAAGGACAAAGCTTGTAGGAACCAGTGACAAATCCCACCACAGTCTTGCACTGTAGACATCGCTGTATCATACTTTTCACTGTATAAATGAAAGAAAGTCAATAACTTACAGATCCTCTTATCGTTTTTCCCTAACTTTACATCTACCTTCCAGAATGTATGGAGCAGTTTATTTTAGTACCATAATTAAACGATTGAAGGATCTGCAGTGCAGCCTGATCTCTAGGGGTCTCTTTATACATCTACACCGGGGTGTCCAGCTGTGGTCCTGGAGGACACACGTCCCACACTGTTAGAAAACTGCCTTCTCAAAGAGACTCACTAAACCTGCCAACCATCAGGGGAGTTGAAGTGGTGTGTGTGAGCAGAAATCACCAAACTGTGCTGAACATCATCCTTCCAGGACTGGAGTTGGACATGCATACACTCTTCAAATTTTCCTTTTTTTCCTCATTTATTTCTAAAAGGGTGCATGTGTGTATGCGTGTGTGTGTATGTGTGTGCGCGTGCGTGTATGCGTGCGTGTGTGTGTGTGCGTGTGTGTGTGTGTGTGTGTGTGTGTGTGCGTGCATGTATGCATGCGTGTGTGTGCTTGCATGTGTGTGTGTTTAAATAAATATAGAAACTAAAAGTGCATTATATGATTATATGTCTAACAGAGCTACACAGTAAAATGTTGATGTGAGTAACATTCTAACAATTTAAAGTAATATAATCAAATATATAAAACAAGAAGGACATTCATGTCAAAAACTACTTTTTTTCATTACAGTTAAAAGCCATTGGTATATTAATGTAGTTACAATGTTTTCTCATCTGCCAAATTGTATTGTGTTGTTTGTCTTTATATCTTTTTTCACTCTGTGTCATTGTCTGCAATAGTTTAGTGATCTGTTGTCTGTCTTACGCCACAGTTCTGGTGGAACATTTTTATTTCATTTGGTTCTGTGAACATGTGTTAAGATAAATTAAAAATAAATAAATCAATACTGAGCTTTTACAATTATTCCAAAAAGCCAAACTGTTTAAAGAGACAAAACGATCTGTTTTAGATTAAAATATTTATTAAATATATTTGGAAACTTCAAACATTTAACGGTTGGTAAATGTTTCTGTTTATGAAGTTAATTTTTCTGAATCATTTATGTACAGCATAGATTAGTCTCACAAGAGTTTTATAGAAACATTTATACAATCTGAACTTTACTGGATGTGTTTGCCTTTATATATACATTCCCGGGTCCTATCTTTAGTGTGTGTGTGTGTGTGTGTGTGTGTGTGTGTGTGTGTGTGTGCGTGTGTGTGTGTGCGTGTGCGTGTGCATGTGTGTTTTTGTCTGGGGCTTGAGTAGGTTTCAGTCACTGTGAGGGTACCGGACACAGTAATACACAGCTGTGTCTTCAGGCTGTAAGTTCTGTCCTTGTAGAGACACTGTGCTGCTGGAGGCGTCTTTAGAAATACTGAACCTGCTTTTCAGAGAGTCTGTTTGGTAAGTGTCCCCACCACCCCAGATGTGGATTATCCACTCCAGAGTTTTCCCTGCAGGCTGTCGAACCCAGCCTGTTGCGTAACTATTATCAGTAACTGAATAACCAGATACTTTACAGCTGATGGTCAGAGACCCTCCTGGACTTATAACTTGTGAACTTGGCTGAATAAGATCGAGACCACAATGAACACCTGAAAAAGAAAAGCAAAGATGAACAGTCTTGTACATTTCCAGCATACAAGCCACAAGCTACAGTAGATTCACAGGAAACTTTATAAACCGTGTGATTTATACTGTTAATGTTCAATAAAGAGACTTACAGGTCACTGCTGTGGTCAGCACCAGCAGAACTGTGTGAAACATGGCTGGAGGTTGTGCTGCTGAAGACGCTGTCCTGATCTCCAGTGGAGTGAACGAGGGAAGCAGCTTTTCATACAGACAGGAGGACAAAGTCACTTTGCATAGTGACACCATCAGTGCTGAGCTGGCAAAACTGTACAATCTTTTCCTGTAACTCTGCACAGGATTTTACTGACAGACCCCACAATGTGTACTTTATGTTTTATATGTTTATTTAATTGATTCTGACAGCTGGGCGTCACACTTTAAAATAAACAGGCACACACTGAAATCAAACTAAAAAATAAAAACAATCTTACAGCTTTGTGTTGATGGGGTCTCAATCAAGGCAATTTATTACAGCCTGGATCAAGAGAAGTGCAAAATTAATATATTACATGATTGTGCTTAATCTTTTAAGGTAACATTTACAGCATTTATCAGACGATCTTATCCAGAGCGACTTCCATGTCCTAATTACAGGGACAGTTCCCCTGCAGCAACTCAGGGTTAAGGGTCTTGCTCAGGGACCCAGTGGTGGTAGTGCTAGAGGTGGGATTTGAAGCTGGGAACTCTTGAGTCATAGGTCTGTAGGCAGGTATCCTACCACTAGACCACCATCCACATTCCAGACTATATGAAGTCGTTCATATTCCTGTCATATTTGTAAAATGTTATTTTGAATGCAGGCTGCCATCTAGAGACCTCTTTTTGTACCTGCAGCCTCAGTTTCCAGAAAACAAAAACAAAAACACAACCAAACATAAAACAACAGCAAAGGCACAGTTCACAGTGACCCTGACACAAGGTGTGTATATTTATCTATTTGCTTGTTTGTTTGTTTTTAATGGACCTTTTGTTTGTTTACATTTCAATGAGCAGTTTTATAAAATGGCACCTAAAATATTTTACTCAGTAAAAAGTGACGGTGTTCTCTGAAGTTCTTGCTCAGCGCTGGTTTGCTTGTTTGTGTCTCTGTAACACACAGGAACACACAGCTGTGTCTTCAGGCTGTAAGTTCTGTCCTTGTAGAGTCGCTGTGCTGCTGGAGGCGTCTTTAGAAATACTGAACTTGATTTTCAGAGTCTTTTTGTAAATCCTCCCATCACCCCAAATATAGTTGATCAGCTCCACTGTTTTCCCAGCAGGCTGTTGAATTAAATCTTTTTCATGGCTATTATCAGTAACTGTAAGAAGTTCTACAGCTGATGGTAAGAGACCTTCCTGGATTCATCACCTCTGGACTTGAATAGATTAGATCAATAACACAATTCACACTGAAAAAAGAAAAACAAAGATGAACAGCATTGTGCACTGACAGCATACAGACATCCAGTTCTGGTAGATTTACAGGTGAACGGTGTGATTTATACTTATAATGTTCCAGGTAGTGTTCAAATAAATCACTGAAAAATCAATCTGAACAATCTGAGCTAATCTGAACTAAAAATCTATCTGAACTATGCTGAAAAATCAATCTGAATCTGAAACTACCACAACTAGTTTCATGCTTTATTCTGCCATTGTGACACTTATTATTTTGTTTATTCCTCCTGTGAGTCAGAGGTGTACTGAAAATGATTGTTTCTCTCAGTGTTACCCAAACTTAAATAAAGAACATAATGATGACATGCTCTGCATATTTGATACGTTTGATCTTCAAACTAAAGAATGTAAGTTTAGAAGCAGTCATTGAGTAAACAATAGATCTAAAAAATAGACACTTATTATTCAGTTACTGATGAAGGTGTTTGCGAGGCTTGTAGGATGAAGACTGGATACATGTGCTGGGTAGAAAACAGAGTTTTAATGGGGAAATTAAAGGGGAAAACATGCCCCCTGGGGACCCTCGACACAGCACAGTTTCTTCTGCTCCCTGCTTTGATAAACCATCTGATTAATAATTTTATATGTTTGCATGATTCATTGTTTGTTAAAATAACTTAAGTATGCATGTAGCTATTTAAAGTTTCATACAGGGTGATTCAAGTTATCTTTCCAGAAAAATCCTCTCTTGTACAGCTGTGGCCAAAGGTTTTGAGAATGACACAAGTATTGGTTTTCACAAATTTTGCTGCTTTAGTGTTTTTATGCTATACTGAAGTATAATCATAAGCATTTAATTAGTTTCAAAAGCTTTTACTGACAATTACATTAAGGTTATGCAAAAGAGTCACTTTTTGCAGCATTTTTTTCAAGCTCATTGAACCCATGGACCCAAATTTCAATGTTTTGTTCCCCCAAGCCACATAATTATCACTTTTGCCTTGTGGCATGGCGCCCCATCATGTCGGAAAGGCATTGTTTTTTAGGCTGAATATCTTTATAAACAAAACTGAAACATTGAAGGATCTGAAAGAAATAGCTGACATTGTGGTTTTCAACAAATTTACAGAAGACATGTTATCTGGAATTCAAACTCTCAGATCACAGCTTACTAACTATAGGTGCACTTTCTAACCCTGTCTTTAAAGCAGAACATATTATTATTGAACAGTATCAACACCTCTTTGGGCCACTGGAGGAACCCTGGACAAATTGATTTGAATCCAAGCAGAGTCTCTTAAAAAAAAAAAAGCTGTCTGTAATGCACACAATGTGAAGAATGTTCTGCAAGGCATCAGCAGTTGATCTCATTCCAGCTGGTTCAAAGTCCATCGATGTCTCTTTATGTCAAAAAAGAAAAAAAACATTTAAAACTTTCTTCCTCTTTTGGGGAGCTTTTCCTCGCCTTTGTCACCCTCAGCTTACCCAACTGGGACTCAGACCCGGATTCTGTAAAGCTGCTTTGTGACAACAGCTGTAAAAAGCGCTACATAAATAAAGTGGACTGGACTCGACTAATTTGTTTACCAAACACAGCACATGTCAGTGAGGTAATTCCACTAAATTGCTTATCATTATATTATCTTTTATTGTAAAGTCTCTAAACTGTAATCTCTAAACCATCGTAAATGTTCATGATCCACCTCAAGCCTGCTCTAGAAGGCACAGCCAGAAACCTCACAACTTATGATGTCTCTATATCAAACTGTAGAATTATATAAAACAAAATAAAGAGTTTTGTTTGGGTTTTTGTAGGGCGTGGCGCATTAGTTTGTGTCACTGTGACTCTTTTGCACAGTAATACACAGCTGTGTCTTCAGTCTGCAGATTCTGTCCTTGTAATGTTATTGTGTTGGTTCCAGTATCTCTGGAGATGCTGAACTTGTTTTTCAGTTTATCACTGTAATATAGACTCCCACCGCTACTGATATATCCAATCCACTCCAGAGCTTTTCCTGCAGGCTGTCTGATCCAACCTGTATAATAACTAGTAACTGAATACGAAACCTTGCAGTGGATGTTAAAACTCTGGCCTGGACGAACCATCATGGAACCAAGCTGAGTCAGTTCATAACTGTGCACATCTGTAGATCAAAAATACAAAGTCTTATATTTATCATTATTTTTTCTTTGAATAGAAGACTAATTAAACTATACTTTTATGAAACACTTACAGGATGCAGTCGCCAGCAGGACTATTAGAGATGTAGGAGACATGGTTTGTGCTGAAGTGCACGCAGTGCTATGTGGTCTTTTCTGTTCTCCACAGCTTCATGGAGAGAGTCGTTTCTCCTAAATAACAATAAGGGGCTGCAGGTATTTGCATATCTAGTGAAGCATGAAGAGCATGATGAGGAATTTAGGACACAAGCTGAGGGCAGTAGATTTATACATTACAAGATAAGAACAACTTCTTTTTCTGTTTTCAAACAACATTCAATTCAATTCAATTCAATTTATTCTTGTATAGCGCCTTTTACAACACAGTTGCCCCAAGGCTCTTTACATTGATGGTCGATGATGGAACAGGTTACAGTAATAGATGTTAAAACCGGACGACTACGAAGGAGAGGAAACAAAAACTCCACTGTGTGGAGAAAAAAAACCTCTGGGGGTCCAAGGTCAACCGGCTACCCAACCCCCTTGGGTATACTAGCAGTACAAAGTTAGTTTGGTTTAACTCCAGGATCAGTGAGGAGTCCCAAGTTTCTTCCAGGTACCGATGAGCCGCCAGGGTCCCTTGGCCCATCAGATGCATCGCACAGACCAGATGGTAGCTCGGCATTGGACTCAGGTGATGACCACAGCGGGCCCCCCCGGACATGTGGGGAGAGAAATGGAATGAGGGGGTCAGTAATGAGCAGGATCCAGTAGTGACAGACACAGAAATGAAACAGTGCGATGGCATGTACAGCAGCACCAGCGACATTACTAGTGGTGCACTATGGTGATTGGTGCGGGTAAGCTAAACTAAAGAAGTAAGTCTTCAGCCGTGATTTAAAAACTGAGACTGAATCGGCATCCCGTACAGAAGCAGGCAAGCTGTTCCACAATCTAGGGGCTCTGTAACTGAAAGCTCGTGCTCCTATACATTTATTTATGTGAGGGACAATTAGGAGATCTTTATTCTGGGATCTAAGTGGGCGGTTAGGTGTATAGGTATTAAGCAGTTCAGTTAGGTATATTGGGGCAAGACCTTTAAGTGCCTTGTAGGTTAAGAGGAGGACCTTGAAGTCAGCTCTGTACCTAACAGGAAGCCAGAGAAGCGAGGAGAGTATGGGAGTTATGAATCATAAAAAATGGGAGTTATGAAAAAAATAATCTGAAAAATCTGAAGAAAAAAAAACAGCTTTGCTGATCCTGAAGGAAACTTCAGCTTAAAAATCAGTTTCTGCACTTAAGTTACACTTTCATCATATCGCACACTTTTACTGTTCATTTTGTCATTTCTGATTACAGTATGGGTCTTTTTTGCAATGTATATTCATATACAGGACCACGAGGGAATATCTAATATTATAATTTTCTATTCATCTTTAGCAGAATAGTGAAGAATACAGTAGCAATGTGAGTGTGTGTGTGTGTGTGTGTGAGTGTGTGTGTGTGTGTGTGTGTATAATAACACTGAACAATATTTGGTCTCTTCATCACTATGACAGTTTTGATCTCTGCAATGTTAACGTCACAGAAGGACTTTTTAGAAAGAGCTGACCAATCAGAGCTCTAGGTGAGTTGTACTAATTGTTTTAATGAGAGGAGGGGTAGTCAACTTGTCTTGATCTTTTTTTTTAATTATCAGTGACACTGAAAGAGTCAATAATCCCTCTTGTTTCTCCAGTTTCATTTTTTTCCTGTGATTTTTTTGCTCAATAAAAATCTAATTATTTGGATGACAGTTCATCTGCAGTATCAGTAAAACTGAAATTATGTGTTAGCGTGCGAGCAAATAGCTAAGAATGAATAGATGAATAAATCTTCAGCAGCTTAAAGAATGTAAACGATGTAACTTTTAGGACTATCCTCAAACTCACTTTTTCAACTCTACTGGGGACCAATATTTGATAAGAAATGTGCTCATCATGCAAAGCTTAAAAATTCAGTGCTGACATTAAAATGCATTAGACAACAGGCACCGCCTGCTGAAGTCATTCATTCATCACAGACTGTAAACTTCTCTTCTGCACAAACTCACATGAAACAATACATCTGTTTAAAGATATGAAGTTATAAAGCAATAAAGATAGTTGGTAAAACAAAATGCAGAAAAACTTTATCTAAGAGCAATTCTTCAGTAACCATCACATCTACTTCAGCCTTTCAAAACAGCTGGTATAAACCTACATTCATCTACAATAAAGTGCATTAAATTTACTTATTTACTAAAATACAAGCACTGTTGAAATAAAGCACTGTTGTAAGTCGCTCTGGATAAGAGCGTCTGCTAAATGCCGTAAATGTAAATGTAAATGTAAAATACTAAAATCATTTTATAGTTTAATGATTTAAAGAACCAGTTATTTGAGTTTGAAATGGAACATGTAGAGGAAGAAATGAAGATGGATGAAGAAGTAGAAAAACTCATTAATTTAAGCATGAGACCTCATTACAATACAAACACCAAACGTGACAAACATAAATGACATTAATTTGTAGCAAATAGGGGTCATCCTGGGATTGTTTTAAACTGGTCACTGGTTGCTGGTTTACCTTTTGTTTTTCTTGTCTTATGTACATGCAGGGTTTCTGTACAGCTGTCTGTATCAGTCCCACCACAGTGAGTCTGCAGCACAGTAATACACTGCAGTGTCTTCAGGCTTCAGCTGACTCATGTGAAGGTAGAGATTCGAGCTGTCCTTGGAAGCTGTAAATCTGCCCTGCACTGCCTGGGCTGAGCTTTTGTAAGATTCAGAGTGATAGTAAATGATCCATTCCAGTCCAGTACATGTAAGCGCCGCTCACACTGAATCCACTGCAGGCACAGGTCAGTTTGTATGATCCACCTGGAGTCACTGTTACTGACCCC
>CM029394.1:7902756-7947756 GCA_017165825.1 Hepsetus odoe
CACAGGTCAGTTTGTATGATCCACCTGGAGTCACTGTTACTGACCCCTCAGACTGAGTGAGAACAACCTGAGAGTGAACACCTAAACACAGAGAGACGAGCAAGAAGAGCAGAGTCTTATTTTAATTATTTCTCTTTTAATAATGTATTTATTTTGTTCTTCTTTAAAATGGTTAAAGACTTACACGCTGCCGTCAGCAGAAGAACTAAAGATGTGAACAACATGGTCTTACTGTGGTTTAACAGCAGTCTGTTCCCACTTTACTGCTTATGAAGGATCTAAAGTGAAATTTGCATAAAACAGAACGAGCAGTGACTTTAACAGTGCAGTACATTTACTGATTCAGTGATGAGCGCCCCCTGCTGGATTTAGTGTCAAGTCAAGTAGGTTTTATTGTCATTTCAGGCAAATACACAGTAAACAGTGGAATGAAACAATGTTCCTCCAGAACCGTGGTTCTGCCCACAACACAACATAGTGCAGAAATACAACAACAGAACATACAGCACAGAAAATGACAACAACACAACACCTTTTGTTTTTCTTTATTTGTGGACACATTATAAGTGATATTTATAGGAAAACAAGCAAAACAAAACCCCACAATATATTAAAACATCTATATTGAAAGATTTATGTAAATATCTATAATGCTAGAAATATTGTTTGTGAAATAAGAAAAGAGCAATAGCAACAGTTACTTTAATTCTTAGAAATTAGCTGCATAAAAATGCTAAAGACTAATTATAAAAAAAAATGTTCAAAAGTATCATTGAACTTTTGCATTTTAATATAAATGTTCTGGAATCATTTAAATAATTGTTCATTTTATTGGTCAAAAGTTTTTATAATTATACTAAAAAATATTTTAACAATGAATTTTCTTGTTTTATTTTATTAAAATTAGTATTTTAGTATTATGGATTTTAAAATATCCCAAACCTAAAAATATATGATGCTTAAACTGATGTAATAGTGTTTGAATAATTTAATTTGTTTTAATAATTTAATTTGTAACAATTGATCATTTTATTACACTTCAAATGTATATTAAAAAGCAACATTTGGAGTAGAGAGCTCCTCCCACATTTGATTTAAAACATGAGCACTGTTTTATTTTCTAATAACAAAAATACAATGTAAATACACACAAAGCCCTGCACTAATTAGAGCAGGTCCAAAAGGCCAGAAAACTTAAAAATTTGGTTCTTTGTGTGAAAACATGCTCAGAGTCAAATTTCTGGTAACCACACTTTTCTGAGTGTTTTCATGGCTTCAGCACTCTTTAACACTTTTCAGCCTTTTCTCCAGTGGCTTAAACCTCTTTCTACTCTCTTCTTCCAGACTGCTTTGGCTTAATGTTTAGAAACGTATATGTGTGTGTGTGTGTGTGTGTGTGTGTTCAGACCTTTGTGTGGGAAGAAGAAATTCAGCAGACAAATTCACTGCTCACTGTTCACAGTGTGCGTAAATTTGTATCTCCTGTAAAACCTACACTCAGAGCAAGTGAGTAAACATATTTTCTCACCTGATGTCTCACATGAGTGTGTTGTTCTTTTGAGCTGTGACGATGAGATCAAGTGTTTCCTGATCCACCAGGAGGTTTGTTTTTTGGGTGAAGTATGAGAAGAACATTCCCAGCATCACCCTCTTTTTTATTTAATTCTCTAACTCAGTCGTTTTCATAGCCACTTGTACTAATCAGGGTGTGCTGGAGTCTATCCCAGCTCTCACAGGGCAAAGAAAAATCCCTGGACAGGTTGCCATTCTATCACAGAGCAGATACAGTGACAAACTCACCCTCACATCTATGGGAAATTTAGCATGTCTTTGTGGGAGGAGACCGGAGCTCCAAGAATTCCACTCCACAGTGAACCCAGCACCTTCTCACTGGAAGGCAACAACGCTACCCTCTGCGCCACTGTATATTTAATTAGTTGGGGTTTATTACAATATTCATTAGGAGACCATATCAAAATATTGTAAAATATCAAGATATATCTGTAATAACACATTGGCTCTTGGAAACTAAAAATGACGCAGCTGTTAACCAAATAGGTACTTTAATATAATCATTTATATTAATGATGGATGCTACTAGTTGACTGAGGGATTAAACTCTCTGAAGTCTGCTTATAAAGAAACAAAAGTCTGCAAATGTCAGTTTATGTCTGCGGGTAGTTGATTGATTTTGTGTGAAGTTTGTTTGCTTCCTAATTGAATAAACTAAATTAGTGTCAAAAGCAATTAAATATAAACAGCCTATAAAGACTTAAAGATTAAGTAAATGTTTATGTTTTTCCCACGAGAGTGCTTTCTTTTGCACAATAAATGAAGAGGAAGTGTTTTTGTACAGCTCTGTCACTGCTCTCTACCACTGTGACTCTTGTACAGTAATACACAGCAGTGTCTTCACTCTTCAGGCTGCTCATCTGTAAGTACAACTGACTGCTGGAGTCGGATCTGGAGACGGTGAATCTTCCCTGCACTGACTGGGAATAGGAGATGGGAGAGCTGGATGTGCCAATAAGAGCAATCCATTCCAGTCCTTTCCCAGGAGCCTGTCTGACCACAGCTGCCCAGTAGCTACTGAATGTGAATCCAGATGCAGTACAGGTCAGCTTATGGGAATCTCCAGGTCCTTTTATAACAGCTTCAGATTGAATGAATGTTTGGCCTTGAACACCTGTGAGAAAAATAAGTGTAAATACAACAAATGCTGTAATGAAAAGAACATCATTAAAATATATCTAAATAAAATCATTTACCATTTAAAAACAGTATAATCAAAAGCAGATGCACAAATAGCCCCATAGTTTAACGATCTTTAATCTCACAACTGTGGAATCAGGCAGTGTGTCAGCATCTTATATATAGATGGAGCAACACTTTGCATATATACCTCCTCACTGAGTGTCACGGTGGCGGGGTGCAGGAAGGACAACTTCGCTGAGCCTGAGATCCAAGACATACTTTTATTCATACAGTAACCAAAAACCAAGACACAAACAGGAACAGAACAACCATAACACAGGGCTTCGTCTATTGAATGAACTGCACTCTGTTCTGACTCATTGAGGCTTAAGTAGTCAGCCTCAATGTAGCACAACTGTGCCTTCATGAGCTCAGGTGTGCTCCATCAGAACAGAGCGCCCTCTACCATGAACAAAACATAACATCAAACCAAACCCTGACACTGAGCTCAAACAGCCAAAAACACCAGAGAACTCAAGCACAATATCTACAGATGAACACATTAATCTGGAGATTTTTCATGAGATTTTATTACATTAGTTAACAATGTAACGTGGATGCTATTTTGTTTTAATATTATCAGCATCAGTCCATCAAATTAAATGTTTCAAGACTAACTGTTTAAGGATTAAGCTATTGGACTTTTAAGCAAAAAGAAAAAAAATCGATCATTCAAAAATTAAAAATCGATCATTACAAAATTAAGTATAGAAATATATATCATATATAAATTAAGTGCAGTGCCCATAAATTAAGTAAATTATGAGTGTGTGAAATGAGTCCAATTGTTTGTCAGTAGATTGAAATCATTTGACAGGGTAAAAGTACTGCAATACAAATGTTTAGTAAGTAGCAAAATATTTTCAAAACACTACGGTGGGTAAATGATAAAATTAAATTCTACATATATTGACTATATTGGGAAGATTTTCCTTCCCAAGAGTTCTTTTCCTGCTATTGTGTGTTCCAACAGTATCCAAAATCTTTCATTTTAACTACATTTTGAAATAAATTCATTTAATATTCAGTATAGACAATTATTCACACAGGATTAATATTATTAAGTATAACTGAAAAAGGCATTGTTGTATATAATCTACAAAAGACAATAAAAAATGTAAAATTAAGACACACTAACTGAACCGTGTGTGTGTGTGGGGGGGTTTCTCTATTATACACAATACACTCTTAAACGAGTCTTTGGTCCAGGCTGCCCTGGATGTGTAGGAAGGGCTGGTCTGTTCTGGTGCTTCTGTATCCAGTTAGTATAACAGCATCAACCTGTGGCTGAATAACCAGTAATCCTCAACCTGAACCAAATAAATGTCTCCATTCAATGAGCTCAATAGATTGCATGACAGTTATTTTACATTTACTCAAGTACTACATTATGATTTAAATATTACTGCTCTCCAATGGAAGTTTTTGTTTATGTTCAAGGAACAGCCATTTTATTCTGCATTTTGGACAATTTGTCAGATATTTCATTGTGCAATGTTAACACAATAAACCTGATGTATGTAATGACTGGATCAGGTCAATATATTGAACACTTTTAAAATATATTTATATTATTAAGGACTGGCCTGTAGAAGTGGTTCAAAATAGCTTAAAAAGCACTCTGAATTTTTTTTTAATGCATCACTTATGACCTATTCTTGTCTTTCGGCAGCAGTAGATCTTGTTCATGTTTAATAAATGTGTATTATTTCTCTATGAATAATTCACAAAGGATGCAATGACACCACTTCTGACCACTTCACTGACCAATGCTCAGAGAGCTTTTTAAAGTGTCTGTTTCTCACTGCCTTTATGGCATTAAAAAGGTGATTTTCACCTTGAGATCAAATCACATGCATCCTTTCTGAATTAATTAATTCAATCAAGTATTAAAACATAGTGTCATGCAACTAAAAGTAAGAATGTAAAATTTACCAAATTGTCCTCAGTCTGGATGTTCTGGCCCTGTGAAAAGGTGTTGGTGGTCTAGTGGTAGGGTACATGCCTGCGGACCCCTGGATCAAGAGGTCCAAGGTTTGAATCCCACCTCTGGCACTATCACCACTGGATCCCTGAGCAAGACCCTTAACCCTGAGTGTCTCCAAGGGGGACTGTCCCTGTAATTAGGACATGGAAGTCGCTCTGGATAAGAGCGTCTGCTAAATGCCATAAATGTAAATGTAAAAACACTGTGTTACTAGACGATTCTGCGGTGAAATGGATCTTGTGTGAAATGGAGCAAGTTTTTATTCCCTGTATTACTGGTACTGCAAACCATCCAATCCATTCTGGTAATTTTCCTGAGGAGTGCTGGATCCAGTTAATACAGCCCCAACCTATTGCTGAATATCCAGTAATCTTACAGGTGATGGAGAAGGATTGTCCAGGTTGAAGAAGGATGACAGCAGGCTGAACCAGCTCAATGCATTCCACACCTGCTGTCAACAACATGAGATTATTCAGTTTATATTAAAACTGGTTTCAGTTTAGCAGTATGTTGGATGTGAAGGAATCACTAGCCAACATGTGTTAGTTAAACGTTTTATGTGTTAGATAAATAACAGCATGTCACGGATGAGGTGTTTTGGACACGATAGAGGGCGCTCTGTTCTGACTGAGCACACCTGAGCTAATGAAGGCACAGGTGTGCCTCATTGGGGCTGACTATTTAAGCCCCGATGAGTCAGAACAGAGCGTGGCTCATTAGTTAGGCTCAGCCTACACGTTCTGTGGTGGTTTTGGTAATCTGGTGTTCTTGGTTTAGGCTGCAGTTCCCTTGATTTTAGTTAGGACTGTAGTCCTTGGTTTTGTTTTGTAAATATAGTTAATAAAGTAATGTTTTGAACTCCTGGCTCAGCATTGGCGTCCTCCCTGCACCCCGCCACCATTACAGAATGAGCCGCCAGTACCTGGACGTCGCGAGTCAGGAGTGCGATCACGAGCGGGTGTTGCGCACAAGTGCAGCCGTGATCCAGAGGACTTTGGAGTTTATTGAAACCTGGGAAACGGTGCCAGCGTGCGTTGAGTCTGTGGACCTCCGTGAGCAATTGCAGCGCGAGGATTGGGTACGACGGACGCCGGCGGCCACCGCCAGGGAGCTCAGGAAACGTCTGACACGGCTGACGTCAGATATCCCGCTCGTCAGCCGCCTTGGTCCCGAGGTAGGCGCGGACTGGTTTGACTTCCTGCTGCAGAGGCTGGTCGCTCTAGCCGGGAACACACAGCGCTACCTCGACACGCTGAACCATGTGTTTTTTTCCGCACGCGACATGGAAGGCGGGGCTTCGTTGACGACGGTCATTACGCAACGCGGAGGGACGACAGTCAACGAGCCCTACGTCATTCAAAGCGGAACGTTGCTAGTGGAGCCGCCCTGCGCTGTTCAGCGTGGAAATTCAGTGCCGACAGTGCAGCACGCCAATCACTGCGATCCTCCAGTGGAGAAAGTGCCACGCGCAGCTGATGGAGGTGTTACGGTAAAGAATTCTCCCTGCGCAGCTAATATAGGAGCTACGGTAAAGAATTCTCACTGCGCAGCTAATAGTGGAGCTACGGTAAAGAATTCTCCCTGCGCAGCTAAAGGGGGCGTTACGGTAAACACAGCGTTCAGCGCAGCTCAACGTGAGAACACAGCGGTGAACACAGCCAGTGCGAATAAAAGCAAAACAGTGGAAATAAACGCTCCCTGCAACCTTAAACACGAGAGGAAGGCAAAGAAGGCCGCCCGCAACAAGAGAAGCGAGGCAGTGGCAAAGAAGGCCGTTCCTGACGGCAGAGACCGCTTCCTGCATCGTGCAACTGGGGAAGTCGACCAAGAAAGCCCTTCGCAGCAAGGAAAGCGGCATGAAGGAGTTGATCCTCAAATCCAGCACCACTGACCTGTCTGCTGCACAGAAAGCAGAGAAGGAGCAGCTCCAGGTTAGTGGGAAGTTTAGAATGAAAGTTCGGGTGCAGATAAAAATTGAACATGAGGCTGCAGTAACCATTCAGGAACAGGTGAGGAAGCATTTGAGCAGAAAGTACTACCTGAAGCTACTGTGGGCAGCCAGGACTGTTCAGCGATATTACCGAGCTAATAAGATAATGAAGCAAGAAATGAAGTCTTTGAAAGAAAAAAAAATGGCTGCTGTTGTTCTGCAAGCCGCATTCCGAGGGATGAAGGCCAGACAGACTCTGAAACAGAAGCACCAGGCTGCCACTGTGATACAATGTGTTTACAGGGCTAACTGTGCTCGGACATGATATTTATACATCAAGTATGCTGCTATTGCCATCCAGCTTAGGTATCGCTCCACACTTGATGCCAGAAAGCAGAGGGAGGAATTCTTGAAATTGCGCTCTGCTGCAATGTTCCTGCAAGCCTGCTTCAGAGGTCAGAGGGTCAGAAGGGAGGTGATCCTGCAACATCATGCAGCTTCCCTGATTCAGGCTGTGTTCAGAAGACACCGAGAGGTAGTTAAGTACCAGGCCATAAGGGTGTCAGCCATCATCATTCAAAGACATTTTAGGTCCTACATTAAGGGTAAATTTGAACGTGAGAAATTCCAGGTGTTAAGAAGGTCTGCGTTATGCATCCAGGCAGCTTTTAGGGGTTATTCTGTTCGAAAGAATGTTGCTGCAATGCACAAAGCTGCTACCATTATGCAGGCCGCAGTAAGAATGCACCAGCAAAGATTGGTTTTCAAGAAGCAATGCTGGGCAGCAAGCGTTCTTCAGAGGAGGTTCAGAAAGTGGAAGCTTGGGCATCAACAAAGACAGAGGTATCAGCTGTTCAGACATGCTGCAATTTGCTTGCAAATGTCATTCAGAGGAAAGCGGGCAAGGGATCTGGCCAAACGGATCAGAGCTGCAAGGACAATCCAATCTCACCTCGGAGATGAACAGATCAGCTGCATGAATGTTCATATCACTGAACAGGAGGAGTTGCTGACCGAGCTCTACCAGCAGCTGATGGAGAAAGAAGCCTCAATGCTACAGGTGAATGCCTCAGTCACGAACGAAGGGTTAAAACTCAAGGAAAGGATCACCTGTCTGCTTCCTCAGCTGGAGAGGACCAAAGGACGTTTGTCCAGTTGCCAAAGGGAGATCAAAGCCATGGAAACAGAAAGAAAAGCTCTGGCTCAAGACAAAGGTGAGCTTCACGGAAAGAGCGCGAAAGTCAGAGAAGAGAGAGAGGTCTCTAGAATAAAGCTGCAAGCTGTGATGGCTGTCCAAAGAGAAAAGCTGGAGAGAACGGATGAACAGAGGGACCAAACTGTATGCCAGACAACAAGGAGAGTTGAGACTCCAACCATTCAGGAGAAGCTGGAAGCTAAAATAGCCACTATGGAAGAACAACTGAATCAGACCAGAGCAGAGCTGAGACGGGTGCAGGACCACAACGTTGCTCTGCAGGCTGCACTGAGAGAAGCCCGAAGTGAGGCCAGTAAGCTCAGTGAGATGGAGAAGAAGGTCAGAGGTATGGAAGAAAGATTGGCGATCTTCGAATCTCGACTCACTCCACAGACACCAGTGCATGCTGGGACCCTGGTGGTTAACGCCAGAGTGGAGCATCTGAAGAACAGTCTGATGGAGAAGCAGGGAAAGATACCAGAGGTTGAACAGCTGCATGATGACTCCCTACCTTTAGTTCACCCTCACAGTTCAGCAGAGTCAGAACAAGGTGGTTCGTGGAGGAGTCCAAGTGGAACTTCTCGTAGTGGAACCAGGAGCTGGGATGCTGCCTCACTGAGCTAAAAGCACTAGGGAAGTATGATCGAGAAGAGGAAGGAGCCAAAAGACATCAGCAATGACCTGTCTCAGTTCAAGAAAGTGAACGACAGCTTCTGCACTGTGGATTCTGTGATGAGAGACGTGAAGAACAAAGATGGCAAGGGTTGGAAGCAGAGTTCGGACTGTGTGAAAAAGACTTCCTCTTTTACAGATTTGTAAAATCTGTGTTTAGCTCTCTTTCAGGTTCCGTCAAGGCAAGGTGTTCCGCTGAGTCTGGCGATTCCTCCAGTGACTCCAGGGTCGAGTCCAGGCAACAGTTAAAGAAGTGGACTGAACTTTTAGGATTCCCCTCACCACCACCTTCTGCCTGGACATGGCTGGTCAGAGGTCCTTGTGTTGAAGTGTTTTGTGGACCTGACCATATGCCCCTAAAAGAGACTTTTGTAGAGTGTTTTTTGTTCTTGACCTCCCCCAAGAGGTTCGGCTGTGTTTTGGCGCTTTGGGAGCCGCGCCTTTTGGGGGGGGATTCTGTCACGGATGAGGTGTTTTGGGCACGATAGAGGGCGCTCTGTTCTGACTGAGCACACCTGAGCTAATGAAGGCACAGGTGTGCCTCATTGGGGCTGACTATTTAAGCCCCGATGAGTCAGAACAGAGCGCGGCTCATTAGTTAGGCTCAGCCTACACGCTCTGTGGTGGTTTTGGTAATCTGGTGTTCTTGGTTTAGGCTGCGGTTCCCTTTATTTTAGTTAGGACTGCAGTCCTTGGTTTTGTTTTGTAAATATAGTTAATAAAGTAATGTTTTGAACTCCTGGCTCAGCATTGGCGTTCTCCCTGCACCCCGCCACCATTACACAGCAGCAGCCATGTCGGTGTGGAGAACATGGTGTGGAAGTTGATTTTAGAGCTGCTCTGCCTATGAAAGGCTTAAATATGTAAAAAAATGAATTGGTATAGAAATAACATCTACAATGTTCTCTCAATAGTTTGACACTTTGTCTTTGAAATATTTACAAAGGTAAATATATTTACTATTTGTATATGTATTTATAGACGCAGATGGATTTTTTTATTTAAAAATAATAATGCAATTAAAATAGTACAGATGTCACAAAATGTCCAAATTGTGTCATTTCAACAAATAATTTCATTAAACATCTTTAATCAGTTTCCAGATAAATTTGGCAATGTGAGAATATTACACTTGTCTCTGAGTTTTTTGTGATTCAAAGGCTTCAAGTAACAGGTTGAATTTATTTAATGAATAAATGGGACCTGTCATGTTTTACATGTTGGGGACATTGATGCTGAAAAAATACAGCAGGATTTGGAGGTGCCAGAGTAAAAGATGCTGAGATTTGTGTTGGGAGTGACGAATGTAAACAGAATATTAAATGAGGGTGTAACGGTGGTGGGGCGCGGGAAGGATGACAGTCAGAGTCAGTAGTCCAGAACATAACTTTATTGTCCATAGAAACAAAAACCTGATACAAGGACTGCAGTTGTGACGTAACGCTTCGCCTAGTAAATGAGCCGCGCCCTGTTCTGACTCATCAGAGCTTAAACAGCCAGCCCCAATGAAGCACACCTGTGCCTTCACGAGCCATAGCCATGATAACATGTGCATGATCTATCATCCTTACTCTGTTGGTAGCCTCATTTGTGAGAAATCTAGCAAGTAACTGGGTTGGGTTTTTTTTTAAATTACTTATTTATTTTTTCTATAATTAATTTAGTTTTGTTAAAATTTTCTATTAGATTTTAATAAATGCAGTACATAAAATGCTAATTTGGTCACAAGAGGTGCTTATTAGTATTTAACATCATTCATTTTCTAGGCCGCTTGTCCCAAGCAGGGTCGCAGGAGTCCATCCCAGCTCACACAGGGAGAAAGACAGGGGACACACCCTGGACAGGTCGCCAGCCCATCGGAGGGAGGAGCGAACTGACAGGGACGGCACCTTGCTCAAGGGTACCTCAGGGCAACCCACTGATAAGGGGTTTGAACCCTCAATCCTCCAACCCGGGGCAAACTCCCTGACCACCAGGCCACTGCTGCCCCTTTTTAGTTCTTATGAGAACGACTATGTTTGTGGTGAAGAATAAAACTGTACAGATTGAATTTATTTACTTTACTGAAAAGACATTAACATTGGAAGTGACATCATGAGGGAAGTAGCAAGTTGCGGATTCTATCACTCAAGGATCCCCACCAATAAACTACCTACATGTTATCACTTGATAGAAGTTTAATTGCACTTTATTATGCCAGAAATACATTTTGTTACTAAATTAATACATATATAACAATAGACCAATATTGTGTTATAGCCAATCCCAACATTTATGGGGCAGCGGTGGCCTAGTGGTCAGGGGTTCGAAACCCAGAGGTACCCTTGAGCAAGGTGCTGTCCCCATCACTGCTCCCCGGGTGCTTTCAATAGCTGCCCACTGCTGCATGGTGTTTGAGTGTGCATGGGTTAAATGCAGAGGTCCAATTTCGTTGTGGTTCATTGTCTGCTGTGCTTTGACCTCACAATTACAAGGGTTGTCACTTTCACAAAAGGCTGAATACACACTTATGCAAGCACATCTCCATTTCACTTTGGAGGAATCCAGAGCACCACACAAACCCAAACAAAGATATACAGACTAACACAGACAGGCCAGGTCACCCCCACCATTCATTAAAAAAAACCTGTGCATAGTTAAAACTTAAAACAAGCAATAAACAAGATTATCATCTGGCACCATCATTACCATTATTTATTTCAAAGACTACTTTTATAACCATTGCTTGGAAAGCTTCTGGGACAAAACACTTGGTGATGAGCTATGGCTGTATAGTTTCTTTTACTGGTTAGTTGTCAGGCATGTCTGTGGAATCTCGTCAAACCTGATTATATTGAGTTTACAATGTCTATGAAAATATTTTTCAACAAATAAAATAATATTTATAAAATAAGAAGTTAAAATGAATTTTAAAAACAACAAAATATGTAAATTTTGTTGATTCATCAAAGAGCAAAAAAGAGCAAAAAAACAAAACAAACAACCAAAAAAAAAAACAAAGTCTACAATAATTTCCAGAACAGGGTGCCTGAGTAAACACAATACCATTTTAACATTTACTGAAATGAATCCCCAAATCACATATGTGAAAAGGTGTAACGGTGGCGGGGTTTAGGGAGGACGCCAATGCTGAGCCAGGAGTTCGCAACGTAACTTTATTTGCTATATTTACAAAACAAAACAAAGGACTGCAGTTCCTAACCAAAATCAAGGAACTGCAGCCTAAACCAAACCAAACCCAAACCACCACAGAGTGTAGTCTAAGCCTAACAAATGAGCCGCGCTCTGTTCTGACTCATCGGGGCTTAAATAGTCAGCCCCAATGAAACACACCTGTGCCTTCATTAGCTCAGGTGTGTTCAGTCAGAACAGAGCGCCCTCTATCGTGCACAAAACACCTCATCCGTGACAAAAGGTAATTACCCCCAAACTAATACTTGGCTGTTTGCCCCTTTAGCAGCTGGCCACAGGATATCAGTCTTTGGAATCACTGTGGAGAAATGTTGTCAATAAAATGTAAATATTACTTTCCATTCCATTATTTTTGATAAGTTCACAGAACATTACTCCAAATGTTCTGGGTGATGAAGATGTTTTGGTAAATGTTATATGAGCTGTTAGATGTTCCTTTTGCAGCGCTGAGGTTTTTGCCTTACCACTCTCCCACTGATACCATAGCAGTGGAATTAAAAACATGGACCTTAACTGAGCAGAGAGACACCTGAAGCTTCTTAGTTGTTCAGCTGGGTTCCTCTGTGATTTCTTGGCTGAGTTTTTCATGAGCTCTTGCAGTAATTTTGTTATGCTTTTGGCACTGTGTCATGTTTTCTCTGTTTGGAGATGATGGTGCTGGAGTTCCAGATTTTGAGGTATCAATGCATTAACCTTTCCTAAATTATATATTTTTTTAAAAACCTTCTTTCTCAGGTTTACTGGAGAAGTTGTCCTCAAGAATTATCTAGATTTGAAAGGGAAGACAATCAAATGAGGTTGTGGCTAATTTAAGTTATTAATAAATAAACATGATTAAATGAGTGACTTAAAAGGCATTTGCTGCTTCCATGCATGAATAAAATGCCCTTTAATTAATCACAAAATTAATTAACAACTGTGTGTTGTGTTTACTCAGGTTGTGATTTGTATTATATGAATATTATATATTAATATTAATAATAAAAATAGAGGAGCTGTAAAAGAGGGCAATAACCTTTCCACAGCATTGTATTTATGATTTGTGCTTCTCTTATTATGTCTATTCTGGCTGTACTGTCACTTATGTTGAGGTAAACCACTGTGAAGGTGATGCTTTTAGTTTGGTTTTTATTTTTGTGATTGGTAAGTATTCATGTTTCCTATGAACTCAGCACATTAAGCGCTAAATAAACACTTAAATTAACTTACATTAGTTTGTATATTCTGGTGCAAATTCAAGCTGATTTATGATTTACACTGATTTTTAACTTGGCAGGAGTTTGTATTTTGTGGATAACTGAGAAATATTCCCCCCAGTGCTGTTTCACAATGAAAATTAGTCTCTTTCACTTTATTTTTTTTAGTTAATAATTGCTTGAAAAGCTTCTGTGAAAAAAGACTTGTTTATGAGTCATGGCTGTAAAATTACTTTTAGTGGTTAGTGGTCTGCGAAATATTGTGACAGTTCCGTGACGGTAGAGGGCGCCCTGCTCTGATTGTGCACATTTGGGCATTGGGTGCCAGGTGTGCCTCATCGGGGGTTGGCGTTATAATCCCAAATGAATCAGAGCAGAGTGTTGGTCATTCTGTGTGCTTACCTTTGTGTATACGTATGTTATGGTTTATACACGTTATTTTCAGTATATTCAGTCTAGAGGTCAGAATAACGTGCAGAGTTCTGTGCACGTTATTTCCGTTATTAAAGTTCAGTACGAAGCTTTTGGCTCTAGACTGATTTCCAGCCCACGATGCTACATCGTTACAGAAATGACCAGCCACCACAAGTGGATGCCGCAAGCCGAGAGCTCTGTTGGGATGTCTGCGAAGAACCAATGGACTTTGAGATTGAGCGGTGCCTAAGGTTTTGCGATGTCTGCCCCCCTCCCAGGATTGGCCGAGGTTGTGCCAGTTCCAGCTCCAGCAACCAGGAGGGCGAGGCTGCGGAGCCGGCTCCCGCGTTAGCCCCTGGAGAAGTGGAGTTGCGATGCCGGCTCACTCATCAGCTCAAGAAGGTGGGACTTCAAAGGCATCCACCATCTTCACCGCCGGAGGAGGTGGGGCTTGAGGGATGAGGTCCAAGCCAGCCAGAGGAGGCAGGGCTTGAGGGGCTGCATCCAAGCCAGACTGCTGGACAGAAAGTGGGGTTTCAGCGGTTGCAGCCAAACCCGCCAGTAAGACCGTGGTGACAGCGGAGTGTACATTTGGACTTTAGCTGGACTTTTTGTTGTGTGTAACCTCTCTCCTTTTGAGGTCCTGCTTCGGAGGCTTCCTGCTCTGATTGTGTACACCTGGGCCTGGGTGACAGGGGGGCCCCAACGGGAGCACAATTCAAGCTCTCTTTTTCAGAACATTTCAGTTTGTACTTTAGCAGTGTTTGGGCAAAAATCATGGATTCATTTTCATTACTGTATCATAAAATACTTTCATTGACCTCATCTTTCTAAAATAAAATTTCAACTTGTAGTAAACACTGGGTTTTTGTGTTCACTGTATCAGATAATTGTTTGTAAAGGTGAACAGTTGGGACTCTCTTGGAATAATGTTAAGTAAAATGTTACCAGGAAGAGAAATTAAAAGCTTCTTGTGTTGCATCGAATCAGAGTCTGAGTGAAGGATGTGTTTTCTATGTCGATGTGTTTTTGTACAGGGTTCCTGTTGATGTGTCTCACTGTGATAATGAGCGCAGTAATACACAGATGTATCTTCAGTTTGCAGATTCTGCCCTCTCAAGGTCACTGTGCTGCTGGAAGAGTCTCTGGAAACTTGAAACCTGCTCTTCAGTTTGTCACTGTAGGAAGTGTAACCATCACCACAGATTAATCCAACCCACTCCAGAGTTTTTCCTGCAGGCTGGCGTATCCAGTCTGTACAGTAGCTGCTATCAGTCACTGAATACCCAGAAACTTTACAGGTCAGTGATAGTGACTGACCAGGTGTTACAACCACAGAGTCTGGCTGAGTCAACTCAATACAGCTGATACCTGTTGAACAGAAACACTAACTTAACATTTAAAAGACAAAAGTTTTTTGAAGAATTAATGTTGTCGTTTTAAATCCAGACTCACAGGACACGGCCGCTAACAGAAACAACAGACGTGCAGGAAACATGGTGTGTGTGCTGCAGCTGAACAGGAATAAACTGCTGGTCTTCATCATTACTTACAGACATTAATAGGAAATGCAAGATCTTTGCGTAGAGCTTCACCTCATGCAAATCTGTTGCTCAGCAAAGCCCACACTGATGTCAAAGCAGCACCACTGGAGGTGGCTATGAGTTTATAGAATGAAGGTGTCAAAGATTATTTATTTAATACAGTGTAAGTACACTAGGCAAGCATCACTGCATGGCAACTCAGAAAGGCCATAGATACACTTAACCTAAATGAACTGCAGGGGAATCGATTAGCCTATTTAAAGCAAAGATTTCTTAAATTCTTTGAAAAACATCTCAAAAGGATAGAGCACTTAAACATTCAGTTTTAGACATAAACATATACAACCAATGCTTCAATATTCAATGAAATGATCACTTTATTAATGATCACTTTCAAAATCATCTTCTAAATGCAGCTGTGAGCAGATGTTTCATCAGGCCTTTTTAAAAGAACTATATGCCACTGATCACCAACCTTTTTTCTTTCAGCTCTTTATGATTTTAAAGACTTTAATTGTGGCAGTCATTTTAAAGAGGACTGTTTTGAGTTTCTGTTGATGTGTCTCACTGTGAGCATAACAATCACAGTAATACACAGCTGTCTTCAGTCTGCAGTTTCTGCCCACATAATGAAACTGTGCTGGTTCCAGTTCTGTCCAGTAGATCCACTGCAGACTGTCAGTTTCACTGCCAAGCTTTCCCATCATCTGTAACTGAATAAGAAACTTTACAGCGGACAGTCAGGGTTTGACCAGGATGAACTTATATAATATTAGATTGTTATGGTGTAACCCGCTCCTAACACAGAGAGCCACACTGGATTAGGACCCAAGAGCAGCACCCGAAGCTGCCAGCATCTGAAATACTCAGTGAAACTTGAGATACCACAATCAAAACCTAAAACGGGTTGTTTCTAATATCATGTGTTTGTGCTTGTGACTTTATATTTCTATTGCATGTGAGCTTGTCTCTTTGTGAGTCGAGGGGCCTCTTTCAGCAGAGCCTGCATGGAAATGAGCGAATTAGTTCTTTGACATTTGTTTTGAGAATAACAAACACATTGGTTTTAAAGGCCCTGACGTTTGTGTACATTTGATGCACAAATTGATCTTTCCTTTGTAGCTTCACGTTCAGCTCATTCATGTGTGTCAGTATGTCCACAGCAAAAGCTAAATCACAAAGCCAATCTGTGTCACTCAGCTAAGGAACATCGCCATCTGAGCTCCCACACTCATTGACGTGCTTTACCCCAAACTTAACCAGTGGACATTGGAGTGGTAAAGCAAGTCCTAGTGATCTGTGTCAATTTCTTCAAGAAACTTTATCAACTGACGCTGCTGAAGTCCCCTCGCTCTAATACAGTTAATGCATTTCACAACTGGCTTCACTACATGATCAAGCTGCAATATGGATTTACACAGTTCTTCCTGCATGATGCAGTGTAAAAAAATCACCTCCTGCTCAGGGTCATCCTCTTTCACCATCTCCTGGATTCTTTTGAGCAACCCGACTTTTTTTCCGGTCAGATTTGACGATCCATCTGTGGTGACGTTGGCGAGTCTACTCCAAGGTAGCTTGTGCCTCTTGATGACTCTGACACGCCGTCATACAAGTTCTCTCCCTGCGTTTCCCCTTTAGGGACTCCATGGCCAAAAACTCCTCTGTTATCTCTAAATTGTCATTAATCCCTCTGATAAAAATTAAATGTTGGTGAAATTGACGAGTGAACTCCAAGGTAGTATATGATGCCTTATTGTGAAAGCAGGACTGCTTTCCTGAGATCAATAGTTTTTGATGAATGATGAATGATTAAAGCAATTAAATATTCTGAGTCAAATTAGCATTTAGAGCCTGACTGAACAGAGCTTGTTTAAAAGTGTTCATGCCCCTTGTGAGTTTATTGTTGCAGTAGCATCTTTAAAAAAAACTCTCACTGTTTGTCATATCTGATGTGTGCGAATAAGAGAAATGGAGGCGCAAGTGCACAGTGAAAACAAGTGAGTCTTGTTTATTAGCAAAAACCAGGAGCGTGGCAATGATTGGGATCCGGGTTGAAGCTGTGATCGTTTGCTGTCTCACAATGTAACGTTAATTTTACTGTAACATGCAGCCTGTGTTATCATGGCATTAACATTTTTGTGCACTTATTTCTATTACTATAAAACACACCGGCCATGAAAATGACTTACGGGTGTCAAATAGTGAATGATGTTTCTGTTTCTGTCAAATATGTAACAATCCTGTACCAGTAGAGGGCGCCCTGCTCTGACTGTGCACACCTGGGCATTGGGTGCCAGGTGTGCCTCATCAGGGTTTGGTGTTGTAAGCCCAAACAAATCAGAGCAGGGCGCTGATCATTCTGTGTGCTCACCTTTTATGTTTTTTCACCATTATGTTTTACACATGTTATGTTTAATATGTTTAGTTTGAGTTCTGTGCATTTTATCCATCATTAAAGTCCAGTACGAAGCTCTCGGCATCCAGCCCACAACACCACACCGTGACAGAAATGACCAGCCACCACAAATGGACGTTGCGAGCTGAGAGCTCCGTTGGGATGCGTGCGAAGAACCACCGGACCTTCCAGGTGCTGGAGGCTGGGACAATAGAGGTTGAGCAGCGCATTGGGTGTTTTTTTGCGATGTCCGCTCCCCTTCCAAGTTGTTACAGCCCCTGGAGAAGTGGGGCTGCGATGCCGGCTCACTCATCAGCACAAGGTGGGACTTCAAAGGCATCCTCCATGTTCACCGCAGAGGAGGCGGGGCTTGAGGGACGAGGTCCAAGTCCGCCGGAGGAGGCGGGGCTTGAGGGACGAGGTCCAAGTCCGCCGGAGGATGTGGGGTTTCAAGGGGCTGCATCCAATCCAGCCCACTGGAGAGAGAGCGGGGTTTCAGGGGGCGCAGCCGAACCCACCAAGAAGACCGCGGTGAGAGCGGAGCGTTCGTTTGGACTTTTTGTTGAACGTTTGCTCTACTTCTCTCCTTTTGGGGGGGTCCTGCTTTGGATGAAGCAGGGTCTGGCGCCCCGGGAGTAGGCGCTTTTGGGGAGAGGTACTGAAACTATCCTGCGCCAGTACAGGGCGCCCTGCTCTGATTGTGCACACCTGGGCATTGGGTGCCAGGTGTGCCTCATCGGGGGGCTGGCATTATAAGCCCAAACAAATCAGAGCAGGGCGCTGGTCATTCTGTGTGCTCACCTTTGTGATTATTTCTGTAATGTTTAACACTTGTTGTTTAGTTTGAGTTCTGTGCACTTTATCCGTCATTAAAGTCCAGTACGAAGCTCTTGGCTCTGCGTTGGCATCCAGCCCACAACAAGAAACATTTTTGCTCCCCAAAGATCATATCCTTTGAGTGAATGTTATTTTCTCCTGTTTTTTTATTAAAATGGTTTATAAAAAGGAGGATAAATCATCTTTTAGCTCTCAATAATGTAAAATAGTGTAGAAATAGTATTAGGGTCTAAAAAATAAAGATATAAATGACTACCAGATTATTATTATTTTTTTTTACAATTAATCAGACAAGTTCAGGTTCCTGCCCCAATTTAGCAGAGAGTCAACACTGAGATATTGGTACATCTGTAATATTTATCATAGACTGACTGTTACTCACAATAAGCTGAGTTTACTTCCCAAGCTATACTTCCTAAAAATTAATGATTCAATGTAATATGTGAAATTACTTAACCGAACATAATCTTGCTGCACTGTGTGTATTGGTTAAATGCAGAGCATTCTGTGATGGTGCACTTTGTGCTGTGTTGTGTTCACAAATGACAAACTGTCACTATCACTTCAATAAAAATAGTGATAATTTAATTTGCAATAGAAATTTCATAATAAAAGCCAGAATTTTAAGGGGGCATCTGTTCCAGAGAGGATGCTTTTGTACAGGGTGTCTGTTGACGTGTCTCACTGTGGTTCTCCAGCGCAGTAACACACAGCTGTGTCTGCAGTCTGCAGATTCTGTCCTCTTAATGTCCCTGTGCTGCTGGACGTGTCTCTAGTTATCTGAAACCTGCTTTTGAATTTATCACTGTAGTAAGTGCTGCCATCATAACATATCCTGCCAGTCCACTAAAGAGCTTTTCCTGCAGGCTGGCGTATCCAGTGTGTACAGTAGCCATAATCACTCAGTGAATATCCAGAAACTTTACAGGTCAGTGTCAGCGACTGACCAGGATTAATGACCATGGATTTGGGCTGAGTCAGCTCAACACAATGAACACCTAAAAAGATCAATATCAGTGTAAGTAGAAAATACAGAAAAACCCAAGAGTGTTTCAAAGAAAATCCACCACTCACAGACACAGCTGCCAGCAGCAGCACCAGCAGTGGAGATGTTGAGAACATTTTGGAAGTTGCTACTGAAGCACTGGAAGATATTGGTCTCCACCTCCACCTGCTTCAATAAGTAGCAGAAGGGAGAACATGTTCATAAAGCTGCTCTTATGTAAATATCGCTTAAGTTTAGGGGTTCTCCCTCAAGTCTCCTCTTCAGGAAATGAAATCATGCTGAAATGTTGTGAGATCATTAACTGGGCAAATCCACATTCTCTCCAAAATACTCCTTTGCTAAATTGACAGTGTGTATTAGATCATTGTCCTGCTGCCTGATGAAGATCCTCCTGATCCTTTCAAACAGTGGATTGTGAATCCTCCAGTCCCGACCTGTGGAGTGGTTGATGATGCTGTTTTTGTTTTTCCTTTAGTGCTTTCACAATCTGTCTGTCCTCAGCTGTTATTGTCTCTTGCTGAAGAGTTTTCCAAACTTTTATACTGTCTTAATATTTGTGAAATTTTATTTTATTTTTGTCTTTCACAGCCCTTGTTGATAGCTCTCTTGTCTTTATGCTGGTTTTCACAACACATCCTCTTTGCAGGTTAAATCCTGACCTTCACTGAGAGAAGAGCTATTTATGATTTAATAACCATTCTGGTGTGAATTCTGATTTTTGCATAAACCTGCCTGAAAAATGTAATTTCTACATGAGAAAACTTTGCTGAAAAACAGTAATGAGGACACATACAAACATCTCACTCCTTCTCTCTCTCTCTCTCTCTCTCTCTCTTTCTCTCTCTCTCTCTCTCTCTCTCTCTCTCTCTATCTCTCTCTTATGGATGGTGGAACAGCAATATCTGTTGATAAGATCAATATTTTATATTATGCTATTTTAATTTTTACTTTCCTTTTTAACGTGTGTATTTAGCCACAAAGCTAAATATAACTTGCATATATCATGTAAAATAGAAAATATTTGTTGATTTGAAGACAAATTAGCAATCCCAACAATTTTTTGGTCATTGATTTCGACTTCCCAGACACTGATTACACTAATTCTGAAGATTGATCAAAATTGCTTGCCTTTTGAACCCTCAGCATTCTGGTTCCTCAGTTAATTTTCAACCTATAATTAACACCGGCCCTGTTTATGCCGTTCAGTGTTTGATAAAGTTAATGTTTTGAACATGTACATGATGCCTAGACTAAACTATTTGCTGCACCAAGTTCTTTAAGAGACTTGTTGAACTGCTGGTCTACAATTAACGTCCAACAGGAGAAATTATGTTGCTTTTCTGTCCTCTTGCTGCGACACTCATGTTGAGCTTGTGTTTAAATTGTGTTATAATTTACATCAATATACCGATGCATGGTCATGCAGCTCTGAGTGAATTAGTTTTTTTTTGCTTAGAATTTTTCTTTTTACTTGTATGAAATATGCTAGCAAAAACATGTAAACACCAGGCCATTAGCCAAAATAAGCTTTTTGGACAATCTACTGCAAAACCATCAAGGCCTGGTCTCAGGAACCTTTCAGGAACCATTTTTATAATCAAAATTGCTGAATTTGTAAATTTCCTGTTCAAATAGAGGGCAGACACATGAGGTGTGGGAGCAACAAGTTAAGCTTCACTTCCGACTGCTTTTCCCTCGCACACTGTGCCTCACACACTGTCCACCTTACACATTGTCCCTCACATACTGTCCCACTTACACACTGTCCTTCACACACGCTGTCCCTCACACATACTGTCCCTCAATCACACTGTCCCTCAGTCACATTGTCCCTCAGTCACATTGTCTCTCACACACTGTCCACCTTACACATTGTCCCTCACACACTGTCTTTCACAAACACAAACACTGTCGCTCACACACACTAGGTTGTTTCTGTCTCTCTGAAAGTGAAAAAAAGTGAAAGTCATTGCGAGGTCATAGCACAGAAGACAGTGAACCACAACAAAATTGGACCTCTGCATTTAACCCACGCACACTAAAACACCATACAGCAGTGGGCAGCTATTGAAAGCACCCAGGGAGCAGTGACAGGGACCTTGCTCAAGGGTACCTTAGGGCAACCTATTGGGAAGGGGTTCAAACCCCTTATTCTCCGATCATATGGCTAACGCCCTAACCACTAGGCCACCGCTGCCTCTGCAGTTCACACATGTGCAGCAATGGGCAGCTATTGAAAGTGCCTGGGGAGTAGTGACAGGGACGGTACCTTGCTCAAGGGTACCTCAGTGCAACCCACTGGAGAGGGGATCGAACCCACAATCTTCCGAGCTTGGGGCCAACTCCCTCTAGGCCACCATTGCCCTGGACCGCTGCATTTAACCCACGCACACTCAAACACTGGGACAGTACCTTGCTCACAGGTACCACAGGGCAACCTACTTGTGAGGGAATTTCTGATGCTGGGGCAACTCCCTAACCACTAGGCCACCAATATAATGTTTGCCAAAGTCTGACTAATATCTTTAATGGACATGTGACAGATTTAGTTCTGCTGATCAGACTGTGAGTCAAAAAGGCACCAATAACTGAGCAATTTCAGAAAGTCAATTTCACAGAAGTGACAATTGTGAGTACACTGCACAGTGAAACCACAATGAAATTACACCCCTGCATTTTTCCATACACACTGGAATTTGAACCAATTACCTCATGATCCTGGGGCCAATTTCCTAACCACTAGACCACTGCAGCGGTCTGTTTATTTTAAATCTAAATTTCAACATTTCTCAAAACTGGACTTTCAGTCAAAACAGGAAGTGATGAATAACTTAAGATCATTTGTTTTTCTTGTTACTTTTTTGTGGAACAGTCTGTATTAAAACTGATTAAGGCATCAGAATGAAAAGCTTTTGTTCTGAATACTATATATTTAAATTTGTATTGAATGTGTGTGAATTGTAGAATTACTACACAGAAAGTAGAAAGTGCTGAGTAAATCACCTCTCTTTCTCTCTCTCTCTCTCTCTCTCTCTCTCTCAATGTGAATACAATGAAATTCAGCCTGTGCTTTTTCACACCATACAGCAGGGGGCTGATATTTAAAGTGCCCAGGGGGCAGTGATGGGGACAGTAGGGAACCTCTGAGCAACCTACTGGTCTGGGAATCCATGACCTTCCAATCCTGAGGGCAAACCACTAGGCCAAATCTGTCCCTGTAAAGAATTTGTAGAGAATTATGGTTTTTATAAATCTGACTCTGAAGGAGCCTCACCAGACATCAGAACTTCACTGCATGTCACTGGGGCTTCAGCTTCAGCTCTTTGCCTCTCCATTATTTTTGGGTGGGGGGCTGCATAGATACGAACTTGTTAAATGTCTCATACAAAGGAGATGAATCTTCATCTCCATTTGAAAATGAAGAGATGATTCGTTTGGGGAGTTTTAACGCTGTTTTAAAAGCACTGTTGTGTAAAAACGTTAGGTATGAAGGTCTTTTAAGTTTGACAAGTCTGTGCAGAGCAGCACACACAAGCTGTAAATATGCAAAATTGGACTCTCAGGAAAATATGATGCTTTGTAAAAATGAGTACTTATCCTCTACAGAAACTTTTTTTATGCAGTTCTTAATTTATTTTTATTTTTAGAGTTTAACAGAATAACCGTATTTACTCATGTATAGCACCCTGATTTGGCATTGAAATGTGGTTATTTTACTTGAATTATTTTTAAGTGATATCTTGACATTTGAGATCTCTCTGCTGCACTGTTTCCATTTTTTTTTGCATATATCATATTTCCTGGATTGAAATTTGTGAAATGAAAGTGACTTTTTGTGGATTACGTTGAATGACACTTTCAGGTTTCTACAGGTTGTCACAGTCTGTCGTGCCTGTGATTCCAGCCGGGCACGACAGATGGCGCTCTGTTCTGTCTGAACACACCTGGGACACCGAAAAACGAGCCCTGCGCTGTTCAACGCGAAAATACAGCTAAAAACGTGCCCTGCACCCTTCAACACGAGAGAATGGCAAAGAAGGCCACCTGCAACCAGAGAAGCAAGGCAGTGGCAAAGAATGCCGTTCCTGACACAGCGAGCAGGAAGACGGTGGAGACCACTTCCTGCATCATGCAACTGGGGAGGTCGACCAAGAAAGCCCATCGTAACAAGGAAAGCGGCATCAAGGAGTCGACCCCCAAACCCAGCACCACTAACCCATCTGCCGGGCCGAAAGCAGAGAAGGAGGAGCTCCAGGTTAGTGGGAAGTTTAGAATGAAAGTTTGGGTGCAGATGTGGATTGAACATGAGGCTGCAGTAACCATTCAGGCGCAGGTAAGGAAGCACATAAGCAGAAAATACTACCTGAAGCTACTGTGGGCAGCCAGGACTGTTCAGCGACATTACCGAGCTAATAAGATGATGAAGCAAGAAATGAAGTCTTTGAAGGAGAAAAAGATGGTTGCTGTTGTTCTGCAAGCTGCATTCCGAGGGATGAAGACCAGACAGACTCTGAAACAGAGGTGCCAGGCTGCCACTGTGATACAATGTGCTTAGTGTGCTTCACTGTGCTCAGACGCAATATGTATGCATGAAATATGCTGCTATTGCCATCAAGCGTAGGTATCGTACCACACTTGATGCCAGAAAGCAGAGGGAGGAATTCTTGAAATTGCGCTCTGCTGCAATGTTCCTGCAAGCCTGCTTCAGAGGTCAGAGGGTCAGAAGGGAGACTATCCTGCAACACCAGGCAGCTTCCCTGATTCAGGCTGCGTTCAGAAGACACAGGGAGGTAGTAAAGTACCAGGCCATAAGGGTGTCAGCCATCGTCATTCAAAGACATTATAGGGCCTACATTTAGGGTAAATGTGACCATGAGAGATTCCAGGTGTTGAAAAGGTCTGCGATATGTATCCAGGCAGCTTTTAGAGGTTATTCCGTTCGAAAGAGTGTTGCTGCAATGCACAAAGTTGCCACTGTTATTCAGGTTGCAGTCAGAATGCACCAACAAAAATCTGTTTTCAAGAAGCAGTGCTAGGCAGCAAATCTTCAGAGGAGGTTCAGAAGGTGGAAGCTTGGACATCTTCAAAAGCAGAGGTATCAGCTGTGCAAACTTGCTGCAATGTGCTTGCAAAAGTCATTCAGAGGAAAGCAGGCAAGAGACCTGGCCAAATGGATCAGAACTGCAAGGACGATCCAATCTCACCTTGGAGATGAACAAATCAGCTACATGAACGTTCATATCACTCAACAGGAGGAGTTGCTGACAAAGTTCCACCAGCAGCTGATGGAGAGAGATGCCTCTGTGCTACAGGTGAATGCATCTGTCACAAATGTAAGGGTGAAAGGATCACCAATCTGCTTCCTCAGCTTGAGAGGACCAAAGGACTCTTGTCCATTTGAAAGAGGGAGATGGAAACCGAAAGAAAAGCTCTGGCTCAAGACAAAGGTGAGCTTCACGGAAAGAGCAGTAAATTCAGAAAAGAGAGAGAGGTCTCCAGAATAAAGCTGCAAGCTGTGATGGGTGCCCAAAGAGAGAGGCTGGAGGGAACGGATGAACAGAGGGACCAAACTGCATGCCAGGCAATCAGGAGAGTCAGGACCAGTCAGGAGAAGTTAGAAGCTAAAGTAACCACTATGGAGGAACAGCTGAATCAGAACAGGGCAGAGCTGAAACAGGTGTGAGACCACAACGTCGCTCTGCAGGGTGAACACTCCACAGACACCAGTGCATGCTGGGACCCTGGAGGTTAACAACAGAGCAGATCAGCTGAGGAACAATCTAATGGAGAAGCAGGTAAAGATTCCAGAGGTTGAGAAGCTGCATGATGACTCTGATTGTGCTCTGAGCACCATTCTCAGAGACACCCTACCTTCAGTTCACCTTCACAATTCAGCAGACCTGGAGAACAAGGATGGCAGGGGTTTGATGCAGAATTCGGACTATGGGAAAGACCCTTCCCCTTTGAACCTTGTAAAAGTCTGTGTTCAGCTCTCTTTCAGGCTCTGTCAGGGAAAAGCGTTCCAGTGAGTGGGACAATTCCTGCAGTGACTCCAGGGTCGAGTCCGGGCAACACATAAAGAAATGGACTGAACTTCTGGGATACCCCTCACCACCGCCAGCACCCCTGAACATGACTGGCCAGAGGTTCCTTTTTGTTGAAATTTGGGTTTTGTGGGCCGGGTGCCCCATAAAGGGGACTGTTTAAGTTGAACATGGTTTTTGTTTGGCCTCCCCACTGAGGTTCAGGGCAAGGTTGTGTTTTGACGCCTCGGGAGTTGCATTTTTTTGGGGGGGGCTACTGTCACAGTTTGTCGTGCCTGTGGTTCCGGCCGGGCACGACAGATGGCGCTCTGTTCTGACTGAGCACACCTGGGCTTGTTTAGACACAGGTGTGCTTCATTGGGGCTGCTATTTAAGCCCCAGTGAATCAGAACAGAGCGCGGTTCATTAACAAGGCTATGCCTTATAGTTAATGGTGGCACTTTTGGTTTTATGTTTAAGTTTAATAAAGTTTTGTTTTTGACTACTGGCTCTGCGTTGGCGTCATTCTCACTCCCCACCACCGTTACACAGGTAAATGTAGTACGATGTATTTTACTTGATAAGAAAGCACCAAAAACATGTATTCGGCAATAATTTAGAGGATAATTGCCTGGAAATGTGAACATTCATTGCTCTTTATGCGGAAGTGTCAGTCACTGAAGAAATTTCCTGTATATAAATTGCAGATTAATTTCCCGTGTATCGGTCGCACCGCCATTTTTTAGTGGATTTTGGTACAAATTTGTGTGACTTATACACAAGTAAATATGGTAATAAACTATACATTTTCTCCCAAAAAGTCAAAGTCAGTAATTTAGCTTTAAATAATGCAGTATGTTTTCTGCAGAATGTTAGGTTTGTTGTCTGTAAGGTATATGTATTATCACTTCAAAATTTAATTAAATATGTACAATGACTAAGGTTGCCTAGACTTTTGCATATATGTGTTCTACTATATAATATTGTGGCCTTGGAACAGAAATGGCCACTCTACTATACAACAATGTCTCCCTTTATCTAAAATGTGCTCATCTTGAAGTATTTTCACAAAGTTAACATTTATAAAATATTACTATGGAGAGAAGCTTTCATAACTTCAGAGAACTTTGTAACAGATATTTGAACACTCATAATGAAACTACCAAATTTTACACAGAGCACAGAAAACTGTTTTAATAATAACCATATAAGAAAACAGCCTCAAAACTCAACACATGTTCTCTGTACTAGTAAGTTCAGACAAATGTCAGCGGACATGTGATTCTTCCCAGGATTGTTGGCAGGATTAAAACTGAAGCTGACATTTTTCTGTTCCTTTTGTTGCAAGTAATATGACAAATACCTGACAAGATGTTTAAAGATATTTTGTGCTTTTTGTGAAACAAGACTGTTCACATCAATATAAGTTAACTATAGCTTAAACCCAAAGCTGAGCAGGACCATCCAAAAGGAATGTCTCTGTTCATATTAGACAGGTTTAAGTTTGGGACTTTTTTGAGTAAAATGAGTAATTGGATCGTGGATCCAATTACTCAGGGTATCTAGGGTACGTGATATACCGGGGTGACATGATGCTGGAGAAAAATGGACCCACCTGAGCAAAAATGGACCCACCTGACTTCATAGTCACTCCAGTCCACGCACTCGATAGAAAGGGCACCCCTCCGGTCTTGGTGCTCTCCCGGTCTTCTGGAGGATGTTCCTCTCAAGATCCCACTGCACTGGAGCGGCTGCACAGTTGGGGCCAGCATAGGCTCTGGTTTTCTTTGGTTCTCGACAGGGTTATACATGCGGGACAGGGCATCTGCCTTCCTGTTCCTAGTTCCTGGGCGATAGGTAATGTTAAAAAAAAAAAAACGGGTGAAAAACAAAGCCCATTGTGCTTGTCAGGGGTTGAGTCGTTTGGCCTGTCTGATGTACTCCAAGCTCTTGTGATTTGTGAATACAGTAAAAGAATGTTGAGCACCCTCCCACCAGTGTTGCCACTCCTCCAACGCTCCCTTGACTGCCAGCAGTTCTCTATTCCCTATGTCATAATTTTCCTCTGCTGTGGTCAACGTGAGTGGAAGGCGCACAGATACAGTCTCCTGGGGTTGCCATGGTGTTGGGAAAAGACAGCACCCAGTCCCACCTTGGATGCATCCACCTCTACAATGAATGGTCTCCCTGGATCTGGGAGTTTGAGAACAGGTGCGGTTGTAAATTGTCTCTTTAGCGCTCTAAATGCTACACGTGCCTCCCGGGTCCAGGTCAAGGACACTGGTTTACCTCTTAACAGGGAGGTCAGGGGAGCTGCCACCATGCTAAAGTTTCTAATGAACCTTCTGTAAAAGTTGGCGAACCCCAGGCACCTCTGTAACTGTTTAACCGTAAGACTCGGGCCAGTTTGTGACCGCTTCTACCTTGCCTTTCAAAGGACTGGAAGACTGCTGGAGCATTCACTAACCCGAACAGCATTACCCTGTACATGTTCAGGCCTCTGTATTCTATGCAAGGCCTGAGTCCTCCGTCCTTCTTCTTCACAAAGAAGAACCCGGCAGAGGCTGGTGAAGTGGACCACATGATGAATCCCTGAGCCAGCGCCTTGGCAATATACTCCTCCATTGCTCTTGTCTCTGGGCTCGATAAAGGGTAGATACGAGAGCGGGGAGGTGTAGCACCAGGCAGGAGATCAATCACGCATTCCCAGGTTTGGTGTGGAGGAAGCTGAGTAGCCCTTTTGGTGCTAAAAACCTGGCTCAGGGAGGCATACTCAGTTGGGATGGAAGGCAGTAGGTGAGCCAAGAGGCTCTCCACTGAGGTAGAGGACACGGATAGTGCTAGAGTGGGTCAATGGGCAGCGCACCATGGAGCCCATATCTGGATTTGTCCCATCCACTACAGGGTTATGAGACCTCAACCGAGGGAGACCTAGTACCATTTCATAACTGGACTGCATGAGAACAAAGAATGTGATGTGCTCTGTATGGGATGGCAGCAGCGCCTCTACTTCCTGCGCAGACTGAGGAAAGCCCATCTCCCACCTTCCATCCTCACCATCTTCTACAGAGGAACCATTGAGAGCATCCTGAGTGGCTGCATTACTGCCTGGTACGGGAACTACAACGTCTTAGACCGCAAGTCCCTACAACGGGTAGTGAGAACAGCTGAGAAGATCATCGGGATCTCTCTGCCCTCTGTACAAGACATTTTCACCACTCGCTGCATCCGCAAAGCAACCAGCATTGTGGATGATCCCTCCCACCCTTCCCACACTCTCTTCTCCCTCCTGCCATCCGGGAAAAGGTTCCGCAGCATACGGGCCTCCACTTCCAGGATGGGAAATAGTTTCTTCCCCCTGGCCATCAGACTGTTGAACTCTGAAACCACCAATATCTGAACTGTTAAACCCAGTCCACTTTTCACCTGTATTTATTTATTTATCTCATGTTGCACTCTTGCACTTTAAATTCAATAACACCGCTCCACCACACTACTACACATAATCTACCTGGGCTGCTTTGTTCCACAACACTGCAGCCCTCCACGGATGAATGTACTGTCTGTCGTGCCGTCTGTTGTTGTCTGTCTTGTCTTGCACTTGTTGCCCCGTGTTGTGTCTTATGTTGTCTTATGTTGTCTTGTGTCTTGTCTTGTGTGTAGCACCAGGGTCCTGAAGGAACGTTATTTCGTTTCACTGTGTACTGTGTATATGGCTGAAATGACAATAAAACCCTACTTGACTTGACTTGACTTGATTGTGAGTGTGACTGGGTCGGTTACCTGCGACAACCCATTATTAGGGATTGACCTCCCATCCACGGCTTGAATAGTAACAGATTTTTCTAACACGTGGTGGGGTACCTGTAACCGATCTGCAACGGAAGCTGAAAGGAAGTTGCCAGCCGATCTGGAGTCTATCATGGCTGAAACACAGAGCATAGCTTCACCCTAACTCACAGCAACTAATAACAGAAATTGGTTAACTGACAAATTAGCACCTGAAGGAGCATTCATTACATTATTTTCGTTTCTTAAAGCTGGACAGTCCTTTTTCCAGTGTCTAGGACTGCCACAATAATAACAAAGTCTCCACTCAGCAACGTGGAGCCCCATGAGAGGGAAGGTAATCTCATCGGCTGTTGCAGCAGGCGGCGGACTTGAGGGCACGAGAGCTCCGTAATGGTGGCGAAAATATTGCGGGTGCCTCTTTCTTGCTCCCTCACCCGTCCGTGAAGCTCATCTATTTTGCCCCTTCTCTCCTCGAGGGGAAAACCTCCAGCTGCACCTCCTTGGTGGTTCCGTTCACCTGTCATGCTTCCGTCTGGAGTGAAAAAAGGGAGCGGAGATGCAATAGAGTGCACATAACCACGCAGGGTTTGTTATTCATACAAACTCATACAGCATAAGGGTGAACGGACAATTCCTGATCGGCTAAGCAACCTTAAGTAACCCCATCTTCAGGTGTTGCAGATCCTGGAAAATGAGGGAGAGGGTGAAAACTCGGCTAGTACTCAGGAGATCGGGACCGAACCTCGGATGGTGCCGTGACAGCAATCCTGCTTTGTTAAACATCCTACTTATTTACATAATAAGATATAAGAATAACACATATGATGACTTGGATGTAAAGTTTACAATCCACACTTTTCACAGCACTTTACTTGTTTTATTGAACAACATTAGACATTAGAGAATTAATTTATTTTAACACATGATTTTGTTGGTGTATTATCTGTATTTTTAAAATCTTTGCTTTTTTATAATATCTTTTAAAGATATTTTCACATCTTAAAATAAAAATAACAGTTTTAAATGAACAAGAAAAAGCTAAACATATTTGGCAGCCACTGAGGCAGCGGTGGCCTAGTGGTTAGAGAATTGGCCCAAGTCTTACAAGGTTGTTGGTTCAAATCCCAGAACAGCAGGCTGCCCTGAGGTACCCTTGAGCAAGGTTCCATTCCCATCACTGCTCCCCAGGTGCTTTAAATAGCTGTCCTCTGCTGTAGGGGTGAAATGAAGAGAAAGTATTTCATTGGGTTTCACAATGACAATTAGTCACTTTCACTTCACTAAAAAAATAGCATGAAGTAAGGATTTTTCTCAGTAGAATTTACGAGTGATTGGTGTGAAAGAGAAGGATGCAGATGAAAGGAAGAAATTTTAGACCAATGATCTGCTGTGGCAACCCCTAACAGGGAACAATCGAAAAAAGAGGAAGAAGAGAGAATGCACTTTTTGTCAAAGGAGTCTCTGTTCTGTGTTCCATAAGCTCTCCAAGCACAGTAATACACAGCAGTGTCTTCAGTCTGCACACTCTGCCCTCTTCAGGTCACTCTGCTGCTTGGAGCATCGTTGGAGATGCTGAACCTGCTTTTCAGACGTCCTGTATATCGTGTGACACCATGACCGCATGTTTTTCTGATCCACTCTAGTGACTTGCAAATAAAACACCTGCAAATAAACAGGAGAACAATTGTTTGAAACCAATATGTTTTACAAGTAAGGTTCTAAGCCACTCAAAAAGCTCACAAGACACAGTTGTGAATATCAGCACTATAGAGATCATGTTTTGTGGTATGAAGGAAGCTGACATGCTGGAATTTCTATTTTCCAGTTTGGTCTGTCTGGGTTTTGCTTTTATGTCATTTGCAACAGGAGGGTGAAGAGACTTTTGCATATTTTAATCATGTTACACAATCATGGGACCGCTTTATGATTATAGTAAAGGTCATGTTGCCCTCTGCTGGTTCATGACCTGTTTTTAATATGAATTCAGGACGTAGTCGTCTAACAGGAGGTATCTAACATGGACTCCCCCATTTAGCATTATGCAAAATAATCATATAAAATAAACAACATATGAATAAACATTTCTTAAACAATTTGGATAGTTTCTCTTCTGTGCACCAATTCATAAAAGCAGACATAAGAGCAGGATCTACCATCATAAGTAAACCACTCCAGTCTGCTCCCTGCCCTGCTTAGTCCTTGAATGTGAATCCAGATGCTGCTCAGATCATGTCCAACTATAGCAGTGTGTTTCCTGTTACAGCTGGATTTCAATAGTTATTATATCATTTTTATTAGTTAGTAACTACATGTGTTCTAACTGAATTATCCATCCATCCATTGTCTGCCGCTAGTCCCAAACGGGGTTGCGGGGGGGTGCTGGCGTCCAACCCAGCGCACACAGGGCGAGGACCATGGACAGGTCGCCAGCCCATCGCAGGGAGGAGCGGGACGGGGATGGCACCTTGCTCAAGGGTACCTCAGGGCAACCCATTGGGAAGGGGTTCGAACCCCCGATCCTCCGATCATGCGGCCAACGCCCTAACTACTAGGCCACCACTGCCCCCCTAACTGAATTATAAGAAGGGAAATGTACTTCTCCCCTGAAAATGAAGAGGAAGTGTTTTTGTACAGCTCTGTCACTGCTCTCTACCACTGTGACTCTCTGGCACAGTAATACACAGCAGTGTCTTCACTCTTCAGGCTGTTCATCTGTAAGTACATCTGACTGCTGGAATCAGATCTGGAGACAGTGTATCTTCCCTGCACTGACTGGGAATAGTAGATGGGAGAGCTGGATGTGCCAATATAAGCAATCCATTCCAGTCCTTTTCCAGGGGCCTGTCTGACCACAGCTAGATAGAAGCTACTGAATGTGAATCCAGATCCAGTACAAGTCAGCTTATGAGACTCTCCAGGTTTTTTGACGACAGCTTCAGACTGAGTAAAAGTCTGACTTAGAAGACCTGTAGACAAATGACAAACAAGAAGAAAAAATATATATATACATAATATATATATATATATATATATATATATATATATATATATATAAAACATCATCCAAAATCCAAGGAAAGATTTTGTTTTCCCATTTTTTAATAGCAGAAATGTACCTGGCAGGTGAGCGAGCATCAGCAGTATTAGAGATACTAGATGGACACTAGATTAGATGGTTGGGATTGTGGATGAACTGATGGGCTCTGCAGACCTTTCACTCACATGCTTTATAAGGGAGGAGGAGGATTTACATAGTTACAGTTTCAGAACTCTTACCTCACTTGTCTTTTTGTATGCACAACTGGTTTATGACCCATCTGGAAAATTTGAAACTCAAAAATATTTCATGCCCTTTCTAACAGATAAATTAAATATAACTAAATCAGTAATACTAATTTTATGCTAAATATTGTTTTACATAATAATACACATTTATAAAGCACTTTTCATGCGTTTAGAAACAGCTCAAAGTGCTTTACAATTTCCAACAATTAGTTTAATTGAAAAGTTAACTAATGTTACTTTTCACCAATTAAGTGAAAAAACACTAACTTCCCAAACTAATTAACATCTTAAAAAAAAAGAAAATGCATATATATGGTAAGAGTGTGTTAATGTATAATTATTAAAGAAATTTGTCTTATTGATAGTATAATGATCATAGTATAAATAAAATCCATTAACTGTAGTTTTCTGATGGATATTCATTGGTGGTGTCTTCTAAGTTTTAAGTGCTTCTCTAGTTTTAAGTTTCATTTTAGGAAGATTTAAAAAAGCAGTGCTTGCTGATGTTAAACCTTGATTATGAGTGTCGTCTTTCAGGTATTCTGTAATGTATGAAGGCCTTAACCCATTAAGATCGTTAAACACCAGCAACAGAATTTTAAAATCTGTTCTAAATCAGACAGTCATCCGGTGTAATGAAGCTAAAATAACTTATGTTCTTTTGTTTCATACCTGCCATACCTCTGGCTGCAGCATTCTGAACAATAAGGTTGCCCTGAGGTACCCTTGAGCAAGGTGCCGTCCCCGTCACGCTCCTCCCTGCGATGGGCTGGAGACCTGTCCAGGGTGTGTCCCCCATCCTTCGCCCTGTGTGAGCTGGGACAGACTCCAGCACCCCCCCCCCCGTGACCCCGCTTAGGACAAGCAGCAGACAATGACTGACTGACTGAGTTTATAAACTATAAACAGAAGCAACTTATCATAAAGAATGGTTTTGTGGATTTACATTTCACCTCAATACATGAAAACTGCTGCTTGTTAAATGTCTTTAAAGGTTCATGTCTTTGGCCATGAGATGTTTATTTTAGTACTATGAGCTTTTCCACCCAATAAACATTAATCAAATTTTACTGACAGTACAGTAAGAACTGTGTGACTTTGATCCACGGTAGTAATATTTTAACAAAGACACTGTAGTCAATTCTTTAAATTAAATACATTATAAATATTGAACATTGCTATAGCTTGAATTCATGCTACAATTAAACTACATGAATAAAATATACTGGTTGTCGATAAACTGCACCGATGCATTTGTGTCACACACTGTTGGGATCAAAGCAAATGTGTTAGAATTGGTCATTCAGTTCAATGATTTGATTTTGGAAAAAGTATTGCAGAAGATGAAATACTGCTCATGTGATGGAGCGAGCTGAAAACATGGACAACACAATTACTAGATATAAATAAGTGGGAAAATGTGTGGAGAATGAATAACCAACAATATATGTGGCGGGGCAGCGGTGGCCTGGTGGTTAGGGCGTTGTCCCTATGATCGGTGGATCGGGGGTTCAAACCCCTTCCCAGTTGGTTGCCCTGAGGTACTCTTGAGCAAGGTGCCATCCCCGTCCTGCTCCTCCCTGCGATGGGCTGGCGACCTGTCCAGGGTGTGTCCCCCGTCCTCGCCCTGTGTGCGCTGGGTTGGACACCGGCACTCCCCCGCGACCCTGTTTGGGACAAGCGGCAGATAATGGATGGATGGACAATATATGTGGGGAAACAATTCAGATTTCCTGAAAATGAGAAGCTTTCAGACAGAAGTTTAGTTCCCTCCGTTTCATTTCATTATTTAGTTAAACAATGTTTTTCAAGTGCCATTTAGGTTTGATTTTGTACATTTCTGACAGAGAAGACTCACACTGAGGGTTTGTATGATGGTGTATCCAGTGTGTCCAGTTGTCGCTGGTCAGGGAAAACCCAGAAAATTTACAGGTCAGTGTCACTGACTTGCATTATAACTGTGGGTTCGGGCTGGGACATCTCAACCTTTTATTTGAAAGGATCAAGTGAAAAATCCTTTTATTTGAAAGGATCAAGTGAAAAAAGATAATGCAGTTGTTCCTGATCTTAATTATGGAGAACATCTTCCCTGAACAAGCATGCTCCCAACATTCCTAAATCATCAAATCAGACAATTAGTATGTCAGACGATATTAGTGGCTGTAATGACGACAGGAAAACACAAGTGAGTGTTGGAATCTGAAAGTGCAGGAAAGGTTTCCAGGTTCTGATCCTGAGATAAATATATTTCTAATCTCATCAAGAAAATTAAAAATGTTTAATTTTGTAGTTGGGTGAGGTTATCAAAGTGGGACAACATGTAAATCTAAAATGTACTAATTTTATTTAGTATAGAATATTGGGGAAAGAATGGCATTTTCCTGTAAATCCTGTAGACAAAAACTAATATATGTCTGTTTGTAGAGGTTATAAAAGCTCTGTGTGGTCTGCACTTCATTGTTTATCTTTAACTGCCCTCTCTAGTTGTTCTACTGAACTTTCTTTGCCATGTGCAGTCACTAAGCCCACCCCATGTTTTTGTACAGTGTTTCCACATTTTTAATCACAGTGCATCTTTTGCACAGTAATACACAGCTGAATCCTCTGCTGTTTGACCGAGCCATATCACATTCCTGTTGGCGTTCCCTGCCAGTTGCACCCCAGTGCTACCCAAGCTGTCCCAGTAACACACAATCCAACCCCCCATCCTATGCCCTCTGTCCCTTCCACATGTCAGTCTCACTTTTCTTTTGGAATAGTAAGTGTGAAACGGCCCTCTGTTTCTTGTGGTTTTGAAGGAGCTAGTCAGTTGTTTTATGCTCCAGTGTCTGTCAGTGGTCAGTGCTCTCTGAAAGGGAAGTTGGATTCAGGGAGTATGTCATGAACGTTGAGTGAAGGAGTGGATAACAAGCTCAGAGCTGCTGGTGTTGTTTTGACTCCTCAGCATGTTCCAGAAAATGTGGTGCTATTTGGCTGTGGTGGCCTCCTCACACAATCCAAATGCATCTATGACTTTATATTGAAATTTATGGGTCTAGGATTGCTGTGTCAACATCTCTGGTTCCTGGGCAAAGAGAACTCATTGTGGGGAGCAATGTGCTACGGACCTCATTCAGAAGATACTAAGAACTGGGAGCTTGTTAACTCCAGCTACACTGGGACTTTCTGCAGTTGCTGAGCTGTATCTCGCAGTGTTCGGAATATCACTCTACTGCCGCAAAAAGAATATGTAGTTTGGGGAAAGCTGCCACCATCTGCTGTTGTTTCACCAGGGAGCACTGGCATTGTAGAACATACCTCAGCCCTTTCCACACCGAGAAACATTATGGTGGGTCACTTTATAACACTCATGTGGGGAGATTGTTGGGTTCCAATGAAAGTTCTTAACCCCACACAGAGCCCTGTGACACTGCGCCGCAATGGCATGATTGCTGACATCTTCCCTTGTGTTGCTATAGAGCACCTGCCCATCACTCAGGATCTCTGCAAAAATCTGAGTGACCATCATACTAGTTCCACCCCCTCATCAGACACTGGGCCTGCTTCTCTGCAACTCCTGTGGAAGAAAAAATTTGCAAAGGATTTTGTAAATCGTATCCACCTGCCTGATGACTGTCCTTTCAGGCTTCCATATTGCAGATTGCCCCAAGCCCAGTATCATCAAATGAGAGAGATGCTATCAGACATGGAGATGAAATGCATCATCAGTAAGTCCATCAGTGAATACGCATCACCACTGGTGATGGTCTAGAAGAAGTCAGGGGACTTGAGGATATGCACTGACTTCCACTTGCTCAATTCCAAAACTGTTAAGGATGCTCACCCATTGCCTCATCAGGCTGACTGCCTTGCCCTTGGTGGAAATGCTTTCTTCAGCACCATGGACCACAAGTCTGACAGGTGATACATGGCCTTCACTAGACCTCTTGGCCTGTACAAGTATAACAGACTTCCCCAGGGTCTGTGCAACAGCCCAGCATCCTTTATGTGGGTGATGCTTAGTATATTTGGTGACTTTTCCAGTCTTCTATGTTATCTTGATGACTTGCTGGTTTTTGCACCTTTAGAGGAAGAGGCCCTAAAATGAGTGGAATGTGTAGCTGGCAAAGAAAAAAATGTATTTTCTCAGGTGCTCTGTGAGGATGCTGGTGGTGTTTTGGTAGACTAGGATAAAGTAGGAACACCTCACCAGTTTTCAGAAGGAGGACCTCATGAATGCTGATGGTTGTACCCCTTCCCAGAGGAAAGTGATTTCCTTCCTCAGCATGGTGATGTTTTACCAGCATTTCATTCCAGGATGCTCTCGTGTTGCAAAGCCACTCTTTGCTTTAACAGCTGGTCAGAAAAGGAGGATTAAAGGCTGGCATGGGCAGGGGAAACCTGGAACTTTTCGGGAGCTGACCCCTCAAGACTAGACTCCATTTTGTGAGAAGGCATTTGAGGAACTCAAATGTGCACTCCTCAACTGTGTGGTGCTGGCACATCCTGATATTGAGAGGCAATTTATACGTTCCACTGATGCTTCCATGGATGGCCTAGGTGCTGTCTTAACTCATGAGGAGAGAGAAAGACCTATAGCCTTTGTTAATTTTTTTTTTCTTTTTTTATGATAAAATCTATTCCTGGCAAGCTGAACATTGTGGCAGACAGCCTAAGTAGGGACCCGTTTGTGGAACCTTTGGCCCAACACCTCCTGTCAGAGCCCTGCTCTGCCAGTGTTAAAGATGCCTTCCGTTTGATTTGTCAACCTCAGTCAGTACACGTCACCCCTGGCTCTGTTGTAATTAATGTGACTATGTCAACGGATGATGTCTCTTCTCTTATGTCCTCCCTCAGTGAATGGGAGTCTGCTTCTCACCAGCGTGCAACATCCCTTGCTGGTCACCTAACCTCCATCAGTTCACCTGCTTGTGATGCATCTCATGTGATGTCACATGCTGATCTCTTGTCTCACCAAATAGGAGTTCCTGCAATCTCTAAGGTTACCCAATTGGATAAACAATTAAATTGGATTTAATTAAAGCAATTGGATAAACTCACTTTCCTCAATGGCATCCTATACAGAGTTGGTAAAGACCCCCTGACCAAACACAAGAGATATGTTTGCGGTGCCTGAATCCCTAAAACAAGTGGTGCTTTCTGGGGTTCATGATAATGCTGGTCATCAAGGTCATCCTCCTTAGCTTGTTAGCATTTCTTCTGGTATGTGATATGGAGAAGGATATGTGCAATAAAGTGTTAAATTCCTCTCCTCGAACCACCACCTTATCGTGGTGGAGGGGATTGCATGTCCCAATGATCCTGGGAGCTATGTTGGCGGGGGCTTATGCCCCTGGTAGGGCCACCCAAGGCAAACAGGTCCTAGGTGAGAGAAGAGACAAAGAGAGGTTCAGACCTCTTATGATGAGAAAGATCCTTGGAAGATGCTTTCCCTCGCCCGGACGTGGGTTACCGGGGCCTCCCTCTGGAGCCAGGCCTGGAGGTGGGGCCCGATGGCGAGTGCCTGGTGGTCGGGCCTTCACCCATGGGGCCTGGCCGGGCACAGCCCGAAGGGGCAACGTGGGTCCCCATTCCCACGGGCTCACTGCCTGTGGGAGGGGCCAAAGAGGTTGGGTGCAATGTGAGCTGGGTGATGGCCGAAGACATGGGCCTTTGTGGTCTGATCCTCGGCTGCAGAAGCTGGCTCTAGGGATGCAGAATGTCACCTCTCTGGTGGGGAAGGAGCCTGAGCTAGTGCGTGAGGTTGAGAAGTTCCGGCTAGATATAGTTGGACTCACCTCAACGCACAGCTTGGACTCTGGAACCAGTCTCCTTGAGAGGGGCTGGACTCTCTTCTATTCTGGAGTTGCCACTGGTGAGAGGCACCGAGCAGGCGTGGGCATACTTATTGCCCCCCGGCTCAGGGCCAGTACATTGGGGTTTACCCCGGTGGATGAGAGGGTGGCCTCCCTCTGCCTTTGGGTTGGGGTACGGGTCCTTAGTGTTGTCTGCACATATGCGCCAAACAGCAGTCTGGACTACCCACCCTTTCTGGGGTCTCTGGAAGGGGCACTAGAGAGCATCCCTCCTGGGGACTCCATAGTTCTGCTGGGGGACTTCAATGCTCACATGGGTAATGACAGTGACACTTGGAAGGGCGTGATTGGGAGGAATGGCCCCCCTGATCTGAACCAGAGCAGTATTTTGTCATTGGACTTTTGTGCTCATCACGGATTGTCCGTAACAAACACCATGTTCAGGCATAAAGCTGTCCACATGTATACCTGGCACCAGGACACTCTAGGCCGCAGTTCAATGATCGACTTTGTGGTCACATGTCTTGGACACTCGGGAGAAGAAAGGGGCGGAGCTGTCAACCGACCATCACCTGGTGGTGAGTTGGCTTCGTTGGTGGGGGAGGATGCCGGTCAGGCCTGGTAGGCCCAAACGTATTGTGAGGGTCTGCTGGAAACGTCTGGCAGAGTCCCCTGTCAGGACAAGCTTCAACTCCCACCTCCGGCAAAGCTTTAACTACGTCCTGGGGGAGGTGGGGGACATTGAGTCCGAATGGACTATGTTCCATGCCTCCATTGTCGAGGCGGCTGACCGGAGCTGTGGGCGTAAGGTGGTCGGTGCCTGTCGCGGTGGCAACCCGAGAATCCGTTGGTGAACACTGGCGGTGGGGGATGCCATTAAGCTGAAGAAGGAGTCTTACAGGGCTTTTTTGGCCAGTGGGGCTCCGGAGGCAGCTGATAGGTACCGGCAGGCCAAGCAGAATGCGGATTAGATGGTTGCTGAGGCAAAAACTCGGGCATGGGAGGAGTTTGGAGAGGCCATGGAGAAGGACTTCCAAATGGCTTCGAGGAAGTTCTGGTCCACCATCTGGCGTCTCAGGAGGGGAAAGCAGTGCACAGTCAAAACAGTGTATAGTGGGGATGGTGCGCTGCTGACCTCAACTCGGGGTTCCACCAACATGCCTTCCGATGAGGAAGCAGAGCCTGGGGATATAGAGGTGGACTCTTCCATCTCTGGGGCCGAGGTTGCCGAGGTGGTCAAAAAGCTCCTTGGTGGCAGGGCTCCAGGGGTGGATGAGATCCGCCCAGAGTTCCTTAAGGCTCTAGATGTTGTAGGACTGTCATGGCTGACACGCCTCTGCAACATCGCATGGACATCGGGGGCGGTGCCTCTGGATTGGCAGACTGGGGTGGTGGTCCCCCTCTTTAAGAAAGGGGACCGGAGGGTGTGTTCCAACTATAGAGGGATCACACTTCTCAGCCTCCCGGGGAAAGTCTATTCAGGGGTCCTGGAAAGGAGGGTCCGGCGGATAGTCGAACCTCGGATTCAGGAGGAGCAGTGTGGTTTTTGTTCAGGTCGCGGAACAGTGGACCAGCTCTATACCCTTAACAGGGTCCTGGAGGGTGCATGGGAGTTTGCCCAACCAGTCTACATGTGCTTTGTGGACTTGGAGAAGGCATTCGACCGTGTCCCTCGAGGAGTCCTGTGGGGGGTATTTCGAGAGTATGGGGTATCGGATTCCCTGTTAAGGGCTGTACGGTCCCTGTACAACCGGTGTCAGAGTTTGGTCCGCATTGCCGGAAGTAAGTTGGACCTGTTTCTGGTGAGAGTTGGACTCCGCCAGGGCTGCCCTTTGTCACCGATCCTGTTCATAACCTTTATGGAAAGGATTTCTAGGCGCAGCCAGGGCATTGAAGGGGTCCGGATTGGTGGGCTCAGGATTGGGTCACTGCTGTTTGCAGATGACGTTGTCCTGTTGGCCTCATCAGGCCATGACCTTCAGCTCTCACTGGATCAGCTCGCAGCCGAGTGTGAAGCGACTGGGATGAGAATCAGCACCTCTAAATCTGAGGCCATGGTCCTCAGTTGGAAAAGGGTGGAGTGCCCTCTCAGGGTTGGTAGTGAGATCCTGCCCCAAGTGGAGGAGTTTAAGTATCTTGGGATCTTGTTCACGAGTGAGGGTAGAATGGAGCGTGAGGTCGACAGGCGGATCGGGGCAGCGTCCGCAGTGATGCAGGCTCTGCATCGGTCCGTCATGGTGAAGAAGGAGCTGAGCCAAAAGGGTGAGAAGCTCAGTCATCCGGGAGGGGCTCAGAGTAGACCCGCTGCTCTTCCACATCGAGAGGAGCCAGATGAGGTGGCTCGGGCATCTGATTAGGATGCCCCCTGGACGCCTCCCTGGTGAGGTGTTCCGGGCACACCCCACTGGAAAGAGACCCCAGGGAAGACCCAGGACACGCTGGAAAGACTATGTCTCTCGGCTGGCCTGGGAACACCTTGGGATCTGCCCGGAGGAGCTGGAAGAAGTGGCCAGAGAGGGAAATCTGTGCATTCCAGCTGGAGCTGCTGCCCCCGCGACCTCGGATAAGCGGGAGAGAATGGATGGATGGATGTGAGATATTTTCACAGGTGTATCCTCAGCAAGACCCCAAAGCCAGCGGCTAGAGCCCCTTTGAAGAGTATTAAGACCAGTGCTCCACTGGAACTTGTGTGCAAAGACTTCTGGTCAGCTGAGGACAACAACAAGTCTGTGAATGTCCTGGTGATCACTGATCACTTCACAAAGTTAGGACCTGCATTCCAATCCCAAGACCAGACAGCTAAGAGTGTTGCTAAGAAGCTCTGGGATGGATTCTTCTGTGTGTATGGCTTCCCTCAGCGCATTCACACAGGGAGCTAATTTTGAGAGTGAGCTGATTGCAGAGCTTCTGGTGTTGGGTGGCATTGGCAAATCTCACACTTGGCCTTACCACCCTATGGGGAGTGGTACCACAGAGAGATTTAATCGTACCCTAGGCAACATGTTACATTCCCTCTGAGATCTAAGCAAAAATGGCCCCAGATGATACAGTCCATGAACTTTGTGTACTGCACATGAGACCACTGGCTTTTTACTATTCTACCTGATGTTTGGGAGGGTCCCCAGGTTGCCAGTTGACCTCATGTTTCGGAACATGCTTCATGATGACACCATTTGTGACTACGATACCTATGTCAAGTCACTGATGCGCTCTACCATGCTCCGGGTCTAGGAATTCAGCACATATCTGCTGCATCAGAGAAAGAAATCGACATGAGTGTGTGGTACATCGCAACCTGCTCTTGCAAGTCAACTATTTGCCCTTGGATATGTCTTTTGATGATGATGCCACCCGTCCTGCTGTGAGTGTGGTCAGTGACCCCCCGAGTCTGATCTGTATGGGTCTGTAACATACATGGATCACTTGTGAGTACAGGCGCTGCAACGACCTGCAACACCTGTACTGTCTGATTCAGTGTGATACAGGTGATGACCGCAACACTATCATGGATCCATCAGTACTCCGCCACAGACCCAGACATGGATGCCGTTCAGCGGACCCTGCTGTGATGTGATGAGTGCTCCTGACCTTGGTGGTCTGCTTGAACCCCAAGAAGTGGATGTAGATCAGAGACTTTACATTTACGTTTACATTTTGTGGCATTTCTACCAGCATGTTAAGTGTCCTACTAGAGGGGGAAAGACACTGGATCATGTTTACCCCAACATTAAGCATGCCTATAGAGGAACACCCCTCCCCCACCTGGGACAATCTGATCACCCCTCACTGCTCCTGATCCCGACCTACACTCCACAAAGGAAACAAGTACACCCAAAGACACTGACCATTAAAACCTGGCCTGGAAACGCCCTCCTTCAGTTACAAGACTGCTTTGCTCGTACTGACTGGAACATATTTGAACATCAGGACCTGGAGACACACACAGAGACCGTCCTCTTCTACATAAGGAGCTGTGTAGAGAATGTGTCAGTAAACAAACGTATCCGGGTTTTTCCAAACAGGAAACCCTGGATGACGAGAGATGTTCAGGACCTAATAAGAGTGCGAAACTCAGCCTTCAGGAGTGGGGACAGCTCACTGTACAGCACTGCCAGAGCTAACCTGAGGAGAGGCATCCATCTGGCAAAGGAGGCCTACAGGGGGAAGATGCAGGGCTATCTGTTGAATAAAAACCTACGGCAGATGTGGAAGGGCATCCAGGCCCTTACCAACTATAGAGGACAGAGTCCCTCACCCTCCAACAGCAGCAGCACACTGGCAGAGGAGTTGAATAACTATTATACCCGCTTTGAGATCAGGTCAATCCAGCATCCGCTGCCCCCCTTTGATCCTAGCAACTGTGACCCCCACCCTCTCTCTCTCCAAGAGCACAAGATGAAGAAAACCCTAAGGCCAGTAAACCCCAGGAAAGCTGCTGGACCTGGTGGCATCCCAGGGGCAGTGGTCATGGCATGTGCAGACCAGTTGATAGGGATCCTCACCAAGCTGTTCAACCTGTCTCTGACTCTCGCCATGGTGCCCACATGCCTGAAGGCCTCCACCATCATTCCCATCCCAAAAAGACCTGCCATAGGTAGTCTGAATGATTACAGACCCATAGCTCTCACGTCTGTAATCATGAAGTGCTTAGAGGGACTGGTTTCCCAGCACATCAGAAACTGCCTTCCCCCAACCTTGGATCCCTACCAGTTTGCCTACAGAGCGAACCGATCCACCGAAGATGCCATCGCTGTCACGCTACACAAAGCGCTCAGTCACCTGGAGAACCGGAAGAGCTACGTGAGGATGCTCTTCATGGACTACAGCTCAGCGTTCAACACACTCATCACGGACATTCTAATCAATAAACTAATACTCTTACAGATCCCCCTTCCCACCTGCAGATGGATAAAACAATTTCTCACACACCGTCCTCAGTCTGTCAGACTTGGGCATCACCTCTCTTCCTCACTCACACTAAGCACCGGCTCTCCCCAGGGCTGTGTGCTGAGCCCTCTACTGTACGCCCTGTATACCTTCGACTGCACTTCAACCCACCTAACAAACACCATCATCAAATATGCAAATGATACCACTGTGGTGGGGCTCATCTCAGATGAAGATGAGACAGCATACAGGGCTGAGGTGGAGAAACTGTCCCTCTGATGCTCAGAGAACAATTTGTCAATGAATGTCCTCAAAACTAAAGAACTGATCATGGACTTCAGGAAGCATAAGCATGACCACATCCCTCTGCTCATTGACGGAGAACGTGTGGAAATTGTCACTAGCCACAAGTTCCTGGGCACCTACATCTCAGCTGACCTTTCCTGGACTCACTACACGAAAGCTCTAGTAAAGAAGGCTCGACAGCGATTATACTTCCTGCGTGTCCTCAGGAAAAACAAGCTGGACATGAAGTTGCTGCTGGCCTTCTATCACTCTTCTGTGGAGAGTGTACTCACATACTGTTTGGGAGTGTGGTATACGGGTTCCACAGCTGAGAACAGAAAGGCTGTGCAGGGGGTCATAAATGCCGCTCAAAAAATGATCGGCTGCCCCTTACCCTACATATCTGATATATCCACATCTCATTGCTGCAAGAAAACTAAAGCCATCATTGCAGATTCCTCACATCCTGCCATCATCTGTTTGAACTGATGCCTTCAGGAAGGCGCTATAGATCCATCAAGTCACACACGACTAGATTTAAAAACAGTTTTTTTTCCATTCGAACCCTAAACACTCAGTAACTCAATAGCGTCCTCCCCCCCAATGCTCCAAACACCACCAACACATGCACACAGCACTTTAAAACTGGTTAAAAAATCTGTGCTTCTTTTATTGTGTTTTTGCTTATATATATATATATATCTATTTTTTAAAATCTTTTTAATCTATTTAACTCTATTAATCTATTAAAAGAGGATAAGAGGCTGGGCAGGTCCCCAGCCTATGACCTCATCCGTGACACTAACAGAGATCCAGAGCTGAACTGTTCTTTTTTTATCACTTGTTCAAGACGCTGGAGAAATTACTTCCAGGAAAAGAATCTGGAGCAGCGAAACCATCAACGCAGTGAGTAAAAATATTTACTTGTTATTTACTTTTTATTATTCACAAACTAGGTGTTTAGAATCAGGCTAAGCAGGCATTTCAGTCTATATTATACCTAAATAGTTATATATATACTAAATAGTTATATTTATAATACTTATATTGTAGCTCATTCAGAAAGCAGGGAAAGCAGCTGAAACAAATCTTTTAACTACTGTATCACTTAAGGTGTAACAGAAATTTAAAAAAGAATGAAATTATAGACCAACTAATGGAGATACAGGCGTGCAGCTAGCACCATGCTAACTGGCTCAAGAACATCATTAAACAAAAATATAAGAGATTTACAGCACAGTGTGATTCTTCAAGTTGAAACTGTCACTCCAGATATTTTCCATTCCACCTTAAATGTTGCACCAACTAAGTTTTGGTCTCTTTGAGGTTTTGAGGTTCTTCTTTAAATTTCTATTCCACTTCAACGATTCAGCAGTTACTTTCTGATTCAGATTCTTATTTCAATACATCTTCATCTGGAGTGACTCAAGCCTGCAAGCCTGATAATAATGAAAATGAATGTTCTGTTCTAAGTGCACTCAACTGTTGAAAGACATGTCCAGTTCTGACTACAACGAAAAATTGAAAAAAAGATGTTCCTAAAAAAGGGAGGTAAAAACTACTGACCCAGGTTAATTCCAGTTTTTCATTGCACTCAGGATTGGACTGTCCTGATATTAATGTAAATTAATGTTCTTTTCCAAGTGCACTCAACTCTTGAAAGTTATGTCCAATTACGAATTAAATGAAAAATGTGTAAAAACCTGAGTCTGACCACTCCACCATCCTCCTTTTTCAGGAACATTTTTTTTCCAATTTTTTTTATTGGATGCATGATTGGACTGTCTAGATAATAATAGAAAAGGAATGTT
>CM029394.1:7952756-7987477 GCA_017165825.1 Hepsetus odoe
CGGCCGCTGCTGCAGCATCCCAGGCTAACCTCCTGTTCTGCAACTGGACCTTTCTGGCGGCTGATCTGCTCACCCTGAGGTGGGACTGATGGTCTCGCCACTTTGCGCCACACGGTCGATCTCTCACCGCCCCTTCCTCTGACTGACTCTTGCAAGCCCTCGAGCATGCTGACACCCTGTTGAAGTCGTAAGTCCCGGTCTCCGCTTTCCGAACCGCTCTGACGACCACTCGCTGCCCAGCGGCCTCCTGAAGACAGATCTCGCGGTGCACTTCTCCCAGCAGCCTGGAACAATGACAGCAGCTGGTTCATAGCGCCCATGTTTCTCCGCACTAAATAACCTCTAAAGGTGGCCTGGACATGACACACCTTTTTTCAACACCAGGAATCTCTGATGTTCACTTTTGCCTTTCCTGATGGTGGACCTATAATATTTTTGGATGAAGATGACTGACCTCCTGGTGGCCTGGTACTGATTACCTCCTGTCTTCTGAACGCAGCCTGAATCAAGGAGGCTGTCTACGGCAGGATCACCATCTTTCACTTTCTGACCTCTGGAAGCAGGCTTCTGTGAACGGGCAGCGAGCCGCAATTTCAGGAATTCTCTCTGTTTTTGGTCACGTGTGGACCCATATCTCAGCTGGTCGCAATAACGGCCCGTTTGAGGCATAACATCGTGGCTCGAGCACAGTGAGCCCTTGCACGCATTTTGTATCCTAGTTGCGCCTGCGCTTCAGTTTCAGAGCGCCTGTCTGGTCTTCATTCTCGAATGCTGCTTGTAGAACAATGACAGCCCCTTTTTTCTCCTTTAGGACTTCATTTCGTCTTCATACTCTTGTTAGCTCTATAATGCTGCTGCGGCCAGTCTTGGCTGCCCACCTGAACACGCGAGCGTGCGCGAAGCTACCAACCTCTTGTGGTGACTCTGGCCGTGTTCTCGCGTATCAGCCGCGCGCGGCGCGTTCTCCGCTGGCGGATCGTGGTTGCTGGCGCGCGGCGCTCTCGACGCTGAGTCACTGTGTTGAACTGCGAGCGGTGCAGTTGCCTCGCGCTCGCAAGAGCCGCTGGCGCACGGTAGACGCCGCGGCTCCGCGTTGAGCCGCTTGCACAGGTAGACGCCCGCGTTTCCACGCTGAGCCGCTGGCGGCACGGTAGACGCCAAGCCTGCTGAGCCGCTTGCGGCCACGGTAGACGCCGCGGTCTCCTCGCTGTTGCTATGCACGGTAGACACCGGTTTCCGCGCGAGTAACGCCAGTCACAACGGCTCTGCCTTCATGTCGCTGGGCGGCGGAAGAGAGCACGCCGCCCAGCGCTGCTGGAGATAGCGCTGTCCTTTGCAGCCATGGAGCTTCAGTAACTGGAGACAAGCGAATCGCCCATGCAAGCTCGGGATTCAGGATGATATCGAGTGAGCAGCGACGCCAGATTTCCTCAGACGGCGCTTCCAGCTCTTGCTGTGGCTGCCGTGTCTCGCCGACCGACTCCACCGGGCCCAGCTGTTCGGAGGTCTGGAAAAGTCGCTTCTGCCCCCAGGACTTTATCAGCTGCGCTACCGCTCGATGTTACTGGCTGTCGCCTACAACACGACTCCATATCGCCATCGGCTCGCGACGCCCAGGTACTGGGCGGCTCATTCTTGTAACGGTGGTGGTACCGAGGGATCGCCAGGTCCTGTTTTTGTGTTCAGAACAGAAGTTTATTAAACAAAAGGAGAAAAAACTCAGACTGCAGTTACTACTCAGGTGACTGACTGACTGACTGACTGACTGACTGACTGACTGACTGACTGACAAAAACCACCATTACGTGCAGGCATAGCCTATCTAATGAGCCGTGCTCTGTTCTGACTCATCGGGGCTTAAATAGTCAGCCCCAATGATGCACACCTGCCCGCAGGGGCTCAGGTGTGCTTAGTCAGAACAGAGCGCCCTCTAGCGTACCCTAAACACCTCGTGTGACAAACACCCTGAATGTGACCGAGAGCGCCCTCTAGCGTGCCCAAAACACAACACACGTGACAGAGAGCGCCCTCTAGCGTGCCCAAACCCAACACACGTGACACTGGTCCAAAAGGTTTGACATTAACATCTAACAAATGAATATTTTTTTGTATTACACCACCATTATATTGTGCATTCAGTATTATAGTAATGTTCAAAGTCTGTATTATAGTGTGTAAAGTACATATTATAATGAAGTGTGTATTTTAATGTGTAACGTGCATGTTATGCTGTGTAAAGTATATATTATTGTGAAGTGTGTATTATAGTGTGTAAAGGATGGATTGTGTTGATTTGGGATGCCATAAATCCACCTGTCCTACAGGTAGCAGTTATGATGTGATATAAGTGTTGTCAATGTGTTTTTTCTCATGGATGGACACAGTTTCCAGGACTGGATTGTAAACACGTGAATTTAAACTTCATCTCCAGGGTGAAGGAGCTGAAACAGAACTTTGGGAAGTTCCACAGAATGTCTGCTGTTTCAATGCTGTTCTGCAGGTTCCTTCAGTCGTTTACTGACTTCCCTCAGAGACATATGCACACTCTGCTCTCCAGATTATTCTCCACTTTACTTCATTTTTAATGAAGTGGAGAAATGGAGTTCTGCTTAGGTGGACAATTTCACCAACATTTATTTGCTCCAGTACAGTTTTTGTGTAATTTTGATAAAGAACGTCCTCTGCTCTTCCAGTGCTGTGGACACCATCTCTGTGGTGAACATCTCCATCAGCACCAAGTCAAACAGCACCTCTGTGGTGCACGCACAGTTCCTTGTCAGTGTTTTTCATCCATCCATCCATCCATCCATCCATCCATCCATCCATCCATTTTCTGCCGCTTGTCCCAAACGGGGTCGCGGGGGAGTGTATTAGTTCAGATGTATTAGTTCCTAACACTGTATTTTTCATGGTATTTTTTATGGTATGGTATGGTATTTTTTATGGCTCCATCAGCACCAAGTCAAACAGCACCTCTGTTCTCGCACAGTTCCTCATCAGTGTTTTCCTAAAACTTACATTCAGTAGCTGAATAGTCAAATATGCATGGTATTCTGGCTTAATGTATCTTATCTAGAGAGGTCTTTATTTCTTCATTGGTTTCTTTGTGTTCATTGCAGTAAAGCAAGGTGTCCAGGATGTTCAAAAGAGTGATTGATAAGGAAGGGTGTTTCCATTCTTTAGAACCCAGTGACACCTACATCATGGAGACTCCACTTACTCCTCCTGCAGCGGCAACAGCTGGGACCACCCCCAGGGTTCCACTGAACCACAACTATTTATATATAACAATATATAGCAATATACCCTTTTTACCTTTTGCAAATTTTTCTGATTGTGTTAACTGGATTGAGTAGTTTAAAATAATATAATATAAACATTAAATTAAAATGTAAATGCTGCTCTTATCATACTCAGTATTTGACACACCTGTTAATTTATTACAGCTGTTTAATTATCATTATTTATTTTATCTTTACAGGTGCCAGAAAGAGCACTAATGTACTGTCTATCATTTATCTCTGCATGTTGGAGTATTCCTGTCACGATATGTGAAAAGTGAAAGTGAAAGTGACACTCCTGTAATTTTTTTGGTCACAGCATACAGCCCACAGATGGCACTCTACTCTGACTGAGAACACCTGGGCTGCTTGGAGCACAGGTGTGCTTCATTGGGAAAGGTTTTATAAGCCCTAAGGTGCCCGAGTAGAGTGTCAGTGTTTGTAGAGTGTCAGTGTTGTGACTAGGGTATCTTTCACGTTTATGTATATGTTGCATAATAAAGAAGAGATCCTAATTTCTGGCTACGCGTTTATGACCAGACCACACCTCCAACGTCCCATTACAGAAATGACCAGCCGGCACAAATGACCATCCGCCACGAGCCAAGAGCTTCGTTGGGATGTCTGCGAAGAACCAATGGACCTTCCAGGTGCTGGAGGGTAGGATTGTGGAGGTTGAGCGGTGCCTAGGGTGCTTTGCGACGTCCACTCCCCACCCAGGACTGCCCGAGCCTGTGCCAGTTTCAGCTCCAGCAATCAGGAAGGCGAGGTTGTGGAGCCGGCTCCCGTGTTAGCCCCTGGAGAAGTGAAAGTGAAAAGAAAGTGACAACCCTTGTCATTGTGAAACGCAGCACAGCACAACACAACAAAATTACTCCTCTGCGTTTCACCCATACACACACGTGCAGCAGTGGGCAGCTATTGAAAGCACCTGGGGAGCAGTAACGGGGACGGTACCTTGCTCAAGGGTACCTCAGGGCAACCAGCTGGTGAGGGAATCGAACCCACAATCTTCCAATCCAGGGCAACTCCCTACCCACTAGGCCACTGCTGCCCCTGTGGTGGATGGAGTCTAAACCACTGGGGAACCAAAATTTTAACTCTTTAATTTAAATTAATTTAAGTTAGTAGGCAGAATACAATTTGAAGAGGCAGATGTATTAGTTCCTAACACTATTTTTTATGGTAGAATTTTGGATTTTCTCTGGGAAGCATCTCTCTTTCATCCCTTTTCTCAGAATGCTGCAATCTGATTCACTGGGGTCTGCAGTTCAATCCCTAATTTTCAAGAGATTATGAAGCATGACTGATTCCAAAGCAGCACAACAACCCAGGATCAGATGAAGCAGTGAACCTAAAATGTCAAGGTTTTAATTAGTTTTCAGAAAAGAATTCAGAGTCAACTTTTTTTTTTCTCCAGGTGGAGTCACTCGATGTTTTGTTTGTTTCTTTGATAAAGAGTGAAGCAATGCAGTTGTTGCTCATGTGTTACAGTGTAGTACCTGTGATTGTGATTAAAAATGTGAAAATATTACAAAAATACCATAAAAGAGCATATCGATTTAAAACATAAAATTTAATATGAACTCAGTTGCACTCATTTTCTTAGCCCCTTGTCCTGATTAGTGTCCTGGGCAGTGCTGGAGCCAATCCCAGCTATCACAGGGTGATATCTTAAGATGAATCTCTGTTTTATAAATATGAATAGATATTTTGCTGCCCCTCCGAGTCAAATGAGCATCACAGATTCACTTTTATCTGGAGAAAACAAAGTGCTGAAAGTCAGAGCTGATCTTTTAGCTTATATATTTACATATAAAAGTGTAAAATAGTGATGAGAGACAGACAGACTGTCAGTAGCTCTGTGTTTGAGAGCAGGCTGTTTAGTAAGCAGGCTCAGCCAAAGGATCACCAATCTGCTTTCTCAAATTGAGGTGTCCAAAGGACTCTTTTTTCTTTATAGGAAGGAAATTGAAACCATGGAAACAGAAAGGAAAGCTCTGGCTCAAGACAACAGTGAGCTTCAAGGAGAGGTCAGTAAACTCATGAAAGAGAAAGAGGTCCTGAGGAAGAAGCTGCAAGCTGTGATTGTTGTTCCGAAGGGAATGGCTTAAGAAAGCAGATGAACAGGAGAACCAAACTTCATGCAATGCAACAAAGGGAGTAGAGATTCCAACCTTGCAGGAGAACCTGGAGACTAAAGTGGCCACTATGTAAGAACTGCTGAATTGGACCAGGGCAGAGCTGAAGCAGGTGCATGACAACAGCGCCTTTCTGCAGGCTGATTTGGAAAAGGCCCAGAGAGAGGCCAAAAAGCTCACAGAGCTGCAAGAGCATGTCAGAGGTATGGAAGCAGAACTCCAAAGTGGAACAGATGAGGAACAGTCTGACGGAGGAGGAGGGCAAAGAGAAGAGGTCAGTGCAGGTGTGCTTCATTGGGGCTGCTATTTAAGCCCCAGTGAGTCAGAACAGAGCATGGCTCATTCACATAGGCTAAGTCTTAATGTAACAGTGGCTTTGTAGTTCCTTGTGTTTTGCTTTGGTTACCATGAGTAATCAATTCTTGTTCCTGTTCCCTGGCTCCGTGTTGACTTGTAAGCTGGAGGTTTGTAATGCTGGTGTGGTGCGGGTAGCACCACACCAGCATTACAAACCTCCAGCTTACAACACACATCAGAATTAAGTAAGTGCACCATGTTTGTCTAGAGAAAGTGGTTTTATTTGTTTTAGTCATCACACATTTCAAACAGTTCAATATTCTAATATCCATCTTTAAGTATTAATCTAATTTTGACTAAATAAATAATATCAGGGCCTGTGTTGGAGAAACATACTCCCAGCATCAGAGATCCTCCACCACATGTAATACTTGATATTAGATGCTTTTCTTTGGCTCCATTTTCATTTCTATTCCAAATTCAAGGTTTATACATTTGGTTCAAAGAGCAACAGTTTTGACTCCCGGATCCAACAGAGGTGGCAAAAAGTTAGAAAAGGCTTCTTTATGGTATATTTTCCAGTTTTTGTTCTTTTTTATATAGTAGTAAAACAAAATTTTAAAGATATGCAATTTCAACTGCTAATTTTGGAGTGTACTGTACTCTGTTGATTTAGGTAAACTAGAAGTAAAACAAAAAAAAAAGAATAGGGGAATTTGTTAACCTGGAAGAAGTGCAGGTGGAGAATTTCAGATCGTCTGTGGGATGTTCTGTAAACATTAGGAAATTTTGTTGATTGTTATGTTCATAAAGAGAATACAATTTGCTTTAGAAATATTCATCCATTTTTCATCCATCCATCCATCCTTCCATCTTAAATCTTTTCACCATGATTACTAAAGTAAAATTGTTCACATCTTTAAACTAAAATCTCACATATCAGTTCGGTCATGTAATTTTGTTGCCGGGCATTTAATTCAATTCAATTCAATTCAATTTATTCTTGTATAGCACCTTTTACAACAAAGTTGCCCCAAGGCACTTTACATTGATGGTAGATGAGATTTAGAACAGCTTTAGTAATTTGCTCAATAACTGCATGTTTTCCAAAAATGTGAAATGTGCAATGTATTGGAAAGTACAGCGGATATTTATCTCTTTCTTCGATTATTGGTTCCATCTTTCCACCTTTAATCAGTAGTGAGAGTTGAGAGCACTGGGGTCTTTTTTCACGCTCAGTTTAGTCTGAACACAGAGACACTGTAACACTAGAGGACACCATTCTGCTGCTTTTCATGGTGAGGTACTGTGTGCAGGTCCTCAGAGCAGATAGTGCAGAACCAAACTTTAAAAACTGTTGAGATTCAGATTTTAATTAGACTCAAACATAATCACTTATATATCTAACCAGCTTTATGAAGACTGAAACAGAGATTAAACGAGTGGCACTAGGACTTCTAGATCACTTCTGCACTCTTGCTGAGCAGAAACATTCCTAAGAAAGGCTCACATTTCTTAAATATGACAACTAATATAATCTTTATGATGCTTAATGCATGCATTTATTTGGATATCAAATGCCTCCAAAACAATACATCAAACTGCTAGATCTTGTTAAAAGTATTTCAAATATCAGCAATGCTTATACATTTTGCAAACTGTTAGGGGAACAACTAAAATATATCATCTTAACTAAGCAGCAAGTCAAATAACATTTTTAGTTGTGCTTTTTAAAGCCAAAAGTTCTCACAAAGCAGCTTTAAAGATCTGCACAGTGGCCAGTGAGCAGCCAGAAAGCAACAAAAATCTTTCTAAAAGCAGGATGAAGAGATTTCTGAGAGGAACCAAGTCTCAAAGCATTGAACTAACATCACTAAATTGATAATTGATTGCTTAGCAAAAACACAAAAGGAGTGACTGAGGACAGGTAGTAATTAATAATGGATTATAATTTTTTGTTTTTGTCATAATCACAATTACTAAAGTAATAGCAAAAACCGGGGCAGCGGTGGCCCAGTGGTTAGGAAGTCAGCCACATTTACATTTACAGCATTTAGCAGATGCTCTTATCCAGAGTGACTTCCATGTCCTAATTACAGGGACAGTCCCCCTGGAGACACTCAGGGTTAAGGGTCTTGCTCAGGGACCCAGTGGTGGTAGTGCTAGAGGGGGATTCAAACCTGGGACCTCTTGAGCCATAGGCAAGTATCCTACCACTGGACCACAGCCACAAGATCTTAAGATGGTGGGTTCAAGCCCTTTACCAGTAGGTTGCTCTGAGGTACCCTTGAGCAAGGTACAGTCACTGCTTTCATAGCTGCTCCCTGCTACATGGTTTGTGTGCATGGGTTAAATGCAGAAGTCCAGTTTTGTTGTGGTTCACTGTGTGCTGTGCTGCGTGTTCTCACAATGACAAGAATAATTAATGTAATTAATAGTATTACTATACTATATACTATAACTATTATATTGTTAGAAATTAATTTCAGTCAGAGGTTATACAGAAAATGTCTAATGAACATTTTAAAAAATGATGGCTATTGAGTTGTTAGTTTCAGCAGACAAAAGAGTCAGTTTTGTGTCCATTTACATTTATAGCATTTATCAGACGCTCTTATCCAGAGCAACTTCCATGTCCTAATTACAGGGACAGTCCTCCTGGAGCAACTCAGGGTTAAGGGTCTTGTTCAGGGACCCAGTGGTGGTAGTGCCAGAGGTGGGATTCAAACCTCTGAACCATAGGCCTGTAGGCAAATATCCTACCACTAGACCACCACCACCCCAAAGAGTCCACGCTCCAATATTCTTTCTTTGTGTCTATAAAGGCATGAGCAGGGTCTAGCTAATATAGATGAAAAGAGAATCATAAGCTATGATACTTTTACAAATGCTGCAAATGTAAACAAGTAAGATTTATAAATGAAATAAATAGCCATGCAAAACACCCACATTCAAAATACTGTGTTTTCTTTCACTCTGCTGATGTTCAGTAACTGACAGCAGGTGCACAAGCTCTCTGGCCTCCTTTGAGAATGAATACCCAAATAAGAAGATCCCTTGAGAATATCAGAATACAAAACAGGAAACAGACGGTGAAGACGATGAGACAAATAGTGATATTAGAAAGATTGTGAAACTGATCTACGAATTATTTTCTGTAACCACCAAACTGTGTGTGAACAGATGCTTAAAAACACATAATGTGCATCTAGTGAATTTCACAAGTATATAATAAACAGCTTAAAATGTTTTAAAACACAAATGAACTGTGGTGCAAAAACCTACCAACCTCACAACAGAACACATTTTGATTTTCTTTAGGATTTTCTTCTGGAAAGATTTAAGAGTGAAGAAAAGTGATTTAAGGGTAAAGACCCTTTTAAAAGTGACTTTAAAGGTGAAAAGATTTAAATAACCTCAACATATTGAAAAGGCTGAGGACATTATTATTGCAGAAGCAAAGAGAAGCAAACTAGCATACTCTTTATTTTTCTCTTTTTTATACTTTTTTTGTATACTTTGGTTCTAAAGAAATTTGACTCTGTGTGGTTCTCAGATGTAGACTTTGTAGTATAGATTTATTTACTATCACCTTTTAAGCAAACTCCTTTTTATAGTGTAACACATTTTTAGCAATAAGCTCAATTGGATGAGTTAACAACATATATTTGCCTTCTTAGGATCTGTTCATACAGGCATAACAGATCTGTAAATAAAGTTCCAGTTTCAGTTCAACAGTTTTGTCTGTGAAAGCATCTCAATTTTCAGCCTGTTTCTTTCACTTCCTTTATTTCTTAGAAGGGTGGAACAGAGTAATGTATGAACTTTCTAAAACTGATGTACCTCTTTTTTTAATATTATTAGTATTGTTATTATTATTGTTACTAACTATGACTGTATATCCTGTTTGTTAGTTTGGGGTTGATGTTGAAGGTTCAGATCATCTAACTGAGATTAACTGAGTAAACAAGTGGAATAAGTGTGATTAATATTTCAAGCTTTCCCATAATATACAGATCTTTAACTGGGATTCTTGCATATTAAAAACATGCATATTAACATGCATATTATGTGAGTTTTTATTTTCTCATCTCATTTACAACAAATTCAGATTTTTACCCATAACGTTCAAATATTTGTATTTGTAATTTAAGATTAAATGTGAAATAACTTCAGAAGATCTGCTTTAGTCATTTTTGTGTGAGATTCAGCAATACATGTGCATACAGTATCTACATGTAGGACCTTATAAAATGTATATTTGGTTGTAAAGTAAGGTGTTGATTGTTTGCTTAGAAAACAAAAAACATTTTTTTATAATTTACATATAATGTAATATACTGTAATATAATATAATATAATATAATATAATATGATACAATATAATATAATTTAGAACACATTTTATAACACATTTTACCCCAGCTTATGTGTTTTTAAAATGCATGTGCCAGATAACACATTAAGATCTGAAAAAACATGTCTGAATTTTAGTAAAAACTAAAATTAAGAAAAAAACTAAACTAGAAAGGAAACCCTCACTCCGTTGGAAATCACTCCCTCATCTAATCATCCTGTTGTGAGCCAACACACCTGAAGGCCCTCTCGCTGTAATCAAAGTGGAACCATTGGTGGAACCTCAGCAGCTAGAGGGAATATCTAGAACGTTACAGTGTGTAGTGGGTGAGTTGGCATTTTGGTTCCCCATGTGGTGCATCCTGGAGTTCCAACTCAGATGAATCTATTATTTGTCTGCTTTCATGTGAATCACAGTGTTGATGATTACCTTGTTTATGTGTATGTTCAACCCTGCCAGGTAGTAGTTGTTAGCGGTTAGCAGTTAGCATTTAGTTAATTTTCAGGTTCCGGTGTATTCAGGTAGATCCCCAGTGTTCTCGTTCGGGTTTAGTGTGTGGTTCTACGTCACCTGTTAGTCTGGATGTCTCTGTGTTTGTTTCCCCTTTACCTGATGTGTGAGTTAGTGTGTTCATGCAAAGCTGTGGTGTTTGGGTGTCTCACAAAAAAAATAATAAAAAATGAAAGTATTATTGTTTTGTTCATACTCCTGGTCTGTCTGAGCTGTGTTTTCTCTCAGCTGGAGGCAGACTAGACAGTCCTGCGTTCCTGCTCAGGTGTCTTCCTCTTTCCCCAGTGCGGATGCTCTCAACACATCCAAAACATGTTGATAAGACTATAGAAGTGTTGATTACGTTGATGGCGCTTATTTCTAGTTTTAATAATGCTTTAAAGGGCAGATTCAATATAATTATCACAGCAATGCAGAAATGCAGTTTAATCCCTTTATTTTTAACTGAAATTACAAGTATTTTGTGCAACCACAACCAAACCAACACGCACATGACAAAATACATAGGAAGGAAAGGAAACATAGAAAGACTGATTACTGCATTTCTCCTTTTGTGTTTACTTTGCCATCATTTCATCTGAAAAACAAGAAAAAGGAGAAGCAGAGAGAAAAAAAACAAATGAGAAAAAGAGAAGTTTAGACAATAAAAAACTGATAAAAGATGAGGGGTGAGTTTGTGTAACTTTGAAAAGCGTCACTGAAATCTGTACCTTGGAGAGGCTCAGGATAATGCTGTAGATGAGGGTGAAGAGGAAGAGGAAGATGAAGGATGATGCAGTGGACCATAAACTGTTGAACTCGTCCTCCTCTGAATTATCTTTATAACAATTGAAATACAAGCCTGGATCTGATTGTTCCAGACCTGAAACACACACACACACACACACACACACACACACACACACACACACACACACACACACACACACACACACTGTGTGTTATTGAAAGAGTTTTATAGTTAGTACATATGGAGGAGTGTAAAAAAAAGAACCTAATTAGTCCAGCAGTTTAGTCGTGATGACTGTAGGACATGAAGCTTCAGCATGGTAAAAGGGTCAGAAATCAGGCAACCTGATTTTTTTTTTCATTTAACCTAAGTTAAACCTGACTGATTTATTGGAATTAGTGATTAAATAGCAATTTGAAACATCTAAAAAGGGATTCCTCCATCCATGACATCACTGATAAATATTACTTTAGGAAATGAAGATTGAACAACATGACTTTTCTTCTTGGCAGAAATGGGCAGACATAAAAGAGAGTAAAATAAAGGTTAATGAAAACTTTCCAAAGAGAAGATTTCAAATGCAAGTAGGTGGATTTATTGTTTCAGAATTCGCAGGAATAATGATAATTAGGCAGAACATTTATGAAACTTCCATTTCTGATGGAAGACATGCAGCCTAGAAAGTTTTATTTGATTTCAGATATATTGCATTATGTGAGCACATACACAGTAATGTACAAGCAGATCATAAACAGGGAACATAGGAAGCATAAGACTGAAATATCCATGAATGACACACAGAAACTTGCAGAGGCCAGGATAGAAACTATGAAGCCAGAATTTACTTTTCAAGCATTTTTAATCAGATTTAAATTTATAAATAATGTGTTTTCACACAAAAAAAGATGACTAAATATGAATTTAAAAATATGATTTTTTGGTCTGATATTGGATATAGACCATGGCCCATGCAACAAATTAGTGCAAACAAGGACAAAACAAGTGAAGACAGAGACACAACACACGTGACACTTTGTGACAAAAGAAGCGTCTCAGGCCATTCAGCTAAACTAGAGGAAACATCTCAATCAGCCAGACGCAGCTGTCAGGGATGCTCCTCATCATGACGGTCTGAGAGACTCAGCGACGCTCACATGCAGGACATTTTGGACAATTGACTTTACTTGTTGATGTTGTTTTCATAATCGGTGTGGAGTCATTTTCCATGTGGGCATCTTTGACAGCACATGTGAATTTTGCATTGTTGCCGTTGTACACCGTTCCAGTCACAGTTAAGTAGCTGAGGACAACCGATGACTTGTCGTTTTTGATGATGCGAGTTGTGCTGTTGCCTTCTGTGTATGAACCATCTTTCATCAGCCACATGACATACACATCACCAAGAGCAGAGCTACTGACCTCACATAACAGAGACACATTGTCAGTGTCCTTAACAGTCTCGTCCGGTTTGTACAAGAGAATAGAAGTAAGTTTGACTACATGGAAGAGAAAAAAACATTAAATTAGATGATACAAGTCAGAAGAAACACCACATCAATGTGTCATTGTTTCTTCTTTTAATGTGGACGAGGAACATCTGTCTTCAGAGTATTAAGAGACTCACCTCCTTTTTTAAAACTAATTTGGTCAGAAACTGGTGTTTGGCCCCTGAAGGTGGAGCATTTCACTTCATTTCCAGAAAACCAGTCCGACTGTTCAATGGTCAGTGTGCTGGTTTTGGTAAATGGTGGCGCTGCCTCATTTCCATTCATGACTTTAATACCAGATACTTGGTCTTTGCCTCCAACTGTCCATGAAACGTTGGCTTCTTCTACATCTTTCTTCTTATCACCGCTTATGACACAGTTAATTACTGATTCATTCTTTACAAACAGCTCCTTCACAAGTGGTGGATTGACTTTCAGTGAAAAGTGAGCTGCATAAAAAAGAGAATCATTTCTTAGTAATACTAACCAGGAGATGTTAAGTTAAAGTTAATTCACAGTCTGTATTGATTTTTGTACAAACTATATATGTACATCTGTGCATGTTTAAATTAATTGATTACATCATGTTTTTGATCCAACAACTTTTCTGTGCATAAATTAACCTCTGGTTATAGTTAGTTTCCATGTCTGTAGGCTTAGCTGAGATGAAGTGAAGTGAAAGTGAAAACCCTTGTCATTGTGAAACGCAGTACAGCACAACACAACGAAATTCAATCTCTGCGTTTCACCCATACACACATGTGCAGCAGGGGGAAGCTATTTAAAGTGCCCGGAGAGCAGTGTCGGGGACAGTACCTTGCTCAAGGGTACCTCAGGGCAATTGAACCCACAATCTTCTGATTCGGGGCCAACTCCCTAACAACTAGGCCACCGCTGCCATGAAGTTCCCATTTACAATTATGAAACACAGACCAAAAGATTTTTTCTAATTTCATTTAAAATGCCTAAGAGGATGCATCTCACTTACAGCTGTCAACAATGTTCCCCCATCATCACGGTCTGTGGGCCAGTTAAGGACACTTTAAAACAGAATATCAAAGACAGTTAACGTTACCTGAAGATGTTGAACGTGTTTGTGGTGTGAAGTCATTTTTCACATTGGCATCTTTGACAGCACAAGTGAATGTTGCACTGTTGTACTCCTTCCCAGTCACAGTTAAGTAGCTGAGGACAACCGATGTCTTGTCTTTTCTGGTGATGTGGTTCATTGTGTTGCCTTCTATGTATGATCCACCATTCACTTGCCACATGATGTACACTTCACCGAGATCAGAGCTGCTGACCTCACAACCCAGGGACACATTTTCAGTGTCACCGACAGACTTGTCCGGTTTGTAGAAGAGAATGGAGGGGTGTTTGGCTAAATTGGGGGGGAAACATCTCTTATGAACATGAAACAAATTAGGAGAGTAAACATGCTCCCTGTTTAAATGTCATTTAGATTCATCAGTAACAATAAATTTACCTCCTTTTTCAACACTTATTTGGTCAGAGATGGTTTTTTCTTGTCTTAAGGTGGAGCATTTCACTTCTTTTCCAGAAAACCAGTCCGACTCTTTAATGGTCAATGTGCTGGTTTTGGTAAATGGTGGCGCTGCCTCTCTTCCATCAGTCACTGTTATACCAGATCTTTGATCTTGGCTTCCAACTGTCCATGAAATGTTTGCTTCTTCCACATCTTTCTTATTATCACCAGTTATGACACAGTTGATAACTGCTTCGTTTTTCACAAAAAGCTCCTTCGTTGTTGGTGGATTGATTTTCAGAGAAAAGTCAGCTACATAAAGAGAAAAGCACTTATTGTTAATACAGATCTACAGATCCAGGAGGACTCCATTATCATGACCTAAGAGGAATATTTTCGACAAATGACTTTACCTGAAGATGTTGTACGTGTCTGTGGTGTGAAGTCATTTTTCACATTGGCATCTTTCACAGCACAAGTGAATCTCGTATTATTGTACTCCTTCTCAGTCACAGTTAAGTAGCTGAGGACAACCGATGTCTTGTCTTTTCTGGTGATGCGGTTCATTCTGTTGCCTTCTATGTATGATCCACCATTCACTTGCCACATGATGTACACATCACCGAGATTAGAGCTGCTGACCTCACACACCAGAGACACCTTATCAGTGTTCTGTACCAAGTTTTCAGTTTTGTAGAAGAGAATGGAGGGATGTTCAGCTACACAGAGAAAAAGAGCATTTTTAAATTTGATGATACAAATAAAAAGAGAAGTATTTCTCATTATTATTGGTTCATTTCATGATTCCAGAGTAATAACAGACTCACCTCCTTTTTTAACACCTATTTGGTCAGAGATGGTTTTTTCTTGTCTTAAGGTGGAGCATTTCACTTCTTTTCCAGAAAACCAGTCAGACTCTTTAATGGTCAATGTGCTGGTTTTGGTAAATGGTGGTGCTGCCTTGTTTCCATCAGTCACTGTTATACCAGATCTTTGATCTTGGCCTCCTACTGTCCATGAAATCTTTGCTTCTCCCAAATCTTTCTTATTATCACCAGTTATGACACAGTTGATAACTGCTTCGTTTTTCACAAAAAGCTCCTTAGTTGTTGGTGGACTGATTTTCAGAGAAAAGTCAGCTACATAAAGAGAAAAGCACATTTTACTCGCACATATTAAATCAGCAAATGAAAAGTTAAAAGATTGGTGTACTGATATGTATTTTTAATTTATTTGTTTAGATACAGTATTATTATTACTATATCACCAAACATAACACCAATTTACATAATACAAAGCAAGAAATACATTGTGATTTTAATATAATCATAATAATTAGTTTTTGTATTTTACATGTTATTATAACTACATAACTATCATGATACTAATTTTACCTCCAGGTGAGATAATTTTTTTTATTGTTTTGCCTCTGTGTTGAACTTCACAGGTGTATCTGGTATCCACGGTCAAGGATGTCTGATTGATTTCAAGCAAATTGGCAACAAGGAAGGCTTTTTCATGTTTCAGGGTGTATGACATCAAGCTTTTGTCTCCTTTGTTTTCCTCTTTCCATTCCATACTTAGTGCCCTTGGATAGAACTTCTCAGCAACACACATTACAGATTGTCCAACTTCCACCACACTGACCGTTGGTTCAGAAACCTCTATAAAATGCAACAATGAATGAACTGTGTATTTTAAAAATCAAGAATGAATAATACTGAAAGTGAGCTAATTGGACAATAGCACATTCAATTAGAAATAATGTCAATTTTTTAATACATCCCTTTTTTTCAGCAACATTGTGACTAACCTTAATCTCCTTTAAAACTTGATTGTTTTATGCAGGAAGACTTATCTGTATTTAGTACTTTGATTAAGAGCTTAGACCTCTTTTTTGAGCGCCTGTCAAATCATTATCCAGGAGATGTTAAATACTGGTGCTTTACCTTCTTGTGCTTAAGTGCTGAAGATTACTAGAGTTAAATATTAACATTCTCTGTTAAAAATGTAAACTTATTTTTGTTTAGTTGTGTTTAGTAGTCAAGCAGTCAGAAGAGATTTTCTTAATTGAATCTCACAAAATATGTCCTGTTTAAATTACTAACAACATGCTGATTATTAAAGACGCAAACGAGCAAACCGGAACCAAATAAATTACTTTTCTAATTACTTTTAATAATTGTATTTTTGGTCAGAAGTATTTCATGACCCTTTAGTATATTTATTGTTCATTTGTTATGGTTCACTTCGCAAGTCAAGGTGTTCTTGGAGTGCCAGTCTGCGACCTTGATGCGAGCTTGGCTCACTGCTGTGAACTTGTTGGCCTGCATACTTACAGCCGGGTACTGCACTATCTGATCCAGCTGACCCCTGACTGCAGTCCAAGAGAAGCTGAGCGCACTGGAGGGAAAGAAACCGCTCGCCAGGCAGCCGAACGTGTAGTAGCCATCTTTGGGCTCACAAGCAGACAACAGCAAGGGCTTACTGGGTGCAGCCTGAGGCACTGCATGTTTACAAAGAGAGAGAGAGAGAGAGAGAGAGAGAGAGAGAGAGAACATCAGAATATTTTTGATAGCTAATAAATAAAATAAATTATAAATGATAAAAAAAACTCATATAAAAAGACACATATGCCAAATAACTATACATTTTCAGACCGGTGTCATACTTTATGCTCTTTTTTAATGTTACCAAAGAGTAGTATTAACAAATACATAATTAGGGGGTACATTTTCTCAGTTTCAATTACCTAACAAACAATTAGTACAGAACATATAGTACACAGAACATATTTTTTCAAACTTATTTTTTTTTTAACACATATATTGGAAGATGGTACGCAAACTTTAGTTCATACAAAGTAATATTTAGTAAAACATTTCTTAGGATCTCTATCCAAAATCCTAACTGAGATTTTTCAGTCTTTAACAAGAACATTAACACACGGGGTGCCATGAACTGATGTAAATATACAATAATGACTATTAAACTGAGTGACGCTTTCCATTGCACACTTCTTACACAAGCTCAATATACATAATCTTTCCTTTATAAGACTCTTTTTATTAAATTGCAATGTTTGTTTAAAATGTTTAAATGAACTAAGATTACTAAACCATCATTTAACAAATTAATCGTCTAATCAGGAAAATATGGAGCAATTTAAAACATTTTGGTGAGAACAGTCAAAGATAAAAAAGGTTTTCTTAAAATAAGCTTTGCCGGGCTAAAACCCTGTCCTAACTGTGCATAACTTTTACACTTTAAGCGATCGCTTTCAGAAGCTTTTACTTTATAACAATATATTAATAATACCAAACCAATACCAGTAATTTACTGTTGAAAGAAATTCTATTTTTACTTTACTTTTTCACTGTGTTTTGCAGTGAAAAAGGTCAGATCTTACCAGGTGAAATGACGACCAGAGCTGATAAATTACCATTATAGACCAAAGCCCAAGTCTCTTAGAAAGTCTTTATGGAGTTTTGAGTTTATTGTAACAGCGTTTGAGTGAAGCGAACCGAAGAAAACTGCAGATAAACACAAATGTTGGAAATCAGCCTCACACACCTATTTATTTATTTATTTATTTATTATACAGGCTTTTCTATCTAAAGCCCACAGACTCAACAGTAAAAGCTCAACTGCAGTTAATTTAAAGAAGCTTATAAGAAAACATTAAAGTAATCAAACACTGAAAATAGTTTTGCTTAACAAACAATAATTTAAAAATGACTGAAAACATTAGTTAAGCAATAAATTATATTTATCAAAATTATTTTATATTCCAATGAAAATTTTAAGATTACTTGAATGTCAGTTTACAACCCAGGGTAATAGTTGTAATAGTTATTTTTTAATGCAAAGCTTGGTATATTTATTAGCTTATTTATTAGCATACATTACAGATAAAATTCTTTATTATTTTATATATGGCACGGTTGTAACTTTTAGTTGTTATAAAGAAAGGTTGAAATTATTTTTTACAAATGTTTTACTAATCTGTTTACAACACGTTTATAATTGTTTTATTAGTTTATATACAGCACGGTTATAATTCTTAAATGGTTTAAATACTCACACTTCCCGGAAAGTTAAAAAAGCATAGCTGAAAAAGTTGTCAAGGATTTTCTTGAAAAATTTTTAAATTATTTTTTTTGGTAAATGCAATTCTAATCAGGTTTTTTCTTACCTGAGCTGATGGTCACTGAGGTTCCTTTCCCCCAGTAGCCAAAAGCGTAGTGTGAACTAGTTGTGAACTAGTCCTAGAGTGGTGTCTAAACCCTACAGCTGTGCTTCTTTTGTGCAGAATAATGTAATTTAAGGGTTTTGCTTCAGTAGTTTATTCCCCTTTTCTTTATTAAATTCTGTAATCCCTGATCTTAGTGCCAAGCCATTCCTTTCCCCCAGCAGACAAAATCATCATTAAAGTCCACCCGATACTATCTGCACAACATAGTCTCACCAAAAGACTTGCAGAACATTGCCTAATGTAACCTATAAACACATATTCTTGTAGAGAACAATCTAAATCAAAGGTCTTACATTATACACTGTGTCTGTTTCTAATAAATTTCATCCTACCTGAGCTGACGGTCACCGAGGTTCCTTTCCCCCAGTAGTCAAAGTAGCACTGTGAATAAATGAACCAGTTCTCTGTGCAAAAACCTCTGTTCATCACAGGACTGGGGCAACTGCTCCCGATGACTTTTAGCGAGTTTAGGGAGCTGATGTTTCACGAGTTTCAGATTTGAAAACTGGAATGTTTGATATAAAAAGCTCAAATGCAGAGAAATGAAAAACTGGATCTTCTTACCAGAGGAGACGGTGACCTGTGTTCCTTTCCCCCAGTAGTCAAAGTAGTCATCACAGTGAGTGATCCAGTGGAGGAACCAGACAAAAACCCTGCAGTGATGATCATTATGTGATAATCCAGAAGATCTGAAATCAGATTGTTAAAGTTAAGAGGTAGAGGTAAAAGTAAATAAATTAATATGCTGCATAAAATAGTCTGTCATGCCCTGTTTTATTATGAACCAACAAGCAGGAAAAGAGTCAAACAACATAAAAAGGACAAAAAATTTAGATTTTCAAGGAATTTCTTATGGGTCATAATAGCATAATATACCATATTATAATAACAGTAACAAAAAAAAAAAATTAAATAAGGTACATTTTTAATAGAAAATCCAAATATACTTTATTGTTAAACTAATCTGATTTCCAACAACATTAGGGTTAAGGGTTACATTATGATTACATTGTATAAAGTAATATATATTAATGTCCAGTTGCATTTATTAAAATTTTAGCTCAATGTTACAAATACAAGATAAGCATCTACAAAACACATGCAGGTGTCATTACAAAAGAAGTGTTACCTCCATGAACACAATCACCACCACTGCTTCATTCACTTCTCTGTTGGTCTTTGTTGGACAACAGCTTCACCGATTTCCTCAGTTTTCCTCCAAACTCAATCCTTTTAAAGCCTCAACAACCATTTTTTTAAATGATCAAGAGAAAGAGAGACTATTTGCCATTGTGAAACACAGGACAGGACACAGTCAAACACAACTTCTGCTTTTCACCCATACACACACTCACAGCAGGGGGCAGCAATTCAAAGCTGCCTGGGGAGCAGTGATGGGAACACCTTGCTCAGGGCAGAGTACCTCAGGGCAGCCTACTGGTCTGGGATTCAAACCCCCTATCTTCCTATCCTGGGGCAACTCCCTAACCACTAGCCCACCATTGTGCCATTAGACACTTCCATAAACATGTGTTTAAAGATCAGAGTTTGTTGAATCAATGTTCTTTAAATAAAACAAGGTGCTCATGTCCATTGGAGTGAGAACTGACTTAGTTATAGAGTTAAATGGTTCATATTGCTGAGGTCATCAGTATCTTAACCTCAGCTTAACACTAACTTGCCAATTCACACTTTTCATTTCTTTTCATTATACTAGGGAATCTAATCACCTCTAATCACCTTGTTTGTGCAAAAATAATAATTTATGCCTGACTATTGTATTAAGTAGGTTAAATTAATGTAATGAGAACTAATGTTTTGCAACAAGCGAAGTACAAAATGTTTAAAGATACAAGATGCCTACATAAACAATGTCTAACTGCTCAGCGTTCAGCATCACCAGTATTCTAATCATCATTCTGATCATCTGTAATCATCTGCACCTGTTTCTTCACTGGTTCTTGCTTCATATTCAAAAGCCTCTTTGTGCTTGAATGATTCATATTTAGGACACTGTATGGGTTAAAAAACAATCCTCTGAAACTGGAAGTGTAGATAGGAAGGAAGTATAAACATAAACTGTTCTAAATACTTAATACTTTTATGTTTACTTATGTTATAACACACTCACTGTGGCACCCAAGGTAGCATTTTCTGTTACATTTAAATTTTTTCTTGCTAAAGCTACAGTTTCTAAAGTATCTTATGTTGACTATGTTGACTCAAGAAGGTGGCAATAATCTTACATTTTATATTATAATATAATATTTTTAATGCAATATAATATTAAACTACAGGCTATAAACTATGGACAGCAATGGGGCAACAAACCACAGTAAATGTATTACTTTAGAATGGCAGTTGATGAATATTATGTATGTTTGATTAATGAAAAATGTTCTTGAAGGCTGCTGTTGAAGAGAATACAAACCTGGTTAATAAATGCTCAAAGGAAAGCACAAAAGTAAGTTTAGAAAAAATGTTTAGAAAAAATATTGACACAACATAAACTATAATAATAATTAATGAATAATAAGAATATCAGTCAGTAATATCAGTGTAAGGAAAATTGTGAAACGCAGCACAGCACAACACAACAAAACTCACCCTCAGCGTTTCACCCTTACACATGCAGCAAGGGGCAGCTATTGAAAGCGCCCAGGGAGCAGTAACAGGGTGGGTACCTTGCTCAAGGGTACCTCAGGGCAACCTAATGGTGAGGGAATCTAACCAACAATCTTCCGATCCGGGCCAACTCCCTAACCACTAGGGCACCGCATCCCCACAGGGCAAGGAAGGTAAGGAGTGTATGATTGTGAAATGAAAGCAGCTGTAATGCTGAAATACCAGGCCTTAAAGAAACAAAATATTTGTTTCTTTAAAAGAAAGAAGCAAAAAGAAACTGTGAACTTTATACACACATGGGAGTTAAAATCCCCAGAGTTCAGCATAAACAAGGCCCTTTCCGTCACCCAACCTGAAAAGCACACTCAAGCAACAGGCTTGGAGAGTGGAGGCCAAAGCATTCCCAGCTAGACTGTTTCACTGATTCAAGCAGAAATCCAACCAGCACCTCAATCTCCACCAAATCTGAAAAAAGGGTCTCATCAGAATTTTACCTTAAAGTAGAACTTAACCTTTTTTTTTTCTAATGACCACAACTGTGTTAAAAACTGCCAATTCGTTTTTGTGTCAATTAATCATTTCCACAAACAAGGTTGCCTTCAGTATAGAGAGCACCAGCAAATAATTTTTGCTGATATATATATACTTCTGGTGTGGAAAATTGGAAATTAAAATCTGTGTTTGCCCATTGTCAAACACAGTTTGTCAAACTCATTGGAGTAATATACAATTTCTGTTATTGGAAAAAAACAAAACAAATGTGAATGTATAACATAAAAAAAACATTGTAAAAACATATGATGCCATATTATGTTTTGTCACTTGAAAATGCATAATTTGCATAAATGATAAAAATGCAGTTTCACCCTAATTGATGTAGGAACATGGGTCTGTGTGATAAGGATTAGGTGTGCCGGGAAAGACAAAAGGTGCGGGAACGGAAGGGAGAAGGGAGCGAGGTGGAGAGTGTCGAGAGAGGGAGAGAGAACAACGTGTGCGCAGCTTGTGCTAAAGTACTTTTGCTTCACAAAAGTGTGTAGGAATGCGACCGCACGGATCCACTTTAATCAACATTGATTAAGATGGCGGCATGGAGCGTGTTGAGGTGAAAAGAGAGGCGTTGAGAGTGAACAGCGTGGATGCTGCTGAGCTGGTGTTCTATTGCAACCTGCACAATGGAGGATTGTATGTAAGACCGCACACGGGAATTTACAGGCCTGCAACGATACTGAACTGTGAGTGAGTGTGTGGGCCCACGGGGTGTGTCGAGTTCAAGTTATACTTGTGTATTCTGTTAACAAGAACGGAACAGTCTGTACAGTTATTTTATATTTGTTAATTATATATTCTCCACCTTTGGGGTGTGATGTCTTTGTGTTGTTTTCTTTAACTTTCATTAAAAAGTCCTTATTTATGGTAAACGGTTGTCTGGGATCCAATTTGTATTTCATTTCGTTGTTCATTTAACTAATGAAGGAGTAACAGATATTTACTCCATTACGGTAAACCATTGTGGTATCTACCGGGAAAAAAACAAACACAAGCACCCCATTCGCAGGGTTTTGATTGGATATTACCTTGTATGTATATATATATATATATATATATATATATATATATATATATATTATTTTACATTATACCAAATTGCAAGAAATCTAGAAAGACAGAAACAGTAAAACCCATTATAATTTTGAGTGGTAAAAATAGCTAAGTTATTGGGTTTCCAAGTCATTTCTTCCCTTCCCATAGCTCTGTGCTTTTGAAGTAGCTGAATGTTGCATGTTGAGAAGACAGGGTCCTGTTAAACTGGTGTTGCTACACAGCAATTATTTGGCTGCAAATCAAAACTTTTTTTTGATCAAAACTGAAAATCTGTAAACGCATTCTACTGTTCAACTATATGCAGAGTTCCTTAAAGTCTCATTGATGCACCAGTGGGCAAGAAAATAGCCAGAAGTCTTAGGAAACAAATATTTTTTTATTTTTGATTTTAACCCTGGAGACAGACATCAGGGTATAAAAAAAGGAACAAATTCAAGCAGGAAACACCTGAATTCTTCACAAATTGCTACATGTGTGAAGAATGTTTAAATGCTGGAGAATATCTCTAATACAGTAATACTAATAATAAAACAAACAAAGACAACTTTTAAGAAGCTAAGTTTACTGACTTAAGAACAAGTCATTAGTTCACTAGATTGAAAAATAAGTGGTACATTCATATTAAAAAACCTGTTCCAGAATATTGCCAATAAAATTTGGTAAATAAATACGATGTTGCCTATATGGCTTTTATCCAAAGTCATATGACAGGTACGGCCATTTTTTTTAAAAACATGAACTATTTAGCTTTACTTAGCTTCTTCTTCTTCTTCTTCTTCTTCTTCTTCTTCTGTTTCCATTTCTTACAGTATTCAGCATCTTCCGGCTTCAAATCAACCACCTGCATGTCCTCTCTCAACACATCCATAAACCTCCTTTTTGGTCTTCCTCATTTCCTCTTTCCTGGCATCTTCAGCATCCTTCTTCTTCTTGTCCTTCCTCTAGACATGTCCAAACCAACTCATTCTTGCTTCTCTAATTTTGTCCCCAAACGTCTAACCTGAGCTGTCCCTCTAATACACTCATTTCTAATCCTGTCCATCTTCATCACACCCAGCAAAAATCTCAGTATCTTTAACTCTGACACCTCCAGCTCTGCCTCCTGTCTTTTCTTCAGCGCTGCCATCTCCAAACTGCACAACATAGCTGATCTCACTACTGTCCTGTAAACCTTCCCTTTTATTCTAGCTGGTACGCGTCTGTCACTGTAACGGCGGCGGGGTGCGGGAAGGACGCCAACGCAGAGCCAGGAGTTCGGAACACAGCTTTATTATCCATAGTTACAAAAACAAGATCCAAAGACTGCAGTTCTAACTAAACCCAAGAGCCAAGGAACTGCAGTCTAAACCAAGTTAGCCAAATTACTAAGTGTTAGCAAAACTAACGAATGAGCCGCACTCTGTTCTGACTCATCGGGGCTTAAATAGCAGCCTCAATGAAGCACATTCGTGCCTTCATGAGCACTGTGAGAAGAGAGCACCCTCTACCGTGCCCAAATCTCACCTTGCCTGTGACAGAATCCCCCCCCTCAAAAGGCGCAGCTCCTGAAGCGCCAACATATAGCTGAACCTCTGGGAGGAGGTCAAGAACAAAAAGAAAAAACCCTTCAAAAAAATAGTCCCTTTATGGGGTATATGGTCAGGTCCACAAAACAAAACTTCAACACAAAAAAGGGACCTCTGACCAGCAGCAGCCATATCCAGGGCTGCTGGCAGTATTGAGGGGAATCCTAGAAGTTCTGTCCATTTCTTTATCCATTGCCCAGACTCGATCCTGGAGTCACTGGAGGAATCGCCCCCGACTCAGTGGAACGCCTTGCCCTGACTGAGCCTGAAAGAGAGCTAAACACAGAAGATTTTACAAGGTTCAAAGAGGAAGGCTTTTTCACATAGTCTGAACTCGGCTTCCAACCCCTGCCATCCTTGTTCTCCACGTCTCTCATAGCAGAATCTACAGTGCAGAAGTTGTTGTTCACTTTCTTGAACTGAGACAGGTCATTGCTGATTTTTTTATTTGATTTTTTTGATTTTTATATTTTTTGGCTCCTTCCTCTTCTTGTTCGTACTTTTCTGCTGCTTGGAGCTCAGTGAGGCAGCATCCCAGCTCTTGGTTCCACTACGAGAAGTTCCACATGGACTCCTCCATCGGCCACCTTGTTCTGAGTCTGCTGAATTGTGAGGGTAAACCGAAGACAGGGTGTCTCTGATTGTGCTCTGAGCACCATTCTCAGAGTTCTCACATGGCTGCTCAACCTCTGGAATCTTTACCTGCTTCTTCATCAGACTGTTCCTCAGCTGCTCCGCTTTGGCGTTAACCACCAGGGCCCCAGCATGCATTGGTGCCTGTGGAGTGGGTTGAGATTCCAAGATCGCCAATTTTGCTTCCATACCTCTGACCTTCTTCTCCAGCTTGGTGAGCTTACTGGCCTCACTTCGGGCTTTTCTCAGTTCAGCCTGCAGAGCAACGCTGTGGTCTTGCACCTGTTTCAGCTCTGCCCTGGTCTGATTCAGGTGTTCTTCCATAGTGGCTACTTTAGCTTCCAGCTTCTCGTGAATGGTTGGAGTCTCTACTCTCCTCATTGCCTGGCATGCAGTTTGGTCCCTCTGTTCATCCATTCTCTCCAGCCTCTCTCTTTGGACAACCATCACATCTTGCAGCTTTATTCTAGAGACCTCTCTCTCTTTTCTGAATTTACTGCTCTTTCCATGAAGCTCACCTTTGTCTTGAGCCAGAGCTTTTCTTTCTGTTTCCATGGCTTTGATCTCCCTCTGGTAAATGGGCAAGAGTCCTTTGGTCCTCTCCAGCTGAGAAAGCAGATAGGTGATCCTTTCCTTGTGTTTCAACCCTTCGTTCGTGACAGAGGCATTCTCCTGTAGCATAGAGGCTTCTTTCTCCATCAGCTGCTGGTGGAGCTCTGTCAGCAACTCCTTCTGTTGATATCCAAGCTTCCACCCTCTGAACCTCCTCTGAAGAAGACTTGCTGCCCTTGAAAACAGATATTTACTTGTGCATTCTTACTGCAGCCTGAATAATGGTAGCAGCTTTGTGCATTGCAGCAAGATTCTTTCGAACGGAATAACCCCTAAAAGCTGCCTGGATGCATATCACAGACCTTTTCAACATCTAGAATTTCTCATGGTCAAATTTACCCTTAATGTAGGACCTCTAATGTCTTTGAATGATGATGGCTGACACCCTTATGGCCTGGTACTTTACTACCTCCCTGTGTCTTCTGAATGCAGCTTGAATCAGGGAAGCTGCCTGATGTTGCAGGATAATCTCCCTTCTGACCCTCTGACCTCTGAAGCAGGCTTGCAGGAACATTGCAGCAGAGCGCAATTTCAAGAATTCCTCCCTCTGCTTTCTGGCATCAAGTGTGGAATGATACCTAAGTTGGATGGCAACAGCAGCAGATTTGATGCATAAATATCGCGTCCGAGCACAGTGAGCCCTGCAAGCAGATTGTATCACAGTGGCAGGCTGGTGCTTCTGTTTCAGAGACTGTCTGGTCTTCATTCCTTGGAATGCGGCTTGCAGAACAGCAGCAGCAATCTTTTTCTCCTTCAAAGACTTCATTTCTTGCTTCATCATCTAATTAGCTCGGTAATATCGCTGAACAGTCCTGGCTGCCCACAGTAGCTTCAGTTAATATTTTCTGCTTATGTGCTTCCTTACTTGCTACTGAATGGTTATTGCAGCCTCATGTTCAATTTGCATCTGCACCCAAACTTTCATTCTAAACTTCCCACTAACCTGGAGCTGCTCCTTCTCTGCTTTCTCCCCAGCTGACGGGTTAGTGGTGCTGGGTTTGGGGGTCGACTCCTTGATGCTGCTTTCCTTGCTGCGAAGGGCCTTCTTGGTCGACCTCCCTGGTTGCACGATACAGGAAGTGGTCTCTGCCGTCTTCCTGCTCTCTGTGTCAGGAACGGCCTTCTTTGCCACTATCCCCCATACGCCGCACGTTGCATCAAATTGGTCTGCATGGCTGTTGAAGGAAGCCTCTTCTAAAGATGATACGCAAGAAAGCCTGCAAAGAGTCTGCTGAAGACAAGCAGACTAAGGACATTGATTACTGAAAACATGTTCTGTGCTCTGATGAGACCAAGATTAACTTATTTTGTTCAGATGGTGTCAAGCGTGTGTGGCGGCAAACAGGTGAGCAGTACAAAGACAAGTGTGTCTTGCCTACAGTAAAGCATGGTGGTGGGAGTGTCATGGTTTGGGACTGCATGAGTGCTGCCGGCACATGAGCTACAGTTCATTGAGGGAACCATGAAAGCCAACATGTTCTGTGACATACTGAAGCAGAGCATGATCCACTCCCTTCAGAAATTGGGCCGCAGGGTAGTATTCCAACATGTTAACAACCCCAAACACACCTCCAAGACGACCATTGCCTTGCTAAAGAAACTGTGGGTAAAGGTACTGGACTGGCCAAGCATGTCTCCAGACCTAAACCCTATTGAGCATCTGTGGGGCATCCTCAAATGGAAGGTGGAGGAGTGCAAGGTCTCTAACATTCACCAGCTCCATCATGGAGGAGTGGAAGAGGATTCCAGTGGCAACCTGTGAAGCTCTAGTGAACTCCATGCCCAAGAGAGTTAAAGCAGTTCTGGAAAATAATGGTGACCACACAAAATATTGATATTTAATTCCTGTAAAATAAGTTATGATGATTTTCCTTGTTCCTGTGTTAGCTGAATCTCTCCTGTGTCTGTGTTAGCGGTTTGCCGTTGAGGCTAAGCTCATTTGTTAAAAGTTTGGTTTCTAGTTAACCCTTGAAGAACTCCAGTGAGTCTGGGTCTGTTCCAGTCCCTTATGGCATCATGTTGTGTTTTAGTAGTCAGCGATTAGCATTTAGCCTCCAATGCTAAGCTCCCTTGTTAAATGTTTAGTTTCTAGTTAACTTGTAGAACTCAGTGATCTTGTTCTGGTCTCATGATGTTTCCCTCCTCTGTATTTTAGTCCTGGTGATTTCTCCTGTCTGTGTAAGTTAAAACTACCTTGGTGCTGGCTTTAGTTTAGCTCCCTGTGCCGATCAGCTCTCTAATGCTTGTCTACTGTATTACTGTGGGCTAATGTCAGTGTTTATGTAAGGGTTTCCTGCTCCTTCCCCTTTTCATACTCCCCTCACTCCAGTGTCTGTGTTTGTTTAGTAATGTCTAAGTCTTCAGTGTTTCTATGTTGAATAAAGGTTGTTTTGTTCATGTACCTGGTCTGTCTGAGCTGTGTTTCCTTTACGATGCTGCTCAGGTGTCCTTCTCTTTGTCCCCAGTGCTTTTGACTTGGACCTTATGCAACACCCCACACACCTAAAATGATCAAAGGGTTCAAGTTCATATTGACACAACTGATCCTTAATGTCCCTCAGTGTCCACTTTCACTGTGATCAGTGAGTTATTTATTTATTTATTTATTTTTAATTAAAATGCATTTCTGTATCATTACTTGCTGTGGAAAAGTGCAGCAGTAAGAGGTTTGTGCTTCAGCCTCCTTTTAAACCTCACTGTCAGACTGAACACAAGTTAAACCTAGTTCAAATAAAATTTTCTAGCAGGCTAATCTTATGAGAAGTTTTGGGTCCAATTTGTCCAATTTTGGGTCCAATTCTTCTTTATTTTTTCTTTTCAGTTGAAAAACATTTTACACAGAACAGCATCCTGCTTTCACTTCCCCTTTGTGCACAATAACAGATCAGATGCTTGTAGGAATTTCCTAGATAGATCTTTGTCTGTTATTTACTTTCTAGAAAGTGTTGAGTTTTGTTTTTAGACCCTTTGGAAGAAATTATTAATACAATTTTACAATCAGTGTGTTCAATAATAATTTGAAATGGCAAATATCGTAGTTAGAGACAGAACAAATGTATAATAAAGCAGGTAAAAAAAAGACAGAAAACAGAAAAAGAGGTAAATGAGAGTCACATTTTTAAAAATATGGTTGCCATGGGATGGATGGATGGAAATTCACTGGTAATCCCACCACAAAGAATGAAATTGGTGTTTTTTTTTCATAATTTGCAGAACAATGTGTTTATTTGGAATCAAGCAAACAGGAAGACACAATATGACAATATATATACAATCTAGTTATTAAAACGTAGTAAATACAAAGTTTATATCTGTTTTGTCAAAAAAAAATTTATGTATTTTTAATAGTTATATAAGGTCATGCAATTACAGTAAAGCATCTGCAGTATTAAATGGGATTTCGCTGGTATTTCAAACATGCATTATTACATTTTTAAGAAGCAAACAAACCAGTCTAGAGTAGTTTGATTTGAAGTTTAAGAATATTTAAAGACTGAGGTTAAAAATTAAATGTATATGTAAGTGTTTATGATCCTCGGCAGAGGTGAAGAGGAAGATGAAGGATGAGGCAGTGGACCACAAGATGTTAAACTTTGAGCGGGGCAGCGGTGGCCTAGTGGTTCAAGACTAGGCTCCAGGAGTGGAAGGTCATGGGTTGGAATCCCAAACCAGAAGGTTGTCCTGAGGTACTCCTGAGCAAGGTGCTGTACCCATCACTGCTCCCTGGGTGCTTTAAATAGCTGTACCCTGCTACGTGTGTGTGAATGAGTGAAAAACAGAGGTTGCATTTTGTTGTTTCATTTTCTGTGCTTTCACAATGACAATTTGTCACTTTCACTTCACTTAACTTTACCTACACTGAAATCTCATCAATACATTTAATGTACAATCCTGGATCCGGCTCGGCAACTACACCTGAAATACACACACAGAATTAAATTCATATTGGCTATTTGAATGTGTGTGATTTTGTGTGTGTTTGTGTGTTATTACTCAGGATGTAAATGCTGAGTCAGGATAACGGAAAGGGGGTTGAACATAAACATGGATCACACAATCATTAACCAAACACAGCGCTCAAACTAACCATGAAACAAAGGCCACAACGATACGATGGATGAACAATGACCGACAGCTCTGCCCGACCGAGCTCTGCCTGACCTGTATACCTTTAGACTAACGAGGAACAGCAGGTGACATAACGAGGTACCAGGTGTGGCCAGTTAAGGTTGACAGTCAAGTTCCTGAGAGTTTTTCATCAAGGAGAAATTGTTAAATGCAACAACAAATAACTGATACAGATCAGAGCAAATAAACAAAATCATAAAGTAATAGTTATATAAATACTTTTAGACCCTTTGAAATTATAGTCATCAAAGACTTACCTTATTTATTTATTTTTAATTTGCTTGATATTGATTTGAGTCCTTTAAAGTGGAGCACTTTTACATCCTCACCCAAAAACCAGAATAATCCCTCACAAGTAAATATTCTAGACTTGGTATATGATTGATCTGTCACTTGAATTACACTTTCATAAGTATTTCTATCTGCTGGTCTAATTAAATACGGTAATAATAATATTAATAATTCAAAAGTAACAGGGCATTGTAGCATGATATTCCTTGCAGTCTCTGACTATTTTACATTTACAGCATTTATCAGACGCTCTTATCCAGAGCGACTTCCATGTCCTAATTACAGGGACAGTCCCCCTGGAGCAGCTCAGGGTTAAGGGTCTTGCTCAGGGACCCAGTGGTGGTAGTGCTAGAGGTGGGATTTGAACCTGGGACCTCTTGAGCCTTTGGTCCATAGGCAAGTACCACAACTAGACCACCACCACCCATCTTTTAATAATATATCTCTGTAAACAACTTGACCAGTCATAATAAAGTGAAAGTGACTATTCTTGCACAAACATACCATGCAGAAGTGGAGGGAGCAGTGACGGGGATGGTACCTTGCTCAAGGGTACCTCAGGGAAACCTACTGGTAAGTGCTTGAACCCACAATCTTCCAATTTTGTGACCAACTCCCTAACCACTAGGCCACCACTGCCCCTAAAGTTGCGTTCATTATTAGAAGTTTGGTTTCACACTATTTCAAGTTTATTGAAATATTTAAATTCAGAGTTTTTTTTACAGTATATGTTGTAAACAGATTCATTTTTACAGTTAAAGTTACATTTTGTATTATACATTTTGTGTTATAGCTGCTTGTATTTCCATCTTTCTGGTGAACTGACTGCTCTGAAATATACATTAAATAATAAACTGCAGAATGGTTTAAGTCTGGTTTTGCTAAATTAGCTGGAGTCTTGCTTCCAATGTATCTTTATTATTATTTTTTTTTGACTTGACAACAAAAATAAACCCACCTATTCAGATTTGGAATGTTATATGCAGATTTCTTTAGATTCTGAATTAAAGTTAGACTTACCTAAGGTGTTGATTTGAGTTCCTTTCCTCCAAATTAATACAAAATAATCACTGTGATCCTTTAGCAAGAAGACTTTAGCAAGAAGCACAAAGCTAACTGTAGTCAGAGCTGAAGCTGAATGGAGACAGAAAAGGTCCACTTGGTGCGCATCGTGTTGTTCAGTGTTTTGCTCAAAGGCAGGTTTTTGTTATTGAGTGTATCTCTGTGCCACCCCAGTATCACAGTGATATAATGTAAGACAAAAACATGGACCTCCTACATTTGACTTAGTAAGTTAGCTTTTTTGTTTTTCTCAAACCCTTTTTTAATTAAAAGGGAAACTTTTTCGGATGATGTGCGTTTTTTTTTTAACGTTTTTTAAGTGATCCATTAAGGTGCCCCTTATTGGTCCTTAAATGTTTAATTTTGTTAAATATGATTCACAGTATGTCATCTTTTTCAGCCTTGCTGACAAAACACAAGTAATATAACAGTTTATGCACAGGAGTAAAAAACAGTTATTGTATTAATTTGTTCACAAATTATTCCTTAACATAAAGGATTTGATAGTCTGAAGTTTATGAAAATTGAGAGGAAGTTAAACATGAATGATATACAAAAAATGTATCAAATAATTGCTTTCTTTGGATTTCTAATTTTGGCAAGAACTGCAGGGTGTAACGTTTCATTCATTTGTAACTGCTGTTTAAATCATATTCACATTCAGAGCAGCTTTCTCAGTGTGTTGTATTTTGCTGAAAGCTACTAAACAATCTCTGAGGTTTTTGTAAGAGGTTTTAACACTGTGTGCTCCAGCTATATAGGCACCATGTTCCTCACTTCAACAAAAACCTGTTGCCTGTTTCATCATTTAGAGTAAATGCATGAAAATAACTGATGTCATAACAAAGGCGCATAATGTAATTAAAATGAAAGCGTTTCACATCACATACCATTTAAAAAAACAACCTAATAAAAGCAACAATTAAGAGTTCTTTTTTGTAATTAAACAGATGTGGCAATGAAAATGTAACTTATATGATGGAGTGTTACAGTAATTAATAAGCCTGACACACCTGCAGTACACTTTACATGTGTTTTCTTTAATAAATATTGTTATATTTTTACTGGACCAGACATTTAACCTTGTCTTGATTGTGTTACCTGAAGAAAATGTTCTTGATTATAAATGCTAAACTTATTTTACAATAATATCAGTTTTCTCAAGATTATTATCCACTGTATTTGGTGGTAAATACAAATGAGGCCCTTGCATGTATTTAACATTTGTATGAACGTAAGAACATGCAAATCTGTAAGAACTGCCTAAATAAAACCTTTTACTTTGAAACACTGGGCCTTAGTAATGTATGTTCCTTTATTTTAGAATTGTTTTATTGTTTTTATAAGAATGGCGTTGATAGTTTATAATAATGGGTTTATCAGTAAAACATAGTTTTGACCAGTAATGATTAGAAAATATGTAATCTGGCACATTTTATTGATTTTATTATATGAACTATATGTATAATAAATCATTTCAGTAACTTACATTCAGACTCTTCATCTTCATCAGACATGATGATTTATTTATGCCTAAATAACATTTCAGTTTAAATAAAAAAAAAAAACAATGCCTAAAAACAATGATGCACTTGATATAGTCAATGATAAAGACTCTGTAACAGTTTATTGCATCTGCAAAAAAAAAGCTGATCCTGAACCGTGTCTCTGTCCTGAACATTTACAGACACTGCAACAGATTCTTCAGCTCAGTTCTTCAGTGGTTTATTAATTAAGCTCAGATCAGACCTTTTCTGTTTCAGCTTCATCACTTTAGTTTCAGAGGAATGACCCATAATTTTAATTGTATTATTTTAATCTTCCCATCAAGACCGATTTCAGTCTAAACAGATGATGACAAACAGAAAAGACAATCTTGTCGTGTACACATTGCAGGATATCACACAGGATCGATGAAACAATAAGTAAACTATGTAACGAGCCATTGCCATTTTCGATCACTGCTTTTTTGGGTTTGTAAATGTGAGTTTGCGTGCACATGAATGATGAAGTCAGGAAGCTGAAAAAGCTTAATCTCCAGAATACTTGAGATAAAGCTTAAATGTTGCGTGAATGTTAAATATAGAAGATACACTTCATAAAAGTTCTTCCTTATTCATCACCTTATTCATCATCGCTTTTGTGAACTGCATTAAAAATGAATACCTCAGATATGTCAGGTTGTCACCTGACTGAAAACAGTTCCTTTCTTATAGTTTTCTTAATTTGTCAAGAATTATGTTGATGTGAAATTGCTGGGAAATGCCACAGAATAAACTCAGTGATGTTTTTGTATGATGCTTTATCACTGTGCACCCAACCAGCTACCCACACAGTGTTAAATACTTCTGCAAAAACCTTGTGATCTGCTTCATCTTTTGTAGAGAATTAAGTGCTTAGAAAATTACTGAATCTACCACAAATGTTCATAAATCTAATAAAATAATGCATTCAAAGCTTTTAAGAAAATCCCATGTTATAAAAAATATATAAAAATTAATAGTTGAAGTAACAAGAATGAAGTGTTTGCTTACAGCAATGCTTAAGCTTGTTGCTTCTGTGTGCGTGTATTTTATTGAATTTATTTGAATAAATGTCAGTTTTTACTTAAAATATAAACATATACAGTACTGTGCAAAAGTTTTTTCATCAATCAACAAAATGCAGTGAATGAACAAAAGAGAATCTTCAAAACAGCATCAGTTCTTCTAGGTACACTCGCACACAGTTTTTGAAGGCGCTCGGCTGGTCGGTTGTTCCAAACATGACTGTGTTTCAACCTCCGTGTGACGTTGATGATCACCAGTACCTGTTTGGTAAAACTGGTTGATCAGACACCGACTATAATCCTACAGAATCCCTGACTGTGTGCAAGTGTTCCTAGAAGAACTGATGCTGCTTTGAAGGCAAAAGGTAGAAACACCAAATATTGATCTGATTTAGATTTGTCTTTTGTTCGCTTACTTTGCATTTTGTAAATTAATAAAAATAAACAATCATTATTGATATTTCTGAAAGTGTTCTTTGTTTACAGTATTTTTTCACACCTGCCTAAAACTTTTGCACAGTACTGTATATATAAAATATATATAAAAAATATATTTGTTCCCTTTTGTTTTTATATTTTTAGATTTATACATTAAATAAATAAATGTATACATTAAATAAATATATAATATTTAATATATTTTTCATGTATGAAAATAACTTTTTCTTTTGTTTCTGATTTGCTGATGAGGTACATAACTGTACATAAGTTTAGAATAAAGAGGTAGAATATCCAAGCTCTGATCCAAGTTACGTAAAGCATGTAGCTTTCTGTAGGAAACATTTGTGCATATGACAGCTGTTTCGATATTGAGAAGATGTCACGGTTGGGTTTCAGGTTCGGTACAGTAGAGGGCGTTCTGTTCTGACTGAGCACACCTGAGCTCATGAAGGCACAGGTGTGCTTCATTGGGGCGGCTATTTAAGCTCCAATGAGTCAGAACAGAGCGCGGCTCATTCACTAGGCGAAGCCTTAAGCTAATGCTGGTTTTGGTAATTGTATCTTGTTTTGGTCGCTATTGTAGTTCTTGGTATCTTGTTTTAGCAACTATGAATAATAAACAAGAGATGTTTAATATTATTCGTTAAATAACAGTCAGTCATTTTTT
>CM029394.1:7987977-8008746 GCA_017165825.1 Hepsetus odoe
AATGCACCTCCACTATTGGGAAGGGGTTCGAACCCCTGACCCTCCGATCATGTGACCAACACCCTAACCACTAGGCCACCGCTGCCCCCATGTGCATTTTTTTATTGTAAAAATAATTATTGTTTATTGTAAAAAAATAATGTATTAGTTTCAACTGATTAAATTGTTCAATAATTAAAACGTTAAGGTATAATAATTTCTTTTTTAAATGCTTCATGAAAAGATGAACTGATATGAGAATTATGCAACCAATACTGCTTAAAAGATAAAAAGTCATTTAATATTCATTCATTCATTTTCATTCATTTTCTGCCACTTGTCCCAAGCGGGGTCACGGGGGAGTGCCGGAGTCCATCCCATCTCACACAGGGCGATGGACGGGACACACCCTGGACAGGTCTCCAGCCCATCGTAGGGAATCATTTAATATAACCGTTCTAAATCTGTATGCGCAATAATAATAATTATTACCTTAGTAATGATTGACATTTTTGCTGGATTCTTTTCTTTTCCTGATTTTCTCATCAGTTTTTTTATGATTGAGGAAACAATAAATATACAAAGTAATGAATGAAGTCTTAAAGCCACAGAAGGTCCCATTTAACTATATATGTTTGTATCCTGATTTTTGAGAAAAACAATCTTTAAATCAGTCATAAATAATGAATTAACCAGTAGCAGTGGTGTATTTGTAACAGTGGCGGGGTACCGGAGGGACGTCAGCTCGGAGCCAGGAGTTAGGAACATACTTTTATTAGTCACACTTACAAAAACAAGGAACAGGGACTGCAGTTCTAAACAAGAAACCCTAGAACCGAGGAACTGCAGTCTAACCCTAGATACTAAGTAGCTTATACTAAGTTACATATACCAAGTCACAGACACCAAGTTACATATACCAAAACCACCCGTTACGCATAGGCTTAACCTACCTAATGAGCCGCGCTCTGTTCTGACTCATCGGGGCTTAAATAGTCAGCCCCAATGATGCACACCTGCCTGCAGGAGCTCAGGTGTGTTCAGTCAGAACAGAGCGCCCTCTAGCGTGCCCAAAACACCCCACATGTGACAGAACCCCCCCCCAAAAGGCACGGCTCCCGAAGCGCTAGAACTTAGCCGAACCTCTGGGGGGAGGCCAAAACAACAAAACAAAAGTCCCTTGTCGGGACATACGGTCAGGTCCACAAAAATTATAAAAAGGGCCCCCGACCAGCCATGTCAGGCAGCTGGTGGTGGTGAGGGGAATCCCAGCAGTTCAGTCCATCCTTTCAACTGGTGCCTGAACCCGACCCTCTGTTCATCCGTTCTCTCCAGCCTTTTTCTTTGGACAGCCGTCACAGCTTGCAGCTTTATTCTAGAGACCTCCCTCTCTTCTCTGCATTTCGCGCTCTTTCCTTGAAGCTCACCTTTGTCTTGAGCCAGAGCTTTTCTTTCTGTTTCCATGGCTTCGATCTCCCTTTGGCAACTAGACAAGAGTCCTTTGGTCCTCTCCAGCTGAGGAAGCAGATAGGTGATCCTTTTCTTGCGTTTCAACCCTTCATTCGTGACCGAGGCATTCAGCTGTAGCATTGAGGCTTCTTTCGCCATCAGCTGCTGGTAGAGCTCTGTCACCAACCCCTCCTGTTCAGTGATCTGAACATTCATGTAGCTGATTTGTTCATCTCTGAGGTGAGATTGGATCGTCCTTGCAGCTCTGATCCGTTTGGCCAGATCCCTTGCCTGCTTTCCTCTGAATGACTTGCAAGCAAATTGCAGCATGCCTGAACAGCTGATACCTCTGCTTTTGTTGATGCCCAAGCTTCCACCTTCTGAACCTCCTCTGGAGAACACTTGCTGCCCAGCACTGCTTCTTGAAAACCAATCTTTGCTGGTGCAATCTCACTACAGCCTGAATCATGGTGGCAGCTTTGTGCATTGCAGCAACATTCTTTCGAACAGAAAAACTCCTAAAAGCTGCCTGGATGCATATCACTGACCTTCTCAATACCTGGAATCTCTCATGTTCAAATTTACCCTTAGTGTAGGACCTAAAATGTCTTTGAATGATGATGGCTGACACCCTTATGGCCCAGTACTTAACTACCTCCCGGTGTCTTCTGAACGCAGCCTGAATCAGGGAAGCTGCCTGATGTTGCAGGATCACCTCCCTTCTGACCCTCTGACCTCTGAAGCAGGCTTGCAGGAACATTGCAGCAGAGCACAATTTCAAGAATTCCTCCCTCTGCTTTCTGGCTTCAAGTGTGGAGCGATACCTAAGCTGGATGGCAATAGCAGCATACTTGATGCATAAATATCGTGTCCGAGCACAGTGAGCCCTGTAAGCACATTGTATCACAGTTGCAGCATGGTTTCTGTTTCAGAGCCTGTCTGGTCTTCATCCCTCGGAATGCGGCTGGCAGAACAACAGCAGCCATCCTTTTCTCCTTCAAAGACTTCATTTCATGCTTCATCATCTTATTAGCTCGGTAATATCGCTGAACAGTCCTGGCTGCCCACAGTAGCTTCAGGTAGTATTTTCTGCTCAATTGCTTCCTCACCTGTGCCTGAATGGTTACCGCAGCCTCATGTTCAGTTCTCCTTTGCACCCGAACTTTCCTTCTAAACTTCCCACTAACCTGGAGCTGCTCCTTCTCTGCTTTCTGTGTAGCAGGTGGCTTAGTGGTGCTGGGTTGCGGCGCGGTGAACGCCGTGCAGTCGTGTTGCGGCGCGGTGAACGGCATGCAGTCGCGTTGCGGCGGGCGCCGTGCTTCCACGTTGCGTAACGCCAGCCGTCAACGAAGCCCCGCCTTCCATGTCGCGTGCGGGAAAAAACATCCTAAAACAATTCTGACTGGAAAAGATCCAAAGCTGTTTACAAAACCTAACAGCAAATATTTGTTTAAAAACAAAGTTCAATAATATCATAAAGTATCTCAGAGAGTAATGAAATATCAATGAGTGTGCAGTAACATTGTTTGGTTTTTGCAAATGAACATGATTTTGAGTTGCTATAAAAAGAACAGATTTCATATTGTTCCATTTTAAAATTGTTTGTAAAACATCCTGTAAATTGTCCTCTAGACTGTCTGATGATCTAAAACTGCCCTCTAGAGCCTCAGATAAAGATCTTATATGAAGCCAAAGCGGAGGACTTTGATCATTATCAATTTGTTGATCATCAAGCAGAGTGTGTAAGGCAAAGTATCACGTAGGAGTGAAAAAAATCAAATAGCAGACAAAGAATGAACAGCTCAGCAGAAATGTACATGTATGCCCTCATTCCTCCAATCTAAGGCTTTATTAAACACACAAAGAGAACGTTTCTAAAGCCCAGTTAAAGCCCGTGACAAGACTAAAATTAATTTATAATGGCTTCTAGTGACATTGCAGGTTTATCTACGGTTAGTCTTAATCGGTATTTAATTCTTTATCCTGCATCACTCTGAACGGATTTGCATTGAGCTTGGCTCTGCAGTAGTGATGGGACAGGGTTTAAACCAGAATTATATCATTAAAAAAGATGATCCATGATCAGATGAACTATCAATAATTGCTGAGAGCAATCCACCACCAAAAAAGTGAAATTGTGTGTGTGTGTGTGTGTGTGTGTGTGTGTGTGTGTGTGTGTGTGTGTGTGTGTGTGTGTGTGTGTGTGTACTGTAAAGAAAGTGGGTGGCGGTCTAGTGGTAGGGTACTTGCCTACGGACCTCTGGTTCAAGAAGTCCTCCAGTTCGAATCCCACCTCTAGCACTACCACCACTAGGTCCCTGAGCAAGACCCTTAACCCTGAGTGTCTCCAGGGGGACTGTCCCTGTAATTAGGACATGTAAGTCGCTCTGGATAAGAGCGTCTGCTAAATGCTGTAAATGTAAATGTAAACACACAGCAGATCAATAAGAAAGAGCCTTGAGGAAAAAGCTTATGAATTGCAAATATAGGAATAAATCAGCAGCATAAACCATATGAGTATTATCTCTCATGAGGACCCACATTTGATGATAAATGTGCTCATGAAGCAAAGTGAAAATGTAATGCTTACATTAAAATGCTTCAGGCAAATGGCGCCCCCTACTGGACTGACTGTGGTTCAGGTTCAGGTTCGAGTATGAGAGGGAAGAGATGAGGATTATATTGGAAGGAGGATGTTGAAGATGGAGCTGCCAGGAAAGAGGAGAAGAGGAAGAGCAAAGAGGAGGTTTGCATGGGTTAAATGCAGAGGTCTGGGGCAGTGGTGGCTTAGAGTTTAGGGAGTTGCCCCCGCATCGGAAGATCGATTTATTTATTCGATACCCAGAGGTACCCTTGAGCAATGTACTGTCCCTGTCACTGCTCCCCGGATGATTTCAATAGCTGCCCACTGCTGCACGGTGTTTGGGTTAAATGCAGAGGTCCAATTTCATTGTGGTTCACTGTGTGCTGTGCTGTGACCTCGCAATGACAAGGGTTTTCACTTTCACTTTATGGACGTGGTGAGAGAGGTGCAGGTGGCCGGTTTGAAGCAGGAAGATGCAGAGGACCAGAAGAAATGGAGACAGTTGATCTGCTGTGGCAGCTCCTAAAGAGGAGCAGACGAAAGAAAAAGAAGAAGAAGAAGAAGAAGAAGACGAAGAAGATACACAGAATACAGTGAGCCGAACAGTGCTCCTCCAGGACCCTGCTGCTGCACATGAGAGGACATCTAACAGCACACAGGACACAAGTGTGGACAGGACGGACAAATGCAGAAAACTATCAGAGCAAAAACAATCACACAACAGAGAACAATCATCCAACAGGAAACAGTAAGCACATGATGAACTAGACTGTACAGAGCTGCAGGCTGAGGAAGCAGAACTGTTGAAAAAGTGCAAATGAAAAAATAATAATAATAAAATGATTGTGTGTAAACATGAGAGGTAGATACAATGGTTTATGAGAGGATCCGAGGGGGGGACTCCACTACTAGGATGGAAAACTGTTTTATCCCCGAGCATCAGACTGTTGAACTCTGACTAACTCTTCACCCCCCCCCCCCACCCCTCCCCTGTGGTAATAGTTAAGTAGGCAGGATCTCTCCCTTATCCTTTCATAGCAGTTAGTTTAAATCTACATTAATCTTTAATAATCTCAATAAAACAACAATTAGCTACTTTGAATTTACTTATTCACTTAAAAGTGTTTTCCTTTATTTATGTGTTTATTTATTTATTTATTTTGGGGGACTGGGAGGAGTTACAAAAAAAATTATTTAAAGAACCAAATTTATAGAGTTACAGCTGCTGATTGAGTATGAACTCTCATTACAGCAAACATTTGTAATTTGGTCATTTGATCAAAAGTCGTGGTCATTTTATGATTATTTTAAACTGGTCACTGGTTGCTGGTTTACCTTTTGTGTTTTCTTGTCTAATGTACATGCAGGGTTTCTGTACAGCTGTCTGTATCAGTCCCACCACAGTGAGTCTGCAGCACAGTAATACACTGCAGAGTCTTCAGCCTTCAGCTGACTCATGTGAAGGTAGAGATTCGAGCTGTCCTTGGAAGCTGTAAATCTGCCCTGCACTGCCTGGGCTGAGCTTTTGTCAGAATCAGAATAATAATAAATGATCCACTCCAGTCCTTTCCCAGGAGCCTGACGGATCCAGAACATGTTAGTGCTGCTCAGACTGAATCCACTGCAGGCACAGGTCAGCTTGTATGATCCACCTGGAGTCACTGTTACTGACCCCTCAGACTGAGTGAGAACAACCTGAGAGTGAACACCTAAACACAGAGAGACCAACCAGACCAGCAGAGTCAATTAACTCTTTTAAATAATGTTTTTATTTTAGTCTTTATTAAAAATGCTAAAACACTTACACGCTGCCGTCAGCAGAAGAACTAAAGATGTGAACAACATGGTCTTACTGTGTTCTGACTTCTTAAACTAACTGGTTACTGCTTTGCTGCTTATGTAGGGACTTAAAATGAAATTTGCATAAAAGATCAAGACTTTAAACTTTTTCAGCGAAGAGCGCGTCCTGCTGGACTAAGAACTTAAAGACATTTCTGGCACCATCACTTGTAACTGTGGACACACTGTAAGTGATGTTTATAGAAAACAACAAACAACCACTCAATATATTTAGTAAACCGGTCTATTAAAATGCCTGTATATTAGAAACGTTGATCTGTTAATTGTATTTGCCTGAGATTTTAAGACATTTCCTGAAATGTATTTTTTTTCAGAATTATTTTGATCTTTTTTATGTTTTAATTGATTTAGATGTATTCATGTGCATTTAAAAATATCTTAATATCTTAAACATAATAAAGATGTTACAGTAACTGGGTATAATGTAACAATATGATTTACAATGTTAACACTATTTTTATTTCCAATAAAGTAAACACATGAACCCAGCCACTTGGGATGCACAAGCCAGTGTATTTCTTCATGCCGGTCCCAAGCCCGGGTAAATGGGGGAGGGTTACTTCAGGAAGGGCATCCGGTGTAAAACTTTGCCAAATCAATATGCGGACAACGATACAGAATTCCATACCGGATCAATCGAGGCCCGGGTTAACAACGACCGCCATCAGTGCTGTTAGCCTACAGGGTGCTGGTGGACACTGGACTACTGTTGGCCAAAGAAGAAGAAGAAGAGGTGGAAGGCATGTCCAGAGGAAGAAGGAGAGAATGAAGGAGAGGAGAGTGGAAGTGAGGGTAGGGACTTTGAATGTTGGCAGCATGACTGGTAAAAGTAGAGAATTAGCTGATATGATGGAGAGAAGGAAGGTTGACATTTTGTGTGTGCAAAAGACTAGATGGAAGGGTAGTAAGGTCAGGTGTATTGGAGGGGGGTTTAAACTGTTCTACCATGGTGTGGATAGAAGGAGGAATGGAGTAGGTGTTATCCTGAAGGAAGAGTATGTGGAGAGTGTTTTGGAAGTGAAGAGGGTGTCAGGGAGGGTGATGAGTTTGAAGCTGGAAGTTGAAGGTGTGATAATGAATGTTGTTAGTGCTTATGCTCCACAAGTTGGTTGTAAGATGAAAGAGAAGGAAAAATTCTGGAGTGAGTTAGATGAAGTGATAGAGAGTGTACCCAGGGGAGAGAGAGTGATGATTGGTGCAGATTTTAATGGTCATGTTGGTGAAGGGAACAGAGGTGATGAGGAGGTGATGGGTAGGCATGGTGTCAAGGAGAGGAATACTGAAGGTCAGATGGTTGTTGATTTTGCAAAAAGGATGGAAATGGCTGTAGTTAATACTTATTTTCAGAAGAGGGAGGAGCACAGGGTGACGTATAAGAGTGGAGGAAGATGCTCACAGGTGGATTATATTCTTTGCAGGAGGGTCAGTTTGAAAGAGATCAGAGACTGCAAAGTAGTGACAGGGGAGAGTGTAGCTAAACAGCATAGGATGGTGGTCTGTAGGATGACCTTGGAGGTCAAGAAGAGGAGGAAAGTGAGGGCAGAGTCGAGGATCAAGTGGTGGAAGCTGAAGGAGGAGGACTGCAAGGTGGAATTCAGGCAGGAGTTAACACGAGCACTGGGAGGTGTCGAAGAGCTACCGGATTGCTGGGAAACTACTGCAGAAGTGATCAGGCAGACGGCTAGAAATGTACTTGGTGTGACATCCGGAAGGAAGAAAGAGGATTAGGAGACCTGGTGGTGGAACCAAGAAGTCCAGGAGTGTATTCAAAAGAAGAGAGAGGCAAAGAAGACATGGGACATACAGAGAGATGAAGGAAGTAGACAGGTGTACAAGGAGATGAACCGCAGGGCGAAGAAAGCAGTGGTGAAGGCCAAAGATCAGGTGTTTGGTGAATTGTATGAGAGGTTGGACAGTAAAGAGGGAGAAAAGGACCTTTACCGATTGGCTAGACAGAGAGACAGATCTGGGAAAGATGTGCTACAGGTCAGGACGATTAAAGATAGAAATGGTAACGTACTCACAGGTGAACAGAGCATGTTGAGCAGATGGAAGGAATACTTTGAGGAGCTGATGAATGAAGAAAATGTGAGAGAGAGAAGATTGGATGATGTGAGAAGAGTTCACCAGGAAGTGCAGCAAATAAACAAGATGGAAGTAAGGACAGCGATGAAGAGGATGAAGAATGGAAAGGCTGTTGGACCGGATGACATACCAGTGGAAGCATGGAGATGTTTAGGGGAGATGGCAGTTGAGTTTCTGACCAGATTGTTTAACACAATCTTGGCAAGTGAGAAGGTGCCTGAGGAGTGGAGATGAAGTGTACTGGTACCGATCTTCAAGAATAAGGGTGATGCACAGAGCTGTAGTAACTATAGAGGGATAAAGTTGATCAGCCACACCATGAAGTTATGGGAAAGAGTATTGGAAGCTAGGTTAAGAAAAGAGGTGAGGATCAGTGAACAGCAGTATGGTTTTATGCCGAGAAAGATCACCACAGATGCAATGTTTGCTCTGAGGGTGTTGATGGAGAAGTACAGAGAAGGTCAGAAGGAGCTGCATTGTGCCTTTGTGGATTTGGAGAAAGCATATGACAGGGTGCCTAGAGAGGAGTTGTGGTTTTGTATGAGGAAGTCTGGTGTTACAGAGAAGTATGTGAGAGTAGTTCAGGATATGTATGAGGGCAGTGTAACAGTGGTGAGATCTGCAGTGGGAGTGACGGATGCATTTAAAGTAGAGGTTGGATTACATCAAGGATCAGCACTGAGCCCGTTCTTGTTTGCAGTAGTAATGGACAGGTTGACGGACGAGGTTAGACAGGAGTCTCCGTGGACGATGATGTTTGCTGATGATATTGTGATCTGTAGTGAGAGTAGGGAGCAGCTTGAGGAGAAATGGAGAAATGGAGATCTGCTCTGGAGCGGAGAGGAATGAAAGTGAGTAGGGCAAAGACAGAATACATGAGTGTGAATGAAAGGGAGGAAAGTGGAGTGGTTAGGATGCAGGGAGTGGAGGTAACAAAGGTGGAGGAGTTTAAATACTTGGGATCAACAGTTCAGTGTAATGGCGAGTGTGGAAGAGAGGTGAAGAAGAGAGTGCAGGCTGGTTGGAATGGGTGGAGAAGAGTGGCTGGAGTGATTTGTGACAGACACGTACCAGCTAGAGTAAAAGGGAAGGTTTACAGGACAGTAGTGAGACCAGCTATGTTGTATGGGTTGGAGACGGTGGCACTGACGAAAAGGCAGGAGGCGGAGCTGGAGGTGTCAGAGTTAAAGGTGCTGAGATGTTCGTTGGGTGTGACGAGGATGGACAGGATTAGAAATGAGTATATTAGAGGGACAGCTCAGGTTAGACGTCTTGGAGACAAAGTTAGAGAAGCAAGGTTGTGTTAGTTTGGACATGTCCAGAGGAGAGATGAGGATTATATTGGAAGGATGATGTTGAAGATGGAGCTGCCAGGAAAGAGGAGAAGAGGAAGACCAAAGAGGAGGTTTATGGATGTGGTGAGAGAGGACATGCAGGTGGTCGGGTTGTAGCAGGAAGATGCAATTACAGGAAGAAATGGAGACAGTTGATCCGTTGTGGCGACCCCTCAACGGGAGCAGCCGAAAGAAAAAGAAGAAGAAGAAGAAAGTAAACACATGTAAAGGCATAACTATTCCTGTATACACTTATTAAAGCCTGTCCAGAAGCAAAAGGCCAGAGAACTCCTTTAAATTGGGGATTATTTGTGAACACATGTTTATAGCCCATGTTCTGGTAACCACACTCTTCTGATTATATAACAACTCAAACTCTTTGACCTGATTTCCAGTGTCCTGCACCTCTCTACTCTGCTCTGAGGTTAGAAACATCATCATTGTGTGATTAGAAAAACAGCTAGAAATACTTTATAGAATAATTATAGAAAAATAAAATAATTTTGAGGCAATAAATAAAATAATAAACAACAAGGAGCAACAGTGTGATATCATCAGTGGAAACATTTTTATCTTTCTTTTCTATTTTAATGCAGTCGGCTGACTACATTGTTATCAGGGCAGTTTGAGTGAAAAGGAGATTTGAGATATTTGAGAATTTCTCACATTTGTTTTATCCCCATTTTGATTTAATGACAGCAAGTAATTTAGTTATTGATTCCAAATCTTTCAAATCCACCCGAGAATCACCTAAACATGCTCTTAAATCTAATTTAAATCTAATATCTGTCCGTTCTGTACAAATGGAAATATGACCAACATCACAGACGTGCTAATATTTGAATAAAGGCTTTATTCATCCTGCAGATCTTATAGATTCTCTTTCACTTGACCTGTTGTTTTCTTTGTGTTTGTTTCTTTGTTGTCTGATCCAGCCTTTGCTCTCGCTCGTAACTGAATATGAAACCTTGCAGTTGATGTCCAGTCTCTGGCCCGGCTGGACCATCATGGGACCAGGCTGAGTCAGTTCATAACAGCACACATCTGTAATGTAATATAATAATTAGTTATAATAAAATAATACAGTTTGTTTGTAATCTCAGTTAAATCAGTTAAGAATAACTGACAGGATGCCACGGACACCAGCACCAGTAGAAATGTAGAGAACATGGCTTGTGTTGAAGTTGATCTTTTTCTAATCCAGAGCCCCATAAACTGTGTCTCCTCTCCTAAATAGGGAGATCAGAGTGGGAGGAGCTTGAATTTGCTTAGTGGGCAGGAAGAAACAAACACTTTAAAAAGGCCTCTGAGCTTTAGTCAGTGAAGAGCAGAAGTGGCGTCATTGCTTCTGCTGTTTCTGACAGCTGCATCCGGTGTTCTTCTCAGAGAAATAATACACATATATTAAACATGAACAATATCTACTGCTGATGAAAGACAACAATAGGTCATAAATAATGCATTAAAATGATGATTTTGATATTTTTTATCTATTTTGAAACACTTTTACTGGTCAATCTTTAATTAAATAAAGATCTTTAAAAGTGTTCACTGAGTTGAACTGATCCAGTCACAGACAGCGGTCACACGGCCTGGCGAGACATTATTAAATGTGAATTGTCTGAATTCTTAAAATCTAGCTATCGTCCTTATTAATTGATGTGTTTGTTTATTGCTATACATATATAATTTCTGGCCTGCTATGCAGCTTTGACAGACCCATACTGTAATATTCAACATGGCAGATATCAGATGCTGTTATCTGTCATGGTAGATGGCGCTCTGCTCTGACTGAGCACACCTGCTTTATAAGCCCTGATGAGTCAGAATACAGCGTCAGACATTCGAGTTGTCACTATCACTCAGGTTAGCTCTGGGGTACTAGTGGTTTCCGAGTTCTATGTGTATAAGTGATGTCTAATAAAGTTCAGTACGAGACTCCCGGCTACGCGCATATGTCGAGCCCACACCACCCAAGCCTTACATTTTCACTTTTCACAACAAATTTAGTTTTTAATCTGCCTGTTATAGCATTCCCTTGTAGTATGACTCCGATATTAGTGCCTTGAAATGCATACAGCGTGATTGTCATTTTTAAGAGTTTTTTTTGGATTCCACATTTACCACATTTTGCTATAACAGAGCTGACATGGATTTGCAGGGCTGTGACCAGTGTCAGCGGGGCAGCAGTGGCCTAGTGATTAAGGAGTTGACTACATACTTCGTTTCTTGCTCTCTTCTCCAAATTTTGCTCTCTAATCTCTGAAATGTAATAAAATTATAACACTCCATTATTATTACATCAATTTAAGCATCATATTTTTTATTTTTGGGATATTATAAAATCTAAATAAATACAAATAGAAAATGTAATAAATTAAAAAAGAAAATACTTTTTTACAATTATTGTAAAACTTTAGACCATTAAATAAAACAATTATTTCAATGATTCCAGAACATTTATTTTAAAATGCAAAATTTCAATGATACCTTTGAAAATGTTTTTAATCATAATAATTTAGTATTTTTGTGAGGCTGTTTTTTGTGAGTTACTGTTGCTATTGCACTTTTCTTTTTTCACAAATAATATTTCTAGCATTTTAGAAATTTACATAAATCTTTAAATATAGATTTTTTAAATATTGTGTTTTTCTAGAAATATCACTTATAATGTGGCCACAAATAAAGAACAACAAGATGTGTTGTATTGTTGTTTTCTGTGTTGTATGTTCTGCTGTTGTATTGTCCTCACTATGTTGTGTTTTATGTCATGTTCTATGTTGTGCTGCATACAGAACCATGGTTCTGGAGGAAATTTATTTTGTTTCACTGTGTAAGGTGTATTTGCCTAAAATGACAATAAAACCTTCTTGACTTGACTTGACTTGACTTGACTTGACTTGAGGCTCTTGATCCAGCAGGGGGCGCTCATCACTGAAACACTGTTACTGCACTGTTAAAGTCACTGCTCATTGTGTTTTATGCAAATTTCACTTTAGATCCTTCATAAGCAGTAAAGCAGAAACAGTCTGCTGTTAAACCACAGTAAGACCATGTTGTTCACATCTTTAGTTCTTCTGCTGACGGCAACATGTAAGTGTTTTAGCATTTTTAATAAAGACTAAAATAAAAACATTATTTAAAATAAATAATTGACTCTGCTGGTCTGGTTGGTCTCTCTGTGTTTAGGTGTTCACTCTCAGGTTGTTCTCACTCAGTCTGAGGGGTCAGTAACAGTGACTCCAGGTGGATCATACAAGCTGACCTGTGCCTGCAGTGGATTCAGTCTGAGCGGCACCAGCATGCACTGGATCCGTCAGGCTCCTGGGAAAGGACTGGAGTGGATCATTTATTATTATTCGGATTCTGACAAAAGCTCAGCCCAGGCAGTGCAGGGCAGATTTACAGCTTCCAAGGACAGCTCGAACCTCTACCTTCACATGAGTCAGCTGAAGGCTGAAGACACTGCAGTGTATTACTGTGCCCCAGACTCACTGTGGTGGGACTGACGTAGGAGGCTGTACAGAAACAAGTGAAATGGAGGAGCAGAAAAACAAGGCAAGAGTGCTTCTGAGAGAAGATAGCGGTGCCTTTTTTGCTGAACTTGAACAGTCTGTAGTGTTTCTTTTTGATTTGTACAAAATCTACAAAATCTAATTCTCACATATAAAGATTCAAGTGTATTTACTTGATTGACATATTGTCCCCGCATCTGTTTTAACTCAAGTTAATCGTAACCAGCTCTGAATGTCATAAAATCACTGAGAAACAGTGAGATAATTACATTACTCGATCATATGTGACATTATTCTCCTTCCACCGCTTTAGACAAAAAGAGAGAGAAAGAGAGAGAGATGGTGTTTCTCTGCATTTTGCTCTGTAAGCAAACCTGTTTTTACAACCTAGATAACAAATATCCAGTAGATTTCTAACCTGAAGTAAACTCATAAACAAAAAACTTAAATGTTATTATTAAGTTGATGGTGCACATCAGAACAGTCTTCAGTGAGCTGCAGAGTTTAACAGTGTGATGACCAGAACATTAATTACCAGCATGATCTCCCTTTGGTTTCCCACTTTGAAAAGATATATTGAAAATATATTTAATGAGAATTATTGCACATTAGGATATAATTATAGCACTATATATGTTATTATATAATCATATAATACTATACAATATTTAATAATCTGCAGACGTGCAGACCTTCAGACACCAGATCAGGTGTTTTTAATGAGACAGAAAGTACATCATGCTGATGAGTCCAACATGTTTAAACAACAATACGATTAGAAAATCTCCTATTTTCAGTAAAGTGTACAAACTATAAAACAAAGAGACTTTAGTTATTCTGTCTCTGGACACTAGAAGACACATCAAGCACATGCAAAACATACCACACCTACTGACATAACAGCAGTTATGCAAATCTGATTTTATAAGCTTTTAAGCTCTGTCTTCAAGGCAGCTTTCACTCATGCAATGCTTACATCACATCACATCACATCACATCACATCACATCACATCACATCACATCGCAGAAGTGAATTATAAAGTCTTTCAAGATTTCCATCATGGGGTTGGGGATTGCTCAGTACTGCATTGTTATTCTAATGCTGACAGAAGGTATTAAATTCTTTCATTTCTTAAAACATGTATATATAAAATATGTTGTGTTCACAGTATTTTTAACCTGATGACTTATTTTCTAATTTCTAGATTTGATACATGCTGAGATTCGACTTGAGCAGCTCCTGCTCTGGTGAAGAAACCTGGAGAAACTGTGAAGATCTCCTGTAAAATTAGTGGGTACAGCATGACCAGCAACTACCTGCACTGGATACAACAGAACCCTGGAAAAGCTCTGGAATGGATAGGAAGGATGAATACTGGCTCAAACTCAGCAATTTATGCAGATTCCATGAAAGACCGCTTTAAAATGACGGAGGACGTTTCCACAAGTACACAGTTCTTAGAGGTGGAGAGTCTGAGAGCCAAGGACACTGCAGTTTATTACTGTGCTCGACAGGCACAGTGACTGGAGCTGATGGAGCAGCTGTACTGTATACAGTATGATTTTAATAAAATAATTGATCAATAATTAATCTACTAGATTTGGCCATTCTCATAACCAAGAAAAGCTTGCCTATGATTATTTTGAAAGTATTAATTTTATTACAGCTTAAAGTTGCGCTTATTTTGTTTAATAATTAATTAAAAAAACACATCAAAGTCGTTGTAAAAACTGCTCCACCTGTATGTAAACATGCACAAGGACAAGTTAAAAGCAAATTGCTGGCAAATTGGGTATTATTACATTAAACCATTAATTTATCAAGTATCATGCTTCATAATCTACTCTTAAAAGTGTGTAACATCAAAACATATAACATATAACATAAACAATAGTTTCAGTACTTTGGAGAACATTCACAGCACATGCTGGAGTTTAGCACTGAAGCATATTTGAAGGCTCCTCAGTAACGTGAGGCAAACAGACAGCTGTTCAAAACCCTGCATGTACATAGTACAAGAAAAAACTAAAATCGACAACCAATGAACAGTGATAAAAATAATCATAGGACGACCCCTACTTGCTACAAATTAAAATTATTTTTGTTTTTGACGCTTGGTGTTTGCTGTAATGAGGTCTCCTACTTAAATTAATTGCTGTACAACAAGAAGAGTTCTTCTTCTTCTTCTTCTTCTTCTTCTGCTTCTACGTCTTCTTTATCAGACTTCACTTTTTGCTTACATCACATCACATCACATCACATCACATCCCATAAGTGAATTAGAAAGTCTATCAAGATTTCCATCAGGTAGTTGGGGATTGCTCAGTACTGCATTGTGATAATAATGCTAACAGAAGGAAGAGAAAGTTACAGCCTGTGATGAATGAATCTAAAAATAAAATACTTCAGCAGGTGGCACCTGTTGTCTAATGGGTTTGCGTGTCCCAATGATCCTGGGAGCTATGTTGTCGGGGGCTTATGCCCCTGGTAGGGGCACCAAAGAAAAACAGGTCCTAGGTGAGGGAAGAGACCTCTTATGACGAGAATGATCCTTGGACGACGCTTTTCCTCGCCTGGACATGGGTCACCAGGGCCTCCCTCTGGAGCCCGGCCTGGAGGTGGGGCCTGATGGCGAGTGCCTGGTGGTCGGGCCTTCACCCATGGGGCCCGGCTGGGCACGGCCCGAAGAGGCAACGTGGGTCCCCCTGCCCATGGGCTCACCACGTGTGGGAGGGGCCAAAGAGGTCGGGTGCAATGTGAGCTGAGCGGTGGCCGAAGACGGGGGCCTTGGGGGTCTGATCCTCAGCTGCAGAAGCTGGGGTTTACCCCGGTGGATGAGAGGGTGGCCTCCCTCCGCCTTCGGGTCGGGGGATGGGTCCTTAGTGTTGTCTGCGCATATGCGCCAAACAGCATTCTGGACTACCCACCCTTTCTGGGGTCTCTGGAGGAGGCGCTAGAGAGCGTCCCTGCTGGGGACTCCATCGTTCTGCTGGGGGACTTCATTGCTCATGTGGGTAATGACAGTGACACCTGGAAGGGCGTGATTGGGAGGAACGGCCCCCCCAATCTGAACCAGAGCGGTGTTTTGTTATTGTCCATAACGAACACTATGTTCAGGCATAAGGATGTCCACATGTGCACCTGGCACCAGGACACCCTAGGCCACAGTTCAATGATCGACTTTGTGGTCGTGTCGTCGGACTTGCGGTCACATGTCTTGGACACTCGGGTGAAGAGAGGGGCGGAGCTGTCAACCGACCATCACCTGGTGGTGAGTTGGCTTCGTTGGTGGGGGAGGATGCCGGTCAGGCCTGGTAGGCCCAAACGTATTGTGAGGGTCTGCTGGGAACGTCTGGCAGAGTCTCCTGTGAGGACAAGTTTCAACTCCCACCTCCGTCAAAGCTTTAACCACGTCCCGGGGGAGGTGGGGGACAATGAGTCCGAATGGACTATGTTCCGCGCCTCCATTGTCGAGGCGGCTGACCGGAGCTGTGGCCGTAAGGTGGTCGGTGCCTGTCGCGGTGGCAACCCTAGAACTCGTTGGTGGACACCGGCGGTGGGGGATGCCATCAAGCTGAAGAAGGAGTCTTACAGGGCCTTTTTGGCCAGTGGGGCTCCGGAGGCAGCTGATAGGTACTGGCAGGCCAAGCGGAATGCGGCTTTGGTGATTGCTGAGGCAAAAACTCATTCATGGGAGGTGTTTGGAGAGGCCATGGAGAAGGACTTCCAGATGGCTTTGAGGAGGTTCTGGTCCACCATCTGGCGTCTCAGGAGGGGAAAGCAGTGCACAGTCAACACAGTGTATAGTGGGGATGGTGCGCTGCTGACCTCGACTCGGGACGTTGTGGGTCGGTGGGGGGAATACTTCGAAGACCTCCTTAATTCCACCAACATGCCTTCCGAGGAGGAAGCAGAGTCTGGGGATACAGAGGTGGACTCTTCCATCTCTGGGGCCGAGGTTGCCGAGGTGGTCAAAAAGCTCCTTGGTGGCAGGGCTCCGGGGGTGGATGAGATCCGCCCCGGAGTTCCTCAAAGCTCTGGATGTTGGAGGACTGTCATGGCTGACACGCCTCTGCAACATTGCATGGACATCGGGGACCGTGCCTCTGGATTGGCAAACCGGGGTGGTGGTCCCCCTCTTTAAAAAAGGGGACTGGAGGGTGTGTTCGAACTATAGAGGGATCACACTTCTCAGCCTCCCGGGGAAAGTATATTCAGGGGTCCTGGAAAGGAGGGTCCGTCGGATAGTCAAACCTCAGATTCAGGAGGAGCAGTGTGGTTTTCGTCCAGGTCGCAGAACAGTGGACCAGCTCTACACCCTTAGCAGGGTCCTGGAGGATGCATGGGAGTTTGCCCAACCAGTCTACTTGTGCTTTGTGGACTTGGAGAAGGCATTTGACCGTGTCCCTTGGGGAGTCCTGTGGGGGGTACTCCGAGAGTATGGGGTATCAGATTCCCTGTTAAGGGCTGTCCGGTCCCTGTACAACCGGTGTCAGAGCTTGGTCCGCATTGCCGGCAGTAAGTCGGACCTGTTCCCGGTGAGAGTTGGGCTCCTCCAGGGCTGCCCTTTGTCACCGATCCTGTTCATAACTTTTATGGACAGGATTTCTAGGCGCAGCCAGGGCATTGAGGGGGTCCGGTTTGGTGGGCTTGAGATTGGGTCACTGCTTTTTGCAGATGACGTTGTCCTGTTGGCCTCATCAGGCCGTGACCTTCAGCACTCTCACTAGATCGGTTCGCAGCCAAGTGTGAAGCAGCTGGGATGAGAATCAGTACCTCTAAATCTGAGGCCATGGTCCTTTGTCGGAAAAGGGTGGAGTGCCCTCTCAGGGTTGGGAGTGAGATCCTGCCCCAAGTAGAGGAGTTTAAGTATCTTGGGATCTTGTTCACGAGTGAGGGTAGAATGGAGCGGGAGGTCAACAGGCGGATTGGAGCAGCGTCCGCAGTGATGCGGGCTCTGCATCGGTCCATCATGGTGAAGAAGGAGCTGAGCCAAAAGGCAAAGCTCTCAATTTACCAGTCGATCTACGTCCCCACCCTCACCTAGGGTCACGAGCTGTGGGTAGTGACCGAAAGAACGAGATCGCGAATACAAGAGGCCAAAATGAGTTTCCTCCGCAGGGTGTCTGGGCTCTCCCTTAGGGATAGGGTGAGAAGCTCAGTCATCCGGGAGGGGCTCAGAGTAGAACCGCTGCTCCTCCGCATCGAGAGGAGTCAGATGAGGTGGCTCGGTCATCTGATTAGGATGCACCCTGGACGCCTCCCTGGTGAGGTGTTCTGGGCATGTCCCACCGGAAAGAGACCCCGGGGAAGAACCAGGACACGTTGGAGAGACTATGTCTCTTGGCTGGCCTGGGAAGGCCTTGGGATTTGCCCGGAGGAGCTAGAAGAAGTGGCTGGAGAGAGGGAAGTCTGGGCATCCCTGCTAGAGCTGCTGCCCCCGCGACCTGACCTCAGATAAGCGGGAGAGAATGACTGATGACTGACTAATTAGCATCAGCAGTTGTAATTAGCATCAACTGCTAGCATATGCACCAAGGCAGATTTCATCAAACACAGAGACAGGAGAAATCACCAAGACTAAAATACAGAAGAGGGAAATGACACGACACCAGAACAAGATCACTGGAGTTCTACAAGGGTTAACTAGAAGCCACACATTTAACAAGGGAAATTAGCATTAGTGGCTAAACCCTAACAGCTATCACAGACACAGAGGGGATTCACAAACACAAGGACAAGGAAAATCATCAACTAAGCTTTACAAGAGGGCAGACAAAAACAGGAAAACTTATCTGAGTTCAGCAGCAGAAGTTCAGTGTTGTGGAAAAATTTACCCAAGGAACAAGTCAGAGGCACTTTTAGTGTAATAAAGAGTTTTAATAATCACTGCAGTGAGGATTCCTCTCACACTCTGCTGAGAGTACAAGAGGAAGCCACGAATACAGAAAAACAGAGGTTCTACACATTTTGGGCCGCAGGCTCACCTCCCCTCCACCTTCAAGTCTCAGTAAGCCTTAAAGTTGCTTTGTCTAAGTCCCTCTTTTCCCTCTTAACTCTTTTCCCCTATCTATTTACGTCTTTTGCTTACGCAAGAGACCTGTCCGGGACATTTCATCTTATTTGTCTCTCTGCCTTATATCGAAAAATGAACACCACATTACAAAACATGATATGCTTAAAAGGTTAGAACAGATTTTGCCTCCACATTCCCCCCTTTTGATAATTTAATCAACTTTTAATCTAACTATGTAATAGCGAGGCAAAATATGGCAACACCAGATATTCTTACATCATTAACAATACACAACTCAGTAATTAATCAATTATTAATTGTTTTCTTAAACATTAAACATAAATCATGATTACTCATATTTAAGACTAAATCAAAACACTAAATCATGTTAAGTCTCGATCACACACATTGAATCAGATCAAAATCAAAAACTATGCAAATCAATGCATAAAAATTTAAAAACTCCTCATCATCTTCATTGCTTGTAACATCATCATGATTATTAATTAATCATTAATGCTTTTTTCTCTTCATTGACAATTAGCACATAGAATCTGTTTCAGTTTGATCATGATTGACTATAACCAAAATTATAATCACATCAAATCAATTCATAACTGAATCACAGAAATTCAAAGAGCAAAGTTAAACATAAAAAGAGGTTAAAAATTCTTCTTTGTCGACTTCATCACTTGTGAAACTGTCATTTATTTGGTCTTGAACCCAGTCTGGTCTTGGGTTCAGATCTGGAGATGGCATCCCATCTTCACCTGCCTTTGCGTACATTTTTCTTCCGTGTGTAACATTTGAAACTGTGCTGGTGGTGGGCTAGTGGTAGGGTACTTGCCTATGGACCTATGGATCCAGAGGTCCCCGGTTCGAATCCCACCTCTAGCTCTCTCTGCTTCACGGCGGTAGGTGTTGTCAGCAACACTTGAAATGTTCCCGTCCAACGCCTGTGCTTCCATCTGAACTCTTTTACAAGGATCTTTCACTAGGTCTCAGGTCATGTAGAGGACCATCTGCTGTCCTCGGCAACAATTCTTTAACCTGCTGGTGGACAGAGTGGAGAATAGCAGACAAAGAACAACAGTATTGCACCATTTCATCATCACAGTGTTGTTAAACTTGCTCCTGCTGCTTTACCTCCGGGCGGTTCCAGGCCAAAGTTTATAGGTTTACCAAACAAAATTTCAAATAAGCTCAAATTTGTTCTGGCTCAACTGAGTTACTCTCTACGCACGGTATAAACAGATTGCAGCTATGGCAAAGGGACCTGGTGAGGGCCTAATGGCTTCCCATGCCTGCCGAGTCATTTCTTTCCTCGTTTTGGTAAATTGACGCACAGTAAAGACCGTGCGTCAAAAGGGGGATGACGGACATTATGAAATTTTGTGTTTTACTAAGGGATTCTCAGCTGTGGCAAAAAAAATAAAAAATATTGCCAGTCATGCTCAATTTGCCTAGAGAGTAACTCAGTTGAGCCAGAACAAATTTGAGCTTATTTGAAACTGTGCGTCAATTTACCAAAACGAGGAAAGAAATGACTCGGCAGGCATGGGAAGCCATTAGGCCCTCACCAGGTCCCTTTGCCATAGCTGCAATCTGTTTATGCCATCCAGTTCTGTTATGGCATCCAAGAATGCTGAGATCAAATTGGAATTGAGAATTGGGGTACTGTCAGATTTCAGAAATTTCCTGTGTCTCCACACAGCAGCAAATCAAGTACCACTCCAAAAGCAGATCTGCAATCAGTGTAGAGTAACAGTAACTTTAGCCAATGTACATGCTTCAGTCAAAGCCACAAATTCTGCTACTTGAGCAGACAGAGAACGAGGAAGGGTGCCGCTGTGGAGAGAGACGCTTTCAGAGCAAACTGCAAAGCCCACACGGTTTAGTCATTTGTGTAACGGTGTGGCCTACTCTGAACCCAGGGAGCCACACA
>CM029394.1:8009246-8027360 GCA_017165825.1 Hepsetus odoe
TGACTGGAGGCAATGTTCTTTAAGGCAGTTATATCAGGGGCAGCAGTCTGACCCCTCAGTTAGTCACAATGTGAAAACCATGTTCCTAAGTCAAGATCTGAGTCAGAATCTGTGGAAGAAATGTCATCAATCTTCTTCTTAGTGAAGCGAGCAGAAAAAGCTAATTTAGACAGGTTAGAGTAAGCACATGTTTTGACAGTCTTGACTTGATACCCTCACCTGCAGATTTATTACCAGTTTTATTAATAGCAGAGTAATCCAGCGAGGGAGCTGTAGGTGGGGGAGGAACACATTTTGTTTAGTTTGTTGATTTTTTTTTAAAATCCAAAAGAAATGTTGATGTTTTGCCTAGAAACACCACTGATGTTATTCCTTTTTTGTTAATTACCATCACCAAGCCGTCATATACCATCCCAAAAACTATTTAGTTTCTAAACATATGATGGATTTTAGGTTGATTTTATTCATTTATTCATATTATTTAACTCATATACCTGTATCCTCTATTTCTATATCCTTCTCTCTTCTCCCTGCCACATAGTCGACCTCCATGGTCCCATTCCTGGAGTTTAACCATTACCTTATATAGTGACTTCAACCGCCGCTTCTGAGGCCCATGCCCTTCCATCCCTGAACTCCTCTACCAGCCCAATGCCTTTCAGCTTGTCACCCTAAATCCCATCGCTTCTACCATTCCCTCATGTCCCTGTCACCTTTAACCTACATACCAACTGCACCTCTATTTTCTTTGTTCTTTTCTGAGTAACGCTTTCTTAGCACATCAAAAACACCCAAACAAGATCATAGTCTTAGATTAGGTGTCTCCATCAGAGGCCTTGGAGCTCCCGGGGAGATCAATAAAAAGGTGCACTCTGAACTGTGAAGGTAGAGAGAGAGGATTCAACACAGGGAGAACATTGACCGGTCTCTTGAAGAACTTTGATTCTCTTCTGTTAAAAAACTTTGCTATAGCTTAAAAACCTTTTTCGCATCACTGACTCTCAGTTCTCAAATGGAGAATCCAACACATATTTCTCATCCTCTACTGTGGTGGAGGAATGCAAATTGGAGCCACTCACAATTCTGATTGGTCTGCATTCATTCAGCTAGAAACTCAGTCCAAATGAAAGGAACCACGAAAAATGTCTCCACAGTTCCAGATCTTTCACCCATTAAGCTGGAACAGGACAAGTTGTTCTGAAAACTTTGAAATAAGCAACCAACAAATGACACAAATTATTTTTTTTTTTGTAGTACACCACCATTACATTGTGCATTCAGTATTACAGTAATGTGTAAATTTTGTATTATAGTATTAAAGTGTGGATTGCAGAGTGTAAAGTGTCTATTTTAGTGTGTAAAGGATGGATTGTGTTGAAATGGGATGCAGCCATAAACACACCTGTCCTACAGGTAGCTGTTATGATGTGATCTAAGTGCTGTCAGTGTGTTTTGTCTATGGATGGACACGGTTTCCAGTACACAGCTGGATTGTAAACACATGTGGATTTAAACTTCATCTCCAGGGTGAAGGAGCTGAAACAGAATTTTGGGAAGTTCCACAGAATGTCTGCTGTTCCAATGGAAGCAGGTTCCTTCAGACATTTACTGACTGCCCTCAGAGACAGATGCACACTCTGCTCTCCAGATTATTCTCCACATGGTTCCACATGCTGAGGATTTCAATTCTGAGAAGTTAAGTAAATATTGTAAATTATTAGAACATAGTAAATTTATATCAAGTAATTACATACTTTCTCAGATGAAGGACACTGATGTTCTCTCTACTGTTATTCTCTGCATGTTGGAGTAAACCTTAGTCAACATGCTGAGGATTACTAAGCTAAAAAGTTAAGTAAGTTTGTTTAAATTTGAAAATATTGTAAAATTATATAAAATAATTGCATACTTTTTCAGATGAAGGACACTGATGTTCTGATTACTGTCAGTCTTTGCGTGTTTGTGTACCTGAGTTCACATGTTGAGGATCACAAAGCTGAAAAGCTAAATGACCTTAACTGATTAAAATATTCAAAAATTATGTGAAGTGCATAATTTCTCAGACTAAGGACACTAATGTTCTGTCAACTGTTATTCGGTGCATGTTGGAGTAAACCTAATTCCACACGCTAAGGATTACAAGAATGAAAAGTTAAGCAATCTTTTTAAATTATTCAAATTTGTAAAAATTATGTGAAGTAATTGCATACTTTCTCAGATGAAGGGCTCTAATGCTCTTTCCATTTTTATTCTCTGCATGTTGTGCACCTGAGTCCACATGCTGGGGATTACAAGACTGAAAAAGTCAGACAGAAAAAATATAAAAGACAGATTCAAATATTGTGAAATAATTACATTCTTTTTTAGATGATGTGTGCTAATGTTCTGTCTACTGTTATTCTGTGCATGTTGGAGTAAACCTGAATATTACAAAGCTGAAAAGATAAGTAATCTTTTTAAATTATTAAAATATTGCAGTTTTGTGTGAAACATGCCTGCTTTCTCAGTTAAAGGACACGGATGTTTTGTCTACTGTTATTCTCTCTACTGTACTCCTCATTCAAGGCTGAAAAGTTAAGTAAGCGTTTTAAATGTATAAAACATTGTAAGATTATATGAATCAGTTACATACTTTCACAGGTGAAGAACTAATGTTCTGCTCACTATTGTTGTGGTGAATGAATCACGGAAACTGGTTATTGTCACAGTTGGGCTTCAGGTTTGGTGCAGTAGAGGGTGCTCTGTTCTGACTGAGCACACCTGAGCTCATGAAGGCACAGGTGTGCTTCATTGGGGCTGACTATTTAAGCTCCAATGAGTCAGAACAGAGCGTGGTTCATTCACTAGGCGAAGCCTTAAGCTAATGATGGTGTTTTAGGTCCTGGTTTGCTCGTTTTAGTCACGACTGCAGTCCTTGTTTGTGGTTTTGTTTACTATGGATAATAAAGTTATGTTCTGGACTGCTGGCTCTGCACTGACGTCCTACCCACACCCCGCCATGTTAGAGTTATGAAGCTTTTGCACATAGGATGGAGTCTAAACCACTGTAGGAACCAAAATTATAAATCTTTGAAGTTAGTTGGCAGAATAAAATTTGAAGAGGCAGATGTCTCTATATGTATTAGTTCCTCACACTGTATTTTTCATGGTAGAATTTTGGAAATTCACTGGGAAGCATCAATCTTTCATCACTTTTCTCAGAATGCAGCAATCTGATAATCTGAAGGAAGAGTCCTACTTTCAGGAGATTATTAACATTTACATTTACGGCATTTATCAGACGCTCTTATCCAGAGCGACTTCAATGTCCTAATTACAGGGACAGTCCCCCCTGGAGCAACTCAGGTTAAGGGTCTTGCTCAGGGACCCAGTGGTGCTAGTGCTGGAGGTGGGATTTGAACCTGAGACCTCTTGATCCATAAGTCTGCAGGCAAGTACCCACCACTAGACCACCACCATCACCAGATTATGAAACATGACTGGTTCCAAAGCAATGTAACAACCCAGGATCAGATGAAGCAGTGAACCTAAAACCACAATTTTTTTTCTTCTTTTTTGCTGCAGGTGGAGTCATTCGCCATGTTCTTTTGTATGTTTTTGACAAATAAAATAAATATTTTTAGTTTTGCTTTTTAAAGCCAAAGGTTCTCAGAAAGTAGCTTTAAAGATCTGCAAAGTGTTCATTAACTGAGCAGCCAGTAAGCAATGAAATTCTTCCTAAAAGCAGGATAAAAGAATTTAGATGGGAACCAAGTCTCAAAATGGTGACATGACAGCCTTGAATTGACACTTGTTTGCTGAACAAAAACACAACGTGATTGTATGTTCATTTTTAAAGGAGTAACTGAGGACATTAGTAATTCATAATGCATAATAATGTTGCTTTCTTGTCATAAAGAAATCAGAACTGTTACATTGTTAGAGCTTAATTTTAGCCAATCAGAGGTTAATAAAATAATGTCTAATGTACATTTTAATAAATGATGGCTCTTGAGTTTCAGCAGATAAGAGTCAGTTTAGTGTGCAGTGTGCAATATTGTTTCTTTGTGTCTATAAAAGCATCAGCAGGGTCTAGTTAATGCAGATGTTAAGAGAATCCTGAGCTTTGACACTTTTACAAATGCTGCACATGTAAACAAGTAACTTTAATAAATGAAACTAAAAGTCATGCAAAACAGCCACATTCAAATGACTGTGTTTTCTTTCACTCTGCTGATGTTCAGCTTTATGTTTCAGTAACTGAAAGCAGGTGCACAAGGTTTCTGGTCTCCCTTGAGGCTGAATACCCAAATAAGAAGATCTCTCGAGAATATTAGAAACAAAACAGGAAACAGACGGTGAAGATGATGAAGTGATGTTAGAAAGATTGTGAAACTGATCTAAGAATTTTTGTCTGTAACCGTCAAAAATTGTATGAACAGATGCTTAAAAACACACAATGTGCAACCAGCGAATTTCACAAGTATATAATAAACAGCTTCAAATGTTTTTAAACATAAATGATCTGTGGTGCAAAAATATACCAACATCACAACAGAACACATTCTGGTTTTCTTAACAGGAACAATTTAAGAGTGAAGTTAACATTAAAAGTGATTTAAAGGTAAAGACCCTTTTAAAAGTGACTTAAAGATGAAAACACTATTAATGTTTAAATAAACATCTGAGGCCAAACGAGATTTAGGAGCCTGTTATAAAGTGTGGGATGCCAATTAAAGGTAATTAAATATGTGCTGCTATTTTCTTAATATGTTCCATAAGAGCTAATGATGATGAGGAACATTTCAAATGTTTTTTTTTTAACTCCTGGTTCTCTGACACTAAATTATATAAGTCCTGCATTCATAGTCAAGGACCTGGTAACCTGCGCTGAAGACACATTATTGCAAAAGAAGTGAACCAGTGTACTGTTTATTTGCTCTTTTTATACTCTTTGGTGCTGAAGAAATTTGACTCTGTGTGGTTCTCAGGTGTAGACTCATTTACTGTTACCTTTTAAACAATATTTTTTAATTTATGGTGTAACGAATTTTTAACAATAAGCTCAATTACACGAGTAAACAATACATTTAGCCTTTTTAGGTTCTGTTCATACAGGAATAACAGATCTATAAATAAAGTTCTTTTAAATATGATTAAGTTTTCGTTCAACAGTTTTGTATTTGAAAACATCTCGATTTTAAACCTGTTTATTTCACTTTCCTTTTTTTCTTAGAAGGGCAGAACAGATCAGTGGACAAACTTTCTAGAAACTTATGTACCCGTTTTTGTTTTGTTTTTTTTGTTTTAAACCCTCTACTATAATAATAACCACAATAATAATCCTAGCTATGAATGTATTTCCTGTGTGTTTGGTTGTACAAAGATGGCTTTGTGGACAATGATGCAAGATGACGAGAAATATATAAAATTTAAGGGGTTAAAATATGTTACGTTCTCAATGCATTCAGTTACAGTGTCAGCTGTGTAGTAAAGCACTCTTCTTCACACGTCTTTAACAAATTAAAATTCAGCATTTTGCACTACTATTATTACTATTATTACTATTAATTCACTCTTTAGAACAGGGGTCAGCAATGTCCTTCTGATTTTGCAGCAGATTTTCAACAACAATAAATATCAGCCCATCTAATCTAACAGAGATTAACTGAATAAACAAGGGGATTGTGATGATTTTCTGCCTTCATTTGTCTAAAGGGCTATTTTTTTGTAAATCACATATCTGAATGGTGATTCTTCTAAAAACATTTATATTATGTGAGTTTTTTTTTCTCATCTACAAATCTGCTGAAAGGGTTGTAGAGAACCAGAAAATCCTTCTTTTATAAATACGTTTCTGACACTTTTGTTTTAGCTTGGTAAGATTGGTGGGAGAAGGCCCAAGGCTTGATTCCAAATATTTGTATTTAAGCTTAAAGGATAAATACTGCAGAACAAGATCTGCTTCACTAATTTGTGATTTAGTAAATCAAGATTTAGTAAATCATGTGCACACAGTATCTACATGTAGGACCTCATAACATCTCTATGGGCTTTTAAAGTAAGGTGTTGATTGTTGGCTTCTTTGACTTTCTCTTTTGTCTTCTTTAAAACATTATAATATAATAGTATATTATATTTATAAGAATATAATAATTATAGTATGATCTATAATATATTTTACCACGGCTTATGTGTTTTCAAACTTATGTGCCAGAAAATACATTCAAATCTGAAAAACATTTTTTTGAAAATTTAAATTTTTAAAATTTTTTAATATTTAAATGTTTTATATTTTTTTCCAAAATCTGTAAAAAACTAAAATAAAAAACAAAATGGGAAAGGAATCCCTCAGCTGGAAATCACTCCCTCAGCTAATCATCCAAAATATGTGAATACGACAATATAAATGTTGGTTAACCTTACCGCATTACAAGTTTTAATAATGCTTTAAAGGGCAGATTTGATTATTTTATCACAGAAATTGAATTCCTTTATTGCAGTTTAATTCCTTTATTTCAGACTTATATTAGAATTAAATTAAATACATTTAATGCACAACCAAACCAACACACACATGGCAAAATACATAGAAAGGAAAGGAAAGGAAATAAAAAAGAATGATTATTGTGTTTCTCCTTTTGTGTTTTCTCTGCCATCATTTCATCTGAAAAACAAGAAAAAGAAGAAGCAGAGAAGAAAAAAAGAGAAAAGAGTGGTTTAGACATAAAAAACTGATAAAAGATGAGGGGTGAGTTTGTGTAACTTTTAAAAGCGTCACTGAAATCTGTACCTTGGAGAGGCTCAGGACAATGCTGTAGATGAGGGTGAAGAGGAAGAGGAAGATGAAGGATGATGCCGTGGACCATAAGCTGTTGAACTCGTCCTCCTCTGAATCACCTTTATTACAGTCTAAATACAAGCCTGGATCTGATGGTTCCAGATCTGAAACACACACACACACACACACACACACACACACACACACACACACACACACACACACACGGACAAACAGACACAGTCATGTGCATCCATGAAATAAAAAACATATATTACTGAACAGCCTGCTTTGCAGAGAATTTCCATAAAAGAAAATGCTGAAGTTTAGTGAAAGCTCTCAAAAATGAATGAAATAAGATAAGATGAAATATGTGATGTCATATGCAATTAGGCTGATTTATTTTTTTTAAAGGCAAAACAATGAAAGCATTTGTGATACATGGGTTCATTTTTTCTGAGTCAGTTATGATCAGATATAAAAATCTGCATAAATCTTCAGGAAATGCACACTTTACAACTGGATCTGATCTCAAATAAAATGCTTCAGCCATGTGTGAGCACATAACAGTTAATACAGATCTACAGTTCTTAAACAACAACAGGAAACACAAAAAACACAACAGAAACAGAAATCTCCATCAAAACACAGAACACATAAAAACAATCAAAAGCCAGGAAGCAAACTATGAAGACTGATTTTACAGCTGAAATATTTTATTCTTATTTTTATTATTTTAAAGCAACATGGTTTAAAAAAATATATAATTTTTGTTTGTTTTTTTTGTTTTTTTGGTGTCTGATTCTGGACCTTGATCCTGAGCCATACAACATTTGATTGCAAACAAGGACAAAGCAAGTGAAGACAGTGACACAACACACTTGACACTTTATGACAAAGAAGCGTCTCAGGCCGTTCAGGTAAACTAGAGGAAACATCTCCATCAGCCAGACGCAGCTGTCAGGGATGCTCCCCATCATCACGGTCTGAGAGACTCAGCGGCGCTCACATGCAGGACATGGTGGACAAGTGACTTTACTTGCTGATGTTGTTTTGATAATCGGTGTGGAGTCGTTCTCCATGTTGGCATTTTTGACAGCACATTCGAATTTTGCACTGTTGTACTCCTTTCCAGCCACAGTTAAGTAGCTGAGGACAACTGATGACTTGTTGTTTTTGATGATGCGATTCGTGCTGTTGCCTTCTTGGAATGATCCATCGTTTACTTTCCACATGACGTACACATCCCTGAGATCAGGGCTGCTGACCTCACACAACAGGGACACCTTGTCAGTGTCATTGACAGTCTCGTCCGGTTTGTAAAAAAGGATGGAGGGTTTTTTGTCTACATGGGAAAAAAGAGCATCTCATAATTAGATATTAGATATATAAAACAAGGAAAAACTACAATAACGTATCAGTGTTTCCTCTTTTATCTAAGAATGTAGATATATAGGAATATCTTCAGAGTGTAAATAGACTCACCTCCTTTTTTAACACTAATTTGGTCAGAGATGGTTTTTTCTTGTCTTAAGGTGGAGCATTTCACTTCTTTTCCAGAAAACCAGTCCGACTCTTTAATGGTCAATGTGCTAGTTTTGGTAAATGGTGTTCCTGCCTCTTTTCCTTCAGCCACGTTAATATTAGATATCTGGCTTTGGCCTCCAACTGTCCATGTGATGTTTGTATCTTTCACATCCTTCTTACTATCAGCAGTAATTACACAGTTGATAACTGCTTCATTCTTTACAAAAAGCTCCTTCGTTATTGGTGGATAAACTTTTATAGCGAACTGAGCTACATAACAGAAAAGAGCACACATTACTTACACCAATCAGGAAAAGCAAAATGTACATTTATGTGCATATGTTTAAATGCTACAATGACTATTTAACCACTATTATAGTACAATTATAGTATTTTACCTCCAGGTGTTATTTTTTTTTCATATTTTTTGCCTCTGTGTTGAACTTCGCAGGTGTATCTGGCATCTTGGTTCAAAGATGTCTGATTGATTTCAAGTAAACTGGCTACAAGGGAGACTTGTTCATGTTTCATGGTGTATGATATCAAGCTTTTGTCTCCTTTGTTTTCTTCTTTCCATTCCATATTTAGTATATTTGGAAAGAAATTCTCAGCAACACACATTACAGATTGTCCAACTTGCACCACACTGACTGTTGGTTCAGTGTCCCCTATAAAATTTAACAATGAATCATTTATGCATTTTCAAATCAAGAAAGAACCAGACAGAATGTGATCAACAGAGACAGGAGGTTGTTCTATTAGATATGTTGTCCAAATTGTATGTATTTCTATCTTTTTCACTGTGACAAACTTTAATCTTTGTTCTAGCATATTTGTAAGTGTTTGCTGTGTGAAGGATTGCTGATCACCTTTATGCAATGTACTTTGGGATCCAGCGGGATGGTTCACTTGGCAAGTCAAGGCGTTCTCGGCGTCCCAGTCTGCGACCTTGATGCGAGCTTGGCTCACTGCTGTGAACTTGTTGCCCTGCTTACTCACAGCCGGGTACTGCACTATCTGATCCAGCTGACCCCTGACTGCAGTCCAAGAGAAGCTGAGCGCACTGGAGGGAAAGAAACCGCTCGCCAGGCAGCCGAACGTGTAGTAGCCATCTTTGGGCTCACAAGCAGACAACAGCAAGGGCTTACTGGGTGCAGCCTGAGGCTCTGCATGTTTACAAATGTTCAGAGAGAGAGAGAGAGAGAGAGAGAGAGAGAGAGAGAGAGAGAGAGAGAGAGAGAGAGAAATTATGGATAACTCAGACACATATGCAGTGTAACTATTAATTTTATGCCCCTTCTGTGATAGTGTTACCAAAATTAATATAAACAAATATGTGATTATAGGGTGAAAATCTTTTAGTTTCTTTGACAAAACAAGCTTCAAACTTTTAATCTTTACTGTTCACATTTACATAATAATAATAATACAAAAAATAATATGTAAAATAATACATTGCAGGAAATAAAAATCAGTAAACTGAACTGGACATAAATGTGCATCAGCCAGTGAGGAAAGGTTTATTTGATGATTTAATTTTGCGCAGACTATGTGGGTATCTGATAACTACAAATACATTTTAATAAAAGGTTTGCTAGCTCCTCAGCCCAAAATCCTGACTATTTTTTGGTCTTTAAACTTAACTTTGAAGAAAATGTGGGGATGCCATAAACTGATGAAAATGTATACAATTTTCTGTTTTGCAAATTCTTTCAGTATTAATGAGAAATTATCACAGGCTCAACATCCATCATATTTCCTTCATAAGACTGTTTTTATAAAACAAAATCATTGTTGGTTTAAAATGCTTGACTGATATGTAAGAGTACACTATGAGGCACTGATTTTAGGTTATAAAATTAAAAGGGGTAAAATATTAAATATAATATTTTTTTATTTTTTATGACTTTTTAATTCACCCATGATGGCATAATTTAAATGTATAAATGTTTTACTTTTGAGCAAACCTTTGTATTGTAAAAAAAAAAGTTATTTTACGTTTAAATAATTATTTAATAATTATAAGTTATTTACATTATTTAAAAACAACATGAAAATCGTCTTAAACTTTGAAACTTTATGAACTTAAAGAGATTGCTAAAACAATGTGATTAATCAAATCATTTGTCCTATGAGAAAAAAAAAGGGATTCCTGGTCTTAAAGCCCAGCTTATTTTACACAACTTTCAAACTTAGAGCTTTCTCTTTCAAAAAAATGTATATTAATACTAATTCAGCTGAAATGTTTATTTCTAGGTTTGTTTTGTCTTATTACTCTATTGAGTTTCTCTCTGGATCATCTGAGTAAATATGCTATTGCAATTCTGCTAAATTCTCTCACTATGTATTACTGTAAATGCAATAAATGCATCAATAGCTTCTTTTCTCAAAATGTTCTTTTAAAACATAAAACCTTTTCTATTTGATCTTATTTTACTTGACAGCCAGAGTTACCCGGTAATCAAAAAGAGAGTTGTTGCAAATGCCTGTATTATGACATTTATCTTAATCAGTCTAACATTAACATTGGAAACTAAATCCAAAGTCCATTAGAAAATCATTCAAAAGCTTTGGCTGAATTGTAACGGAAATTGAGCGAGTGAATATGAGCTAAACACAGATTCTGGAAAGGACCCTTACACAAATATGTATTAAAATATAAAGTATTTAAAAATATATATAAAATATATTTACTGACTCAAAACAGTACATTTTGATTTTGCCAATTAATCTTTATTTTGCCAAATTGTTTGAAGTTAGTTTAAATAGGTTGTTAAGAAAATATTAAATTCATTATACTAGTTAACTTTGAAAATAGTTTTGTTCGATAAAAAATATAGAAATCTTATCATGTTCTTATCTTGTCATTTTTACAATATCTTGTGAAAATTTCATAACTCACATATTTGGTAAAACAGATTACTTAAACATTCTTCATTATTTTATGAAGAGCAAAGCAACAGTTTTTTATTAGTTTATATACAGCGCCAGAGTATTGCTTTATTAGTTCATTGAAAGTTTGACATTTAACTTAAACAGAGCACAGTTTATTTCTGTATTGGTTTAAATACAGTAATGTTATTATGCCTTATTACCTTATATATGTCTTTGTTATATTTTCCAGTGTTTGTAAAAACAGCATGCTATACCGTTTACTTGTTAACTCTTTTGTTAGCCATACAGTTGGAAAAAGCAGAGTTGAAGACTTTTTTCTAAAAATGTAGAAACGTGTGAAATGTGTTTGGTAAATGCAATTCTGATCAGGTTATTTCTTACCTGAGCTGACGGTCACTGAGGTCCCTTTCCCCCAGTAGTCAAAGCGTAGTCACAGTGTGAACATTCCCAACACGACCCGCATAAAAACCTACTGTCCGAGAGTGATGTCTAAAACCTACAGCTGTGCTTCTCTTGTACAGAATAATGTCATTTAAGGGTTTGCTTTTTTGTTTTTATCTTATTTTCCTTTTTTAAAATAAATGTTATCCTCATAAGATTAGTGTCAACCAGTTCCTTTTGCCCACCAGACAAAATTATCATTAAATTCCACTCAGTACTATTCCCATTACATCGTCACACAAAAAGACCTGCAGAACATTGCCTAATGTTCCCTATAAACATACATTTCTTCTACAGAGCAATCCAAATCGACGGTTTTACATTATACATGTTGTCTGTTTTTGATAAGTCACATCTTACCTGAGCTGACGGTCACCGAGGTTCCTTTCCCCCAGTAGTCAAAGTACCACTGTGAATAAATGAACCAACTCTCTGTGCAAAAAACTCCCAAGACAGTAGTTCCTCTTATGACTGCACTTTTTATCTTTAGCTGACAGACGTGTATTAGAGCCTGTGCACCGGGATGTTAAAACACTCCCAAACTCAATAATACTTTCTAAAAACAAAAGCAGATAAAAGAAAGAAGTAACTAATCCCATAGACTCTGTCAACAAACCACATACATTTAGTTACTAATTAGCGATTAGTAGATTAAGGCTATGTTACTTTGGAGACACTGGCTTCCATTTCTGGCATACATTTCTTTTTAATTTCTATGTAAAGATAGATAAAAGGCCTAAAAAAAAAACTTTGATGCAGGTGTGAAACAAAATTATTATTTGAAAGTGGAATGTGTCGCTGCTAATCAGATGTTGTTACACAGCATTCAATTTTGGACATCCTTCCAACAGTCAGACATAGTGGTGGTAGTGGAATCATGCGGGGATACTTTGCTGCTCCAAGGATTGAGTGATTTGGAATAATCGACAAAATCATGGCTCTCTATAAAAACATCTGCAGGTGATTATCTGGTCTTCAGTCCATTTTAAAAGCAGAAAAGCAATTTAGTATGAAAATCTAAGGTAGAGAAGCAAGTTATTCTTGAAATAAAAAAAACAAAATTAAAATGATCTGTGTCTGTTATTATATGTATCTATTAGTTGGTTCTCTCTTGAGGTCTTTCGTGACAGGATGCTCGGAAGTCAATGTGAAAGACTGATCTCCAATCACTGATTGGAAAGGTCTGGATTCAGTGGATTCTGTTTACAGTGACCCAAACAGGTATAAAATTTTTAGGCAAATGTATTTATTTTTTTACATTGGGGATATACAGTACTGTGCAAAAGTTTTAGGCAGGTGTGAAAAAATGCTGTTAACAAATAATGCTTTCAGAAATATAAATAATGATTGTTTATTTTTATCAATTTACAAAATGCAAAGTGAGCGAACAAAAGAAAAATCTAAATCAAATCAATATCTGGTGTTTCTACCTTTTACCTTCAGAGCAGCATCAGTTCTTCTGGCCCCACAGAGCCCTGATCTCCACATCATCCAGTGTGTCTGGATCACATGAAGAGACAGAAGGATGTGAGGAAGCTACATCCACAGAAGATCTGTGCTCAGTTCTCCAAGATGTTTGGAACGACCTACCAGCTGAGTTCCTTCAAAAACTGTGTGCAAGTGTACCTAGAAGAACTGATGCTGTTTTGAAGGCAAAGGGTGGTCACACCAAATATTGATTTGATTTAGATTCTCTTTTGTTAATTCACTGCATTTTGTTGATTGATGAAAATAAATGATTAAAACTTCCATTTCTGAAAGTGTTCTTTGTTTACAGCATTTTTTCACACCTGCCTAAAACCTTTGCAGTCACATGTTACATGACACCAAGGAGTGAAATTGGCTAATTGGGCACATTAATAGCTGTGTGTTGAGTTATTTTGAGGGGACAGCAAATTTACACTGTAATACATGCTGTACACTTACTACATAAAAAGCATAGGGTGCCAGTGCCAGACCTGTCAATTCTGGTGTTCTCTGGCAAATGCCAGTCGAGCTCCATGGTGAATATCAACACCTCACCTGTGGAGATGGTCCACAGCACCATCTTGGTGTTCACAAAACCGACAACTTCACCAAAGCCCAGCAGCGACTCTGCTTCCTACGCAGACTGAGGAAAGCCCATCTCCCACCTTCCATTCTCACTATCTTCTACAGAGGAACCATCGAGAGCATCCTGATCATCTGCATTACTGCCTGGTATGGGAACTGCAACGTCTCAGACCGCAAGTCTCTACAACGGGTAGTGAGTACAGCTGAGAAGATCTATCTATCTGTCTATCTATCTATCTATCTATCTATCTATCTATCTATCTATCTACAGTATCTCACAAAAGTGAGTACACCCCTCATATTTTTGTTAACATTTTATTATATCTTTTCATGGGACAACATTGAAGATATGACACTTTGATTCAATGTAACGTAGTCAGTGCACAGCTTGTATAACAGTGTAAATTTGCAGTGCCCTCAAAATCATTCATCACACAGCCATTGATGTCTAAACCACTGGCAACAAAAGTGAGTAAACGAAAAATGTCCACATTGTGCCCAAAGTGTCAATATTTCATCAATATTAATATGAATTACTTTAATATTAAAGTGTCTCTCTGCCTTCTGTACAGGACATCTTCACATCTCGCTGCATCCGCAAAGCAACCAGTATTGTGAATAATCCCTCTCACTCATCCCACACTCTCTTTTCCCTCCTGCTATCCGGAAAAAGGTTCCGCAGCATACGGGCCTCCACTTCCAGGATAGGAAATAGCTTCTTCCCCCTGGCCATCAGACTTTTAAACTGCTAATGTCTTCCCACTTATTATCTATATCTATCTATTATATATTTATTTTTTTCTTGCATTCTGCACTTTAGTCATAACGCTGTTACACTGCCCAACAACCTGGGCTGCTTTTTTCAATAACACTGCAGCCCTCTGACGGATGAATGCACTGTCTCTTGTGCTTTCTGTTGTCTGCACTTGTTGCCTTGGCTTGTGTCTAATGTTTTCTTGTGTCTGATGTTGTCTTGTGTGTAGCACCAGGGTCCTGGAGGAACGTTATCTTGTTTCACTATGTACTGCGTATATGGCTGAAATTACAATAAAAACCTACTTGACTTGACTTGATTTGGTATTCAACAGTGAGCACAGGGCCTCCTAGAGCACATCAGGCCCTCAGGCCTCTCCTGTGAAGTCTGTTTCTAATGGTGTGGTCAGAGATATTCACACCAGTGGCTCGCTGGGGTCACTGTGTAGGGCTCTGGCAGTATTCATCCAGTTCCTCCTTGCACAAAGGAGCAAATACTGATCCTGCTGATGGGTTAAGGACCTCTGATGGCCCTGTCCAGCTTTCTTAGAGTCACTGCCTCCTGTCTCCTGGAATCTCCTCCAGGCTCTTGAGACTGTGCTGGGAGACACAGCAAACCCTCTGGCAATGGCACGTATTGATGCGCCATCCTGGTGGAGCTGGACTGTGTAACCTCTGTAGGGTCCAGGTATCACCTCATGCTACCAGTAGTGACACTGACCTGAGTCAAATGCAAAACGACTGAAAAGCAATCAAAAAAAGAGGGAAAAATGCCTGTGGCCTCCAGCTGCAGAACCATTCCTGTTTTTAGTGTCGTCTCATTGTTGCCCCTTTAGGTCAGCTGTTGTTAATTTCATCAACACCAAAAGAGCTGACACTAATTAACAACTCCCTCTGCTTCTTAACTGATCAGGTCAAGAAGTGGAACTGACTTGATAATATACTATGATTAAGAAGTGTCCCTTTAATTTTTTGAGCAGTGTATTATACACTGACTGAAGGACCTTATTTCCATTCTATGAGTTTCTATCCCAACATGTGCTGAACAGTGAATGACAGGCTGTGTATATTTAACTGCTTCCACCACTTTTGACTTTGACCTTATGCAACACCCCACACAACAAAAATGATCAATGGGTTAAAATTCATATTTTGATATATCTTGACATGACTGATCCTTAATGTCACTCAGCAGTGTACACTTTTACTGAATGTCTTTCACTGCAATCAATGAGTAAAATTTCATTTTTTAATTCAAATGCATTTGTTTATGTATCATTACTTTGTGTGGAAAAGTGCAGCTGTCAGTCGCAGCAGTAAGAGTTTTGTGCTTCAGCAACCTTTAAACCTCACTTTCTGACTGAACACAAGTTAAACTTCTGGTTAAAAAGTACATTTCTAGCAGATTACTCTTATGAGAAGTTTTGGTTCCATATACAGTACTGTCCAGAAGGTTTAGGCAGGTGTGGAAAAAATGCTGTAAACAAAGAACGCTTTCAGAAATGGAAGTGTTGATCATTTATTTTCATCAATCAACAAAATGCAGTGAATGAACAGAAGAGAAATCTAAATCAAATAAATATTTGGTGTGACCACCCTTTGCCTTCAAAACAGCATCAATTCTTTTAGGTACACTTGCACGCAGTTTTTGAAGGAACTCGGCTGGTAGGTTGTTCCAAACATCTTGGAGAACTAACCACAGATCTTCTGTGGATGTAGGCTTCCTCACATCCTTCTGTCTCTTCATGTAATCCCAGACACACTGGATGATTCAATTCAATTCAATTAAATTTATTCTTGTATAGCGCCTTTCACAACACAGTTGCCCCAAGGTACTTTACAATGGTGGTGGAAGGTGGAACAGGTTACAGTGATGGATGTTAAAGCCGGACAACTACGAAGGAGAGGAACCAAAAACTCCACTGTGTTGAGAAAAGAAACCTCTGAGGGTCCAAGGTCAACCGGCTACCCAACCCCCTTGGGTATACTAACAGTACAGAGTTAGTTTGATTTTAAACTCCAGGATCAGTGAGGAGTCCCAAGTTTCTTCCAGGTACCGATGAGCCACCAGGATCCCTTGGCGCATCGGATGCCCAGCACAAATCAGATGGTAGTTCGGCATTGGACTCAGGTGATGACCACAGTGGGCCCCCCCGGACATGTGGGGAGAGAAATGGAATGGGGGGGGGTCAGTAATGATGTTGAGATCAGGGTTCTGTGGGCGCCAGAAGAACTGATGCTGGTTTGAAGGCAAAAGGTTGTAACACCAAATATTGATTTGATTTCGATTTTTCTTTTGTTCGCTCACTTTGCATTTTGTAAATTGATAAAAATAAACAATCATTATTAATATTTCTGAAAGCGTTCTTTGTTTACAGCATTTTTTCACACCTGCCTAAAACGTTTGCACAGTACTATAAACGTGACTGTTTATTTAGTAAAATTTTCCATCTCTTTTTTCTCCTTTTATTCAATTTATTTTTTTCAGTTGAAAAATATTTTGTGCACGAGAGGATCCGGCTTTCACTTCCCTGCTACAGATGCTTTTATGAATTTCCTAGATAGACTTTGTCTGGTATTACTTTCGAGAAAGTGTAAAGAGTCAAGAGTTTAGTTATTAGACCCTTTGGAAGAAAATATTGATACATTTTTACAATCCGTGTATTTACTAATTATTTAAAAAGGCAATTCTTTTAGTAAGAGACAGAAACATGCAGGCTGTTAAACTGAAAGACAGAAAACTCAAAGAACTATAGTGATTGTCACATTTTTTGAAAATATGGTTGCCATGTGATGAATGGATATTCACAAAGAAACAAGCTGTTTGGTGTTTTTTTCATAATCATCTGAAGAACAAGAGCCTTCATAATGTAATTTTATTCATAAGATAAATAAAAGCAAATACATTCACAGAAATTATGTATTAGATAATAAAATGTTTATTTGGAAACAAGCAAGCAAATTAACAAACAGGAAGACATAATACAAAGAAAAAATATAAACATTTATTAATACAGTGTAAATGTGATTTTTGTGGTTTTAATTTATGTGAAGTATTTGTAAAATCTAATAAGCAACTTTGCAGATTTTTTTATACAACTTTGCTTGTAACTTCATTATTTTTATACGGAAGTCTTTAAAATCTAGTAAATACCATGGTAGATTATATCTATACTGGCATTTAAATTTGAATGTATTTTTAATAGTTATATATTGTAATGCAATTACAGTAAAGCATCTGCAGAAATAAATGGGATTTCACTGAAATTTCAGTTAATTACATTTTTCAAGAGGCAAACAAAGTTTGATTTCAAGTTTGAGGTTATTTAGAGAAAGCAGTTGAAAATGAAATGTACATGTACGTGTTTATGTACATAGATGTGCACAGAGTCCATTGTAAGGCAGTTAAGTATATTTTTTTATATACTTTGTTTTAGCTGTTAACAGTAATAAAATTACTGTTCTTATGTAGTAGATATTACCCCTTCAGATTTCCATCCCCACTTTTTTGTATAAAACTTTCATAAAGTTTCTCCGCAGTGAGCCATTTTATGTAATACCACTCTGAATGTTTCTGCATTATTGAATAACGGGTCCGGTCCCTGTACAACCGGTGTCAGTGTTTGGTCGGCAGTAAGTCGGACCTGTTCCTGGTGAGGGTTGGACTCCGCCAGGGCTGCCCTTTG
>JABMDN010000046.1:0-19413 GCA_017165825.1 Hepsetus odoe
TCCAGATTTGGTGTATGCCTGATGGAGTATATGTGGATGAAATGGCAGTTAGTGCTCAGATGAATGTGACATTAGGAAAGGACGCTAAGGTGTACTGGTTAGGAGAGATAGAGAAGCCAGTTCAGGAAATAATGAGTATATGGGGAAAGTTTATTTCAGCGCAGATACCAAAAGCAAGAGACCCCAGATTAGAATATCACTGTACTATGATTTATGATAGATGTGGGACTTGTAAAATCAGCTTCACCAGTTCAGATCAGATTGAAACCTAGAGCACAATTACCAAGGAGAGCTCAGTATCCATTAAAACCAGAAGCAGACCAGAGAATAGAGAGAACTATAACGGGGCTGGTAGAAGCAGGAGAACTTATAGAAATGAGAAGCCCATGTAACACTCCTCTACTCCCAGTACAAAAAGCAGATAAAACTAAGTGGCAATGGGTGCATGATCTAAGAGTAGTAAACGGAGCAGATTGGCAAGTGGAAGTGCCCAATCCACACACATAACTTATGAACATTCCACCAGATGCTAAGTACTTTACAGTAATAGATTTGTGTTCTGCATTTTTAGCATCCCAATAGCAGAAGAGTCGAGGTATCTGTTTGCATTTACATACAGAGGGAAGTAGTACAGCTATACAAGGTAACCACAAGGATTCAAACATTCCCCTCATATATTTAATCAAGTTTTGAGACAGGATTTAGAGGAACTAGATCTGAACAGCACAATGCTGTAGTATGTTGGCGATTTAATCTTGTGTTCCCCAACAGTAGAACAACGTCATCAAGATTAAAGTTCTCAGAAAATTAGCTGAGGGGGAGACATAAGGTGTCACAAGCAAAGTGACAATATTGTCAACTACAGGTAGAATACCTGGGACGACTGGTGGCACATGGAACAAAAGCAATAACTCCTTCACAGCTGGAAGGAATTAGTAAAGCACCACAACCAATGACAGTGGGATAGATGATGTCATTCCTAGGAATGACAGGATTTAGTGCAGAATGGATTGAAGATTGTGCAATAAAGACTGCACCTTTGAGGGCATTGATAACAGAAGCAGGAACAAAAACTTTAAATGCATTATTAACTTTGACATCGGATGTTTATGTGGCATTTGAAACTCTGAAGCAGGAAATGCAGACAGCACCAGATTATGAAAAACCTTTTTATTTGTTTGTTGCTAATCGCTGTGATGGATTTGCATCAGCACTGAAAGTGCTATCACAACATCTGGGTAGAGTGGGAATTTTTCCCTCTGAAAACTGTCTAAACGTAAAGCAGCAGCACAGAGGTTTTCACCCACTCTAGGGGAATGGGTCTCTCTTCTTAGTAACCTGATCACTTTAAAACAAAAATTTTGATATGTTATCTTTATGATTATCATTTGTGTTTAACCTATAACAACATTATGCAGTATTGTTTATCATTAACATGTATTACGTAGGGTGGCGGTGGTCTAGTGGTAGGGTACTTGCCTATGGACCTCTGGGTCAAGAGGTCCCCGGTTTGAATCCCACCTCTAACACTACCACCACTGGGTCCCTGAGCAAGACCCTTAACCCTGAGTTGCTCCAGGGGGACTGTCCCTGTAATTAGGAAACGTAAGTCGCTCTGGATAAGAGCGTCTGCTAAATGCTGTAAATGTAAATGTCTTACAGCATGTATTATCGGTCCTCTAGACACTCCCCAGACACTTTCAACTGCACATGTGTGAGTGTGTGGGTTAAATGCAGAGGTCTAATTTCGTTGTGGTTCACTGTGTGCTGTGCCGTGTACTTACATGGATGACAAGAATGGTCACTTGTTATTTGCAAATGTTGACTCTTTGCATTAGATGTCAATAAAAGCCTTTGAAACTTATAAAATGCTTAAAATTATACTTCAGTATACCATAGAAACATCTGACAAAATATCTAAAAACACTGAAGCAACACAATTTGCCAAAACCAAAACCAAAACTCATTTGCAAAACATTTTCAAAATGACAAGTCAAAATGATAAACAGTGCAAAATTTTGAAAAAAATAAAGAAATAAAAAATCAAGGGCACTGTATATCCATATACTGCTGGGACACCTAAAAATTAAACCCCTGTTATCACAGCAATAAATCCACCTACACTGTGCTTATAGACACTTAAAATGTGCCATAAAATGTTCTTCCTGATATATTGCATGATAAACCTATTTAAGGGCAAAATACAGGGCTGATAAGTAATAGATATCATGTTTAAGTTTCATTTGCGGGGCAGTGGTGGCCTAGTGGTTAGGGCGTCGGCCACATGATTGCAGGATCGGGGGTTCGAACCCCTTTCCGATGGGTTGCCCTGAGGTACCCTTGAGCAAGGTGCCCGCTCCTCCCTGCGATGGGCTGGCGACCTACCTCGCCCTGTGTGCACTGGGTTGGACACCAGCACTCCCCCGTGACCCCGTTTGGGACAAGTGGCAGAAAATGGATGGATGGATGGATGGATGGATGGATGGGTTGGACACCAGCACTCCCCCATGACCCCGTTTGGGACAAGTGGCAGAAAATGGATGGATGGATGGATGGATGGATGGAAGTTTCATTTGCAGAAAGTGGGGGTAAGTGGTGACTCAACAAACTAATTAAGGTCTAATGAATCGACCTTATTAATTAATTAAACTTTCAGTCTTTTATCTGACTCTTAGACTTTTTCACTTTAAATCTTTTTTTTTTTTACTTCATGCCAAACTTCTCAACTATGAGGTCTTATATGTGTCTTTGCCTGTTTGTTTATAGAGTATACATACATAGAGTACATTGCTGAACAATGAACGGCCAATTTTACACCAGTGTTAGTTCATGAGTATCCAGTATGTGACAGTATCTCATAAAAGTGAGTACACCCATCACATTTTTGTAAATATTTCATTAAATCTTTCATGGGACAACACAGAACATATGACACTTTGATACAATGTAAAGTAGTCAGTGTACGGCTTGTCTAACTTGTATAAAACATATAAAATGTAAATTTGCTGTCTCCTCAAAATAAGTCAACACACAGCCATTAATGTCTAAACCACTCAAAAGTGGGTACAGCCCTAAGTGAAATATGTCCACATTATGCCCAATTGGCCATTTTCCCTCCCTGGGAAGTGTAAATTGGTCAATCAAATTGGTCTGCATGGCTGTCGTCCCAGAAGGAAGCCTCTTCTAAAGATGATGCACAAGAAAGCACACAAACAGTTTGCTGAAAACAAGCAGACTGAGGACATGGATTACTGGAACCATATCCTGTGGTCTGATGAGACCTTGCTAAAGAAAGGTAAAGGTGCTGGACTGGCCAAGCATGTCTCCAGACCTAAACCCTATTCAGTATCTGTGGGGCATCCTCAAATGGAAGGTGGAGGAGCGCAAGGTCTCTAATATCCACCAGCTCAGTGATGTCATCATGGAGGAGTTGTAGAGGATTCCAGCAGCAACCTGTGAAGCTCTAGTGAACTCCATGCCCAAGAGAGTTAAGGCAGTGCTGGAAAATAATGGTGGCCACCAAAATATTGACACTTTGGGCCCAATGTGGACATTTTTCACTTAGGGGTGTACTCACTTTTGTTGCCAGTGGTTGAGTGGCTTTTTATTAATGGCTGTGTGTTAAGTTATTTTGAGGGTACAGTAAATTTACACTGTTCTAAGATGGCTAATATTTTATAAGATGGCTCACGTGTACGTGATTCATTTATTGTCACAGCATTAAAAATAACAATTATGTAACAAGGAAAATACTGGTGGAGGGTTTACATAAAAGCAGGTGAATTCCAGGATGGTGGTTTATCTTTGTTGTGGACTGACACAAAAGTTTGTATTTTTTATTTTTGTAAATGTCAATGAGTCATTAGGAATTAAGAACAAATTATTACCAGCCTCTTCTGTGGTATGGGAGCCTTTGCTAATCAGGCTAACAGGAGCCTATGGGTTCTCTTTACCTGAGCCAAGGCCAACAGACTTATAATTGTCACGTGTGTTAGGGTTTGGGCACGCTAGAGGGCGCTCTCTGTCACGTGTGTGGTGTTTTGGGCACGCTAGAGGGCGCTCTCGGTCACATACAGGGTGTTTATGTCACAGGAGGTGTTTAGGGTACGCTAGAGGGCGCTCTGTTCTGACTAAGCACACCTGAGCCCCTGCGGGCAGGTGTGCATCATTGGGGCTGACTATTTAAGCCCCGATGAGTCAGAACAGAGCGCGGCTCATTAGGTAGGTCAAACCTACGCGTAACGGGTGGTGTTTGTGTAAACTTTGTGTCGTTTGTGTAACCTTTGTGTCTATGACTAGGTATAGGTCGCCTAGTATAGACCACTTAGTCTCTAGGGTTAGACTGCAGTTCCCCAGTCAAAGGGTTTCATGTGTAGAACTGCAGTCCCCCGTTCCCTGTTTCTTGTTTGTCTTTGTCACTGTACTTAATAAACTTCTGTTCTGAACTCTTGGCTCTGACCTGACGTCCCTCCGGTACCACGCCACCGATACAGAAATACATTTTTTTTCAAACGTTGAGCGTCAGAGCCATAAATGTGCAAACCTAAAGACATCAGGACTTTAACTGGAACTTAAGTCTGTTTTTGTCATTTTTAATCAGTGTTTACCAAAAATTCTAATTCACTTTAGTTTGATCACAGAACATCACTTGCTGTAACTGTATAACAGTGGTTCAGTTGGTATCGCTGTCTCTTCACAGGGAGAAGGTCCTGGGTTCAACTCCCAGGTGGGACAGTCCAGGTCTTTTCTGTGTGGTTTGCATGTTCTCCCAGTGTCTGTGTTTGTTTCCTCTGGGAGCACTGGTTTCCTCCCATCATCCAAACACGAGATGAGAAAAGATGAGAAATTGGGCCTAGATGTGTGTGTGTGTGTGTATATGTGTGTATGTGTGTGTGTGTTTGTGCGTGCGTGTGTGTGTGTGTGTGTGTGTGCGCACGAGTGTGTTTGCCCTGCGTAGGACTGGAGACTCTTCCCAGGGGAGTGGGTGGGTGTTCCCTGTTGGGATAATATCTCTTGTAGTAACTTAATTGCCATAGAAATGAGAAAACTACGTTAAAATGACATATTTCACTAAATCTAAATGCCTTTCCCAATACCTATAGTAAGATTAATATGCAGTACTTTTTAAAAGTCTTGAGCCACTACTGTGTTTCAATATTGTACATGAAATAACTTTTATTTGTGTCAGGACTTTCGGTGTTATACTTTTGTTTTGTTCATGGTAGAGGGCGCTCTGTTCTGATGGAGCACACCTGAGCTCATATGACACAGGTGTGCTACATTAAGGCTGACTACTTAAAGCGCGGCTCATTCGTTCAACTTCAGTTATCGTTACGGGTGGTTTTGTTTCTGATGTATTCCAGTTTCGTGTCTGGTTTCATGTTTATGTTAAATAAAAGTACTTCAGGAAAATCTGGCTCAGCAATGACGTCCTTCCCGCTCCCCGCCACCGTGACAGTTTGTAATTTTGTATTCATTATTTATGACTGTTAGAACAAAATGCTGCATCTATAAAGAAACACTCCTGCTGGAGTGGTTCTGGTTGCTGTTTTCACTTCTGGTGGCTAAAGTAGGTCTCAGGAGTGGTAGATGGAAATTTAACATGAATGTTTACTGCGGATTAACTGTGGGGTCACGAACAGCATCTACCCACTGTTTACATTCAATAGGATTTTAAGACTTTTACTATAGAGAACACCTGATCTGAGATCAGACAGACGGATGGACGGTCAGATGGATGGACGGATGGACGGATGGATGGATGGACGGACGGACGGAAGGGTGGAAGGAGAGATAGATAGATAGATAGAAAGATAGATAGATAGATAGATAGATAGATAGATAGACAGAAATGTACATTATCAGTAGTTATATCATTAGTGCTGGTGTTATTAATGTGTAACTACTCAGTAACAGCCCATTAATTTTGTAAAATAAGGTAAAATTAAATTTCATAAATACTGGTGTTCTAGAAACTTTGTATTTTGGTCCTGAATGTAAAAAGATTTTGTAAAAACTTGAACAATTCTGGATCCATTTCTGAAATGATTCTATAACATCCCTGATGTTTAAATAGTGATTATAGACAAGCTAATTAGAGTAAAGTTGCACGTCCTGTAAACTTGACAACGGCTACAACACATTAACCAACAACTCCAACCATAACTGACCAGCACGTTCAAGGTCAAAATGTTGTTCCTTCCAGTGCTATTAAACTGCATCAGCATCAAATTCTTATTAATTTACAAATGTAGATCATTTATATTTGGTTCATTATTTCCTGTACCAATCTTGTGCATATTCTATTCTAAATCATTTCTGTGCTAAATTGTTTATTTTTGTTTTATATTGTATATTATTGTCAATTAATGTTGTATAGTTATTTAATTTCTCACTCTGTCCCATCATATTATAAACGTTTGCTTAATTTTGTCCTGGAGAGAGATTTTGTCAAGAGGATGTGACAGATCCTCTGGTGATCGGGTGGTTGGGTGGTTTAATGGATGGCCACTGGACAAACGGATGGATGTTCTAATATTAGGTGGACATGAAGATGAACAGATCCGGTTGAAGCTGGGTTGATCAGCATTCTTGTTTTTTCTGATCTGTCTGACTTTTGAATGAAAGCCAGGAGCCTGATGAGCAGGTAGACTTATAATAAAACCAGAAGGGAAGTGAGGGATCAACACAGTGTTTAGTGCTTTTGTGTTTTTATCAACTGCTAAATTGTTTCTTTCCAGCTGGACTCAAATAAAAAGTTGCTTGTTTCATCACCATCACTCCAATATTGTTATTCTTCCTGTTTATAATATGCAGTTTAATGAGCTTTCTTGAATATCTGCTACTCCAAACATCTTTAAAAGTTGATGAAGGAAATCTTTTTGTGGAAGCAGTGATGGGAAAATAAGATGAATCAGAGCAGAATTTCTCCAAGTTCTCTGGTTCAGAGTTGCTACAGGATGATCCTCACCTGAGAACAGCTCTTGTACTCACCTGTCCAAAAGCAACTTCATCCCCTCTGATACTGGAATTTACCGGAATAAATGAAAGTGAAATGAAAGCGACTATTTGTCATTGTGAAACAGCACACAGTGAACCACCATGAAAAGCATCCTTTGTATTTAACCACCATGCAGCAGGGGGCAGCCATATCCAGCACCCAGGGAGCACTGATGGGGATGGTACCTTGGACAAGGATACTTCAGGACAACCACTGTGGGACTCAAACCCACAACCTTACAATTATGGGGCCTAGTAACAACTGACCACTTATAGGACATTTAGTGTATCTAGAGCCAGAACCTGAAGATCATTCTATGGGTGAACAGTTTTGTGTTACTGATCACTTGAATTTAATCCACATGAGAAGAAAAGAAACATTTTTACATCCTTTGAAATATAATTTTCTAAACCCAATGATCTAAAAGCTGTGAAGTTTTGTTATGAGTTAATTGTTTCACCAATATTTTACCTGAAAAGTTTATTCACTTTAGACATACAGGATGCAGAAGGACGTCTCTGTGTGATACTTCAAATCTGATCTCTGCTGACCTCTTCCAAACTTCAACTATTTTGTTTAAAGTTTAGCATGGGTGGCGGTGGTCTAGTGGAAGGATACTTGCCTATGGTCCTATGGCTCAAGAGGTCCCAGGTTTGAATCCCACCCCTGGCACTACCACCACTGGGTCCCTGAACAAGACCCTTAACCCGGAGTTTCTCCTGGGACTGTCCCTGTAATTAGGACATGGAAGTTGCTCTGGATAAGAGCATCTGCTAAATGCTGTAAATGGGTGGTGGTGGTCTAGTGGTAGGGTACTTGCCTACGGCGCTATGGATTCAGAGTTTCCCAGTTTGAATCCCACCTCTAGCACTACCACCATTGGGTCCTTGAGCAAGACCCTTAACCCTGAGTTGCTCCAGGGGGACTGTCCCTGTAATTAGGACCTGTAAGTCGCTCTGGATAACAGCGTCTGCTAAATGCCAGAAATGTAAATGTAATGTATCTTTTTATTTAACTGCTTCATTTTCACTTTACTATTTTGAATCTGCTTTATTTCTCTTGATCTTCAGTAAATATTCCACTTTTGTTTACACTGTGGTCAAAACTCAGTGTCTGTAAAAGGGCAGAGTTCAATATTCAAGTTCACTGAATGTGGTTTGGCCCACGCAGTGGAGTTCAGGCTGATGGTGCCTGATAAGGTGCAGCACTTTGTGGAAATACAGATCGTTTCTGAGGTTAAACATCATTGTCTGTTGTTGTCACATCTGTTTTAGTGTAGAACAAACCCAACAACAATAAATGTATCAAAACCTGCTGCTATTATTACTCTTCTTAAATAAATGTGTCCGTCAGCATTTCCAGCACCGCTGTTATATTTAGTGGTCAATGTTTCATTTACTCACAGAGCAGATCGTTTCACTCAGTTTAACTCGGATGAACTAGACTGGAATTAGAATTAAATAATGAATTAGACTGGAACTTTTTCTTTTCCATCATCTGTTTTACATCCAGAAATTTCAGGATTTAACTGATGAGATACTTTTTATATTTGAATCATTTAAGTAGCCCTGGCCACTGAAGACCATGATAACTAAAGGAAAAATGATGTTTAAGAGCCAAATTGGAAAAACACTTCTTTGGTTTGTCTCTTACCTGCATGTATCAATGTAAAGAAAAGCTGATTCGCCAATTATTATTTTATCAGTTTAACAAATCAGATGTGTAAAAGCTTCAAATCCTTTAAAAATGATATTTTATACTTTATAGGATATTAATGTTAACATAATATTAAACATATAAAACATTTAGACAAGTTTTACAGTTTAGACTGACTAGAAAGTTTTTGAACATAGAGGTCAATACATTCAAAATGAAATGAAATATACAATATAAAAATATAAAATAATATAAAAATATATGATAGAGTAAATTGCTGTCCAATGTCTAAACCTTTAAACCAATCCAGGCTTTCTTTTAATGTAGAGAATCTCCTCAAAAGGACTTTTATGGACATTTATGATATGAATAATGTTATTTATTTTTTTATGATGACTTTTCTTGGGTGGCAACAAAAACCTGCAGTTGATTTGAAGGGCTGCAATTTACATTTTTATTACTTTCATTAATTTTGCTTTTTCCAGCCACTAAAACTACAATAAATAAAAAATAACTTTAAAAAAATCTCAGAGGACGTCTTGTGTCTCACCAGGGCTCTCAGTGAAGCAGACAGAAGGATCATGTGACTTCTCTGTTCCAATGATTGTTGGTGTTCACCCAGATAATACCATCTATATGGTCAGTTGTTCCACTTTAAATGTTTCCTTCATGTTCGCGTCTTTTCGATCATGTCTCGAGTCTGGCTGATGGTTTTGTTTTTCTACAAAATATGTGAGTATCAACTTTTAGAATAAAAGTATTTTATTTATTATTATGAAGGTTTTTTTGTTAAATTTATAATTTTTTTTATTATTGATGTAAAATTTTGTATGCGTTTAGATGCTGCTCATTCAATGGGAAATCCAGAACCATCGCTTGTCTCGGTGAAGGTCGGTGAAGATGTTGCTCTCAACTGCAAGACTTCAGATGAACAAAATGTAAAAATATTTTGGTTCAAGCAAAGACTGGAGCATATACCACAGGAGGTGGGATATGTATTAAAGGGTAAACAACCCAAACTTCAAGATAACTTTACACGTCACGAACTGAAGAAATTATCAGATGGTGTTTCTCTCACTATTAAACATGTTCGTAAAGAAGATGAAGGAATGTACTTCTGTGGAGAGGCTGGTGTGAATACGGCTCAGTTTTCTGCTGGAACATTCTTAGCTGTGGAAGGTAATCACACTACTTTAGTCTCGACTTCAACATTATTATCCTGGAAAATCTTTTAAAAGGTGATTATGATCTGGAAAACTATCCAATCAGAAATGAAGGTCAATTTCCTTTTATTATACTGTACAGCTTGTTTGTGGGTAGTTAACAGGTCCTGCTGTATCACTGGGATGATAATCTTAATCTTATTGTCAAGATCATCTAAACATACCGGTGGTCCTAATGATTCTTGTCTCAATAATATTTTATTAATAACACTTATATTGTATAAATATCCTTCTAGCTGTATTAGTGGGCTGAAGGTCTTAGATTTGTTTTGTTTTGTTGTCCAGATCATCTAAACATATCGGTGGTCCAGACTCCAGAGGTGCAGGTAGTTTCTCCAGGAGAGTCGGTGGCTCTACACTGTGAAGTTCTCTCTGAGATGAGAGCAGAAGATCTCCGAGTTCTCTGGTTCAGAGCTGCTGCAGGACAATCCTCTCCTCAAATCATGTTCTCTCATCAGAACAGCCATCAGTGTAAAATCAGCTCTTCTGCACAAAGCTGTATGAACACCATCTCCATAAACATCTCCAGTGACAATGATACTGGAACTTACTTCTGCGCTGTGTCCACTTGTGGGAGGATTATTGTTGGAAACGGGACGACAGTAGCGATAAGTAACTACATTTATTGTTCAGAATTAAATGTATTTCATATTTTGTTTGTTGCTCTTGTTTGAGGAAGTGTTTATAGAACAAGAGTCACATCAAACCTGAAAGTTGAAGATGGAGTTGTATTTGTTGCTACATTATTCCATCATTCGTTCTCCTCCTCTTTAGGTTCTCCTGTTTCTGTGCTGAGTGTTGGTCTGGGACTGGCTCTGGGTTTGAGTTTAATCTGGAACATCATTGTAACCTGCTGGAGCTGGAAGAGAGGTGAGTTCATTCAGGTCAGTAAAATGTTCCACAGTTTATCATCATGTGGATGAATTTCTAACACATTTCCTTTTAATGCATTTCAAGAGAAAACATCTCCGTCTTTCAACCACTATTTCCCAAAAGTGCTACCAGACCAGGTTTGTTACAGTTCTGCTCATTTCACTGCAGTGTTGATTAAGGTGTGTGACTGAATGTAAATGGATTTTATTTATTTTAATGTATTCAGTGTGTATGATATAAAACTTATTAGGCTTTTTATCCTGAAGATAAACAAGATCTCTTTAAAAACAAAGCTTATCTTGAATCTTCAACCACACTCAAAACCCAAAGTGGTGAGAAAAACACACTGAACGTGTTCACACCTCAGAAAGACGTGATGCGTGATTCTTTTACACCTAGTGCAGCCTCTCAAGACTGGCTTCAGTTTCTGTATTTGGATCATCATCAGTTCATGCTGATGTACAAACTAATAAAAGTGTTCCTCCTTCAATAAAATAAAAAGAAAAAACTAAGATCAGGTGCTCATCATCAGTGTCTTCAGTCATGAAACTTAACTGTAAAATAGTCTATCGCTCGAATTTCTTTTATAGGATAATGAGTTTCAATAATAAATGAATTAAGCATTTCTTAAACAGACTAACTAAATATATAAGTTAATTGGATTTCTAATACTGAATCAGTGCAAACATTTATTTTAGATTTATTTCACTCAATATTACACCTTTATTTTTAGATTTATTTCACTCAATATTACACCTTTATTTAAGTAACTTTTTCACGTTAACCAAAATCTGTGAAAAGTTGAAACACTGAATTGTCTTTTACAGAATGAAGTGCACCTTTAGGCCAAGCTGAAGTGATCTTTAAGATCACACTGTACTTCAGGTCATTTATTCTGTGAGTGTAGATGTGATTTATGATCTGAATGGAATGAAACCAGTTCATTAGACGCTCTTTTCCAGTCTCACCCTTGAAGTTCTTGATGGTACAAAATGGTCCCGAAGGTTTTTCAGAGGTTTTCACCTTAAATATGTTTGTTCTTTGGAGAAAGGAGGAAGATTTGTCCCTTTTCGTAACAGTGACATAGAAAGTCTGGAGTCTGGACGGCTGTCAGTGCACTTTAAGAAGTATCACTGTAGTTGAATACGGTGGAATTATGTTTATTTACTAAAGTGAAAGGTGAGAGGACCAATCCAGTGAGAGTTTAGTATCTGTGGAGCTGGAGCTGGACATTTAAATCAAAATACATCTTCTGTGTTTAACACACACACACCGTGCAGCAGTGGGCAGCCATGTCCAGAACCCGGGGAGCAGTGATGGGTACTGTTTTTTTGGTTATTGAGGTTATACTGCCACCTAAAGGAGCTGCACATTTCAGCAATTCTGATTTTTTTTTTAGGATCCTGATGCTGCGTTACTTTTCTTGGAGAACAAGATGAAGAAAAGAGTGCTGATGGAGAATGTTTACACCAAAGTGAAATTCTTACTAGTTCCTGATAACAGAGCGACTCAGTGAAGAAAGAGAGGAAGTTAATGGAGCGATGGAGAGGGTGTGCTGTTCTATCATGTTAGAATATCAATATGGTTTAATGTTTTGGCTTCTTTTCACTTTTCATCATAAGAGGATTTTGCATTATTTTCATGAACTACCGTTTACCTGCCAAGTTAATCCCAACACAGTTAAGACTGAATCAGTCCTCACAGCTAACAGGCAGAGTTCACAGTGTTTCAGAAAATGATCATCTGGAATCATCTGCTCCTGTTTCTTCACTGCTTCATGTCTTCAGTTAGACACTTTGTTCTGCTTGAAGGTTCAGACGTAGATCACTGTGTGGATTAACCAACACAAAACACTCACACTGCTCAGGTACAGAGACTGGACTGAAAATGAGAGACAACAACTTTGTCATCACAAGGCAGACACACAGATAAACCCTGTCCTGAGTCACACCTAGAGGGCACGTTAGGGCGTCCCAGCTGAAGGTCAAACCCAGAACCTTCTCACTGTGAGGCAACATGTCTAACCACCACACCCTGAACCCATTTAGCCCAGTCAGACTTCTACTGTTGATAATCTTAAAATATATAAGTTCATCAATTCTTAACAGGAAACACTTAATGTGCACAGTGGAAAGTGTTATGTGTCGCTGATTTTGTGTAAATACAATGTGTGCCAGTACTTTTGCACAGTCCAAAATTAAAAAAAAAAAAACTTGTTCTTGCCTTTGACATGATTTTGATGTCTGTGTGTCTGATTGTCTCTAATTTTCACTTCAAAAATCTGTAAAGGACATCATTTGACCAGAAGTGTCAAAACATTTGGATGTGTATCAAATTAAGGATCGTGTTTTGTTTCCTGTAGCAGGACTTTTACAGAACAGCAGCTCAATCATATCCGTTTAAGAAATGATTTAAAGATATGAATCCTTCACCCCTCACTTTAGTTCACTTCATTCCTCCAGAAAAGCAGCAGTTCAGCTTCTCTCTGTCTTTAATCTCTCTCTCCTGCCTCGCCTCTGCTCATGGTGCTCACAGAGTCACAGCCTGGAGAGAGCTGCATTGAAACTCTGTGGTTTGGTCAGAACGAATGATCACTCAGACCAGAAACACTCATCAGCTTCTTACTTCAGCAGAGATTAACGCGAGAGCAGATCACACACAGACAGGATGAGGGCGACTGACCTTCTACACTTCCTGTTCTGCACCAAAGAGCAGTGGACGCAGAGTGTGTGTGTGTGTGTGTGTGTGTGTGTGTGTGTGTGTGAGTGTGAGTGTGTGTGGATCTGTACGTGTGTGTTCTTCCTGTAAGACCCTGTTCCTCCACCAGGGGGAGTCAGAGCGCTGTAGTGAGAGCAGCGAGTGAGCCGGTAATGAAGAACAGTTCCTACAGCTGTCACTCCTCCTTTACAAACACAACCAGCAGCAAGTCTTTACTGGACCGTTTTCACCAGTTTGCCGGTAATTTTGGTCCAGTTCACTCTCGAGTCTCCCCTTTTTTCTGTCTTAGTTAAGTCTCCTCGGATCTGTGTGCGGCACTTCGTCTCTCCTGCCGGTTTGTTCACCGTTTTGAGACTGTTCTGTGATTGGTTGGATTTAGTTCTACCTGTTTTAACCCTTTAGTTTCCACCTGGGTTTTACTGAGCGATTCTGATTGGCTGGTTGCAGCAGTTCACTCTTGGGTCCAAACCCAGTGTGTATAAACCCTCGATATAAATTTTAATTTATATTAAAGATTAATTTTCATTAATAGCAATGTTTCAATTTATTGTAGAATATCTTCAAAAAATGTTAATCCCTAAAAGTGTTTTGTACAAAATACAACATAAAACTGCAGATTTGTGACAAATTTCAGTAATAAACATGATTTCTGATCCTATTTTAACACATTTGGTGATAATACACAACTACAGAAGTCCATATATATATATTCATATATTTCACATGATATTAAACAAAACTACAAAACTGTTTTTTAGTTTCACATTTCACTTCATTTCTGTGTGGATGTGTTGATTCACACTGGATGATCTAGATAATATCTAAAACTGTACTTCAGTGAACATTACAGCTCCAATCTGAATATTTACAGATAAACTGTCCTCTGTAGAAAAGATCTGAAATGCTTTATTTATTATTTAATATTGATTTTAATGAAGGCAAGATGGCACCCTGTCTCCTCCTGGTGGACAGAGTTGGTATAACATGTGTCTCCCACTTTTGGCACTAGTACATAAAAGTGAAAGTGGGAGTTATTTTCTGGGCAAATGGGTGAAGCTTTGGGTGGCCCTGGTGATACTGCAGCTTTTGCTGGTTTGTGAAAATAATGCCTGAAGATCTCGTAACTCCACAGGAAAGCGTCTACAACACACACAGCGTTTCTTAATAATAATTCAGAGATTGTGGAGGAAGCATTTATAGAACCTTTTCCTCTTTTTTTAGAGCCTCCAGTCTTTACTGAACTTTTTACAGCAGCAAAAAGACAAGTAAGTTTTTAATAATACTAATTCAGCTGGAAGAGCCAACCAATCATAAGACTGGTTTAATAGTGAAAATCCCTTTACTTTTGTCCCTGTCTCACGGTGCCCCACATTCCTGAGGTCACAGAGTCTGTTAACCTAAATCTGACCCCAGAGGGTAGTAAGTAGCTGACCCTGCACTTAGTTCCATTCTTACTTGTTTGCATCATCTCATGACCCCCCAGGGAACATCCGGCAGGAAAGAGTTACAGCTCTGCTTAGGCAGCTGCACTTGTAAGTTAGGGACACATCCGGGAAAAAACACTTTTAATTGGGGGCCTGGATGGGTGGAAGCTCCAAATTATAGTTGGAAGACAAGGCAGGACTGTGAACAGTGAGAAGGCCTAAGTCTAATGGTGGGAAAGGGGCAAAGGTGGGGGAACTGAGGTTTCAATCTTGACAGCATTGAATATTATTGGTGGAAAACTATTAATGGGATGGAGTTATGCAAATTTTAAAGGGGTTTGAAATGTATTTAAAGTCCAGAGTTGGGATGAGCATTTGGAGCTGCTCCCACTGGACCACGCTTGCTGAAACTCTTCAGTAAATTGGTTGTGCTGCATCTCTCTGACTTCGCTTGATTTTTTACCTTGTTTGGTTTCTGACTTAGAAAAAGTTTCAGACTTAGGCTCACACTTCAATTTTCCATGACAGTTTCTGTTCACTCCTCACTCTGACAGCACAGTCAAAACACAGAAAGCCCTAAAAGGATGTAACAGCTGGAGGAGTAAATATATTCACACAAATCAAACTCACTGGACTCTTCACTGCCCAGAGATGGACGGGCAGCTTCTCCAGGGTGTTTTGCTCTGTGAGCAACACTGGCTGGGACGCCCGGTAGAGAGAACGGACAGATGGATGAACGTTCTCCTCATACAAGATTTGACCTTTCACTGCGTCCCTGTCCTTGGTCCTGAAAAGGAATGATGTTTCTCTCCATGGTGCTGAAACTTTTTCTCAATTTAGAATTTCTAGAAATTTCTTGAACTTATGTTTTAATAACTTCTGTTGTAAATATTAAACTTTATAATAAGCTGTGAGTTTGGTTTTGTGTGTGTAATTCTGTGGTTGTATGTAATGATGGGAAATGTTATCAATGTGTGCTGAACTTTACAGAGAGTGAAACACCACCTTCATCAGGTCCAGAGCAGGTTGTTTGTTCAACACTGAAACTGTGTGAAAATGTGAGCTGGACCAAACCACGTCGCTCAGGTCTTTCTTATAGAGGACCTGTTTGGACATCTGGGTTATCTGGGTGTCTGCTTTTCTTTCTTTATCCAACTCAGGACAATTCCCAAAAAACTTTACTCTCACCCTCAGATAAACTCAGATACACAGTTATACCAGTTACACCAGTTCTACACTTTACATTAATAATCTGATCATTCATTCTAAACCATTATTGTTAAATTCAGATCGCAAGTCTCTACAACGGGTAGTGAGAACAGCTGACGAGATCATCGGTGTCTCTCTGCCCTCAGTTTAGGACATCTTCACCACTCGCTGCATCCACAAAGCAACCAGCATTGTGGACGATCCCTCACACCCATCCTACACTCTCTTCTCCCTCCTGCCATCCAGGAAAAGGTTCCGCAGCATACGGGCCTCCACTATCAGGATGGGAAATAGTTTCTTCCCCCTGCCCATCACTTCTGAACTGTTAATATCTTCACAATAACCTGCTCTCTGCTACTGCTGGAACTGTTCTCCTCCTGTTATGCACTAATGAACATCCATGTACATGAACCACCTCACCGCCACTTATTATTTATTATCCGCACTTTAGCCATAACACTGCTGCTCTGTTACACTTCGTTACACCGGCCAACAACACTGCGGCTTTCTGACGGATGAATGTACTGTCTGCTGTCTGTCTGTTGTACTGTCTGTTGTACTGTCTGTTGTACTGTCTGCTGTCTGTCTGTTGTCTGTCTGTTGTTATCTGTCTGTTGTTTTCTGCACTTGTTTGCCTTGTCTTGTGTCTTATGTTGTGTCTGATGTCGTCTTATGTGTAGCACCAGGGTCCTGGAGGAACGTTATTTCGTTTCACTTTGTACTGTAATGACCAAATTTCCCATTCGTGGGATAATAAAAGATCACTCTACTCTACTCTACTGTGTATGTGGCTGAAATGACAATAACATCCTACTTGACTTGACTTGAAACTAAACATTAGAGCACGTGGCTGATTTGATTATTTTTGAAGATTTACTGCTGAATTAAATATATTGTGGCCATTTTTCAGTTGGTTCTCTCTTGAGGAAGATGTGTCTAGAATATTTACAAACCCTGCAATGAGGTGATAAATCATTCGCACATGACTGTAGGCAGTTCAGCCACTGAAATGCTGAGAAGGTCCTGAAGAGTTCAGCAGGTTATAATTAGTGGTTACACCAAGTGATAATAACGGCTCTCAGGATGTTCAGCTCAGGAAGGTGAGGTCATTTTCACTTACTGTGTCATGAAGATTTTAGACTTTAGCAGTTTAAATAAAAAACGGGGAACCGCAGAGGCTGGAAGGGGATGTACAGCAACCTACTCTGAACCCTGGAGCAGCGGTGGTCAAGTGTTTAGGACTAGGCTCCAGGATCAGAAGATCATGGGCTTGAATCCCAGAGCAGTAAGTTATCCTGAGGTACTCTTGAGCAAGGTACCGTCTCCATCACTGCTCCCTGGACACTGGCTATAGCTGCCAGTGCTGCAGGGTGTGTGTGGGTAAAAAGGGTTCATTTCACTGTGTTTCACTGTGTTCTGTGTTTCACAACAACAAACAGTCTCTCTGATCACTGTCTGTCTCTCTGATCACTGTCTGTCTGTCTGATCAGTGGGAGGTGGGAGGTGGAGCTTATCCTGAGACCCAGTCATTCTATTGAATACACCAAAATCTAATCCCCAGAGAGAAGAATAAACAATAAAGAGATGATCTAGAGACACAGTAGATAATTATCACACTTACACACACACACACACACACACACACACACACACACACACACACACAACAGGAAGACGGTCTGAATGATTCTTGAAGAACATTAGTGGAACACTCAACGTGGTTTACAAGAAGAATCAATGAGATTCCTGCTACTTCTACTTCTACTACTACTACTGCTACTACTGCTACTAATACTGCTACTGCTCCTACTGTTACTGCTACTACTACTGCTACTACTACTACTATTGCTACTAGTACTACTGCTGCTGCTACTACTACTACTACTACTACTACTACTACTACTACTGCTACTACTACTGCTAATAGTACTACTGCTACTACTAATAGTACTACTGCTACTACTGTTACTGCTGCTACTACTACTGTTACTACTTCTACTATTACTATTACTGCTACTACTAATATTACTACTACTACTACTGCTACTACTACTGCTACTACTACTGCTACTACTACTACTACTACTGCTACTGATACTACTACTACTGATACTAGTACTACTACTACTGCTACTGATACTACTACTACTGATACTACTACTACTACTACTACTACTACTACTACTACTACTACTGCTACTACTACTGATACTACTACTACTACTACTACTACTACTACTACTACTACTACTACTGCTTCTACTACTGTTACTGCTACGGTTACTGCTACTACTACTACTACTACTACTACTACTACTACTGCTTCTACTACTGCTACTACTACTGTTACTGCTACTACTACTACTGCTACTACTGTTACTGCTGCTACTACTACTACTACTGATACTACAACTGCTACTACTAATGCTGCTACAACTAAAAATAACTATAATAGTAATAAAGCAGTGGTTATTAATTCCCTCAGTGGTTATTATTAACTCACCTGCATGTACACACTAAAAGGTCAAAGATCAAAAGAATACAGAAACCAGACACGTATCACTTTATCTGATATTTATCCTCTAGATTTATAAGAGATCTAACATCCAACTGACTCCACTATCAGTTTAGTTTCTGAAAACTCTCCTGAGTTCACACGTTGGGTTTAAGATGAACAAACAAAGAAAAATCTACTTTTACAGAATAACATGCAGTTTATCGTTTCACTCTGACGGAACATAAAACACTGAATTAAACATCTGATCTCTAATCAGATTTCACTTTCAGAAGTCATTTTTTAAAATGTTTACTTATTTAAAATAATGATATTCCTTTTCTCCCCATCATGCTAAATGCCAAGAGAAAGCTCTTTATTTACAATGCTGATAAACAACATTCTTTATAAATTATTAAGATTTCATACTTTTATTTCAGCACTTTCAAGCTTACATGTTGTTTCTGAAAATAACCGCTGCTTCAGTGCTGACGGTCAGAATCAGCTCAGCATCCTGTGGAAACTTTGAGAAGTGTGAGGCTGTTTTTTCTGAGAAACCGGACCAAGGGTCGTCAGAGCGTCCTGCAGAGACACACCAGAGGCTTTTTAGTGGTGTGATGGTTCAAACACAGAGACACTGATGAGCGTCTGAGCTGCAAAAACCACCAACGAGTGAAGCAGCGTCCAAAGCAGAGACGTTCACTGACACTTCACAGGTGGAGTTTCACAAACCTGCACACACGGACACACGCTTTCATTAAAATATGAAACAGACACTTTATACTTCCATTTTATCTAGACAGTTTAGATCATTTT
>JABMDN010000049.1:0-26011 GCA_017165825.1 Hepsetus odoe
GTGGGGATCTTGACCATTGATGTACAAGGTAAAAAGCGCAAAACAAATAATGCAGATGGGCTACAGTCTGTAAATGGAAACTACAAAGTGCACCTGTAAAGTAAGCAGAGCGGATTAGCAAAAGGGGGGTGTACCTAATAAAGTGGCTCATCAGTGTGTGTCCACCAGCTCAGTGGAAAAGGCCCAGATGACATCATCCTCTATAAGTCATAGCCATCAGTATTCCTTTTGTGATGTCATATCATTATGACAGAACGCGGCCTTTTATAGTCCGCTGGAATTCTAGAACTCGATGATGTCATAATGATATGACATCATCGAGTTCTAGAATTCCAGCGGACTATAAAAGGCCGCGTTCTCGGAAAAGTCTCAAAACTTGTATCGACTTCGCAAGAGTATTGTTTCTTTCTAAGAAGCTAAATGGTTGCGAAACGCAGTTTCCCTTCCTTGAATTTGGAAGAACTAACTTCCAAAAAGGAAGACGTTCAGCCCGCCGTTCTGGTGGTGCTGAAGATAATTGAATCTGCACAGCTAAAGATCGCTGAAGAGGTAGGGTTTTCTAATGGGCCATCTTCTTTATGAAAAAAGAATCTTGATTTGAAATATTTCTCCATACCCATCTCCACATAGGAGACAGGATGATGGACACTGGCTTGAGTGTCAAGCCACACTGCCACACTGTGATCTATCTGGGCTGCTTTGTTCCACAACACTGCAGCCCTCTACGGATGATTGTACTGTCTGTCGTGCCGTCTGTTGTTGTCTGTCTTGTCTTGCACTTGTTGCCCCGTCTTGTGTCTTATGTTGTCTTGTCTTGTCTTGTGTTGTGTCTTGTCTTGTGTGTAGCACCAGGGTCCTGGAGGAACGTTATTTCGTTTCACTGTGTACTGTGTATATGGCTGAAATGACAATAAATCCTACTTGAACTTGAACTTGAACTTCTACTGTGCAATCTTGTTTATGAGAAAAAAGAATCTGTCTCACATTTAAAATATTTCTCCTCACCCTTCCCCATATAGGCAGAAAAGCAGCAGGAGATTCTGAAAAGAATCAGCTCTGCTCTAATGAACGCAGACGAGGCCGGCATCAGTACATTTGCAACTTCTGGGTCTCTTGAAGAGGAGTGGGCAAGACATCGCCAGATGCTCAGGGACTTACTTAAGTCAAGCCAGCAGAAGACTGATGACCTTGCTTCATTTGTGCAGTGGCTGAGGGACACCTGTGAGTAACACCACCAGTTCATTTTCTTCTATACAAATCACCTAATTCCTCATTAGGCTGCACTAATGTTGGTCCAGTAGTAGGTATATATAGGATGTTACGTAAAGAAAAGGTTACATCAGGACACTAAATGGCAATAAAGCTATTTTACTTGCCTTGACTGAAGCCTCAGGACACTGTAATGCGCCAAATATTCTTTACAATTTTCGCCAAGATGAAGGTTTTTGGGGATCACACTGTCTATACAATAGAAATTATTCCATGCCTTCTTTTAATATTTTTCAAACTCCTTTTAGTGTTTACTGTTCTTTTTGTTTCATTTGCACAAGGTACTGTCTACCACTTGTTGCATTGTTTCCCAGCCCGGGTGTTTCAGGATTAAGGATAGGAACCAATGACTCTCTTGTTTTCTCTTTCCTTAAGCTGACATTCTAATGGACATACAGGACGATAAAGACCAATTCATTGATGATTTTACCCAGGATTGGGTGGAAGAAATGGATGTCAAAATTCGTCTGCAAATGTTGGAGATCATAGAAACCACTGAGCACCTACGACACCTCAGTACTCAGCTGCTCTACAAGGATATGATGCAGCCTGAATTAACAACGACCAAAGGTGAATGAAAGTTGTAAAAAACAGATGTGTAACAAGAGGAGACACAGTCTAACCTAGAGTAGAATATTGTTCAATGTATTTAAACAGGCTGAAGTAGAACATGCTTTTGATCCGTCTTCTTATATTCTCATCTTGTAAAATGTAACAACTATTTATATGTAAAGTACATTTATTCCTATATATAGGGTGGTTTTTTTTTATTTTACTTATTTTACATATATATGTACAGGGTGCTTTTTATCTTTGGTCCAGTTAAGCGCTGGGAAAGACTCCAGCACCTTCCGTAACCCTGGTTAGGATAAGCGGTTCAAATCATGGATTGATGAATGAAAATGAATATTGCTCAAGGATTATGTTAAAACTAACATGTTAAGTCCTACCTTTCTGATACATTAAACAGTACCTTCGCTTCTTTCATGACAGGAACCAGAAAAGATCTGGTGTGGCGTTGGTGGAGAGAGCAAGATGTTAATGCGGAGACGGCCTACAAGATCAAAGAGTTCAAGCCCCCTTCAGCTGAGCTCATGCTGTCTGATGTCACATTGGGGACTAAAACAGTTAAAGAGCTCGCCTTCATGGTGGATGACATGGCGAAATATCTGTCTCGCACCAAAGCCATGAGAACTGCCTTTGAATTTGTCCAGTCTGGGCTGTACAACCTGAACGTGGCTTTCCAGGAGCGGTCACGTCAGGTCCTGCACACGGAAAAGGAGTCTCAGAAGGCAAAGGAAGAGGTGGCCAAACTTCAAGAGCAGAATCACATGCTCAAAGAAGAAAACAAAGCTCTTCTTTTAAAGATCCAAGAGCTACAAGAGACGTCTCCGCATCAGACTGTCCTTACAGCTCCAGCTGATGAGGAGTCTGTTAAGAAACATCTGCCACACAGACCTGCAGGGCTTCCCCCAATAAAATCTAAAGCTCGCAGGTTTCATAAAATCACAGGCTCTCCACAAATTATGCAGCAGGAATCGGATAACAGCGAGCTCAAGATAGAAGCTCCTGCTCATGAATCCTCTGAAACTCCTCTCATTGCAGAGAATGTGGACCACCGCAAAGAAGACATGGAGACAGAGGAGGATAAATTAGTCAGAAGTCTTTTCAAAGGGGTCAGGTAGGTTGTAATTCATGTCTTATCAAAGCTAGATCAAAGAATGTAACTCATTGGACTAAAGCGCTGATGTTCTGGATGATTATGTATTGAGGACATTTATAGAGAGAATCACTTTAATACAACTTAAAATATTGTAAATAACAAGTTTCAGGCCAAACATCTAAAAGGCACATTAGATTTATCATCCTAGAGCTCCCTTAATGGTAACTGCAGCATGAGGCAGCTCTGTCCTTAGCACCCAGGAAGCAGTGTTGGGGAAGGTATCTTGTTTAAAAGTCACTCAGGATAACCTACTGGTCTGGGACTCAAATCCACATGCTTCCAGTCATGGGTCCTTGTCCCTAACCAATAAGCTACCACTGCCCCAATTCTTGCCTCTTGTCACTGTCTTTGTGTTTAATTTAAGCACGGTTTGTAGGTCGGTGATGCTTCAAGGAACAAATCTAATTTTAGAACAATTCTTTTCCCACAGGTACCACATGAACAACAAGACCCAAAGGAAAAATCGACTTTTGCTACAGATCGCTTTGCGGAATGGCAAAATAACATCCCAGCAATTCAAACAAGCTGAGGAGCTCCTGGAAAAGGTTCACGAAGGAAACGTGAAGAACCTCGCCATTCTGCTGCGTAAATACGTGGCCTTTTCAGCCTTGCGGCAAGTCAGGTACTCATAGCCTTCATCTTTGCTGAACCCTCTGTATTTTTACAAAAGAGTTAGACAAATCACTCTGCTGGCTGCAGTATATAAATATGCATGACGGCTCAAAATAGTGAATCAAACAGTGATTCTGATGCTCATTTGACTTTGTGTGTCGTTTTTTCTGCAGGAATCAGCTGAATTCTAAGCTCCGTTCTGCCAAGCAGCTTGTCCATGGACAGGCTCTGAAGGAAACCTCCAACATCCTGAATAAACTTGGCAGATACGAGAAGGCAGTGCTAAGCCGCTGGAACACAAGACAAGCAGCGGCTGAACAGGAATACAGCAGGATTCTTATAAGAGTAATCCAACTCTTCAGCCAGGTGAGTGGATCCTGAAGACCCTGCAGATCTCCTTTATTTCACTGTCCTGTATGCTTTTTAACATTTGATAAAATAACATTTACATAACAACAGAAATAGCCATATATGGCCATTTTGCACTGGAAATGGTAATAAAAAGTTCCATATAAGATACAATTCAAGCAACTAGAAATTACACACAGTGCATGCTAGTGTTTCTGAGTTATACACCAGTAATGTACTTGCTTTTTTTTTTTTTTTTTTTACCTCAGTGAGAATATTTATTTTGTATTTCTCCTTGTTTTACAGCTCAGAGAGTCGTGCGGATTAAATTTGCTGAACCCGTATCCCTCTGAGAGCAAGGTGCTTGGAAAGCCCTTCATGGCATTAAGAGCTCGAGGACCAAAGGCTGTGACTCCTTCAAAACGCAGCTGCATCTTTCCCCCTATAAAAACCCCAAACTGCAGACCAGCAACAGTGACCACCATCACTCCAGAGTCAGGGGTCAGGTAAGCAGACCAAATACAACAAATACAACGGCTAATGAAACATAGAATTGTTAGAATGACTATTGATATTGGACTGTTCTACTCAAAAACTAAAACACAAGTCAAATAAACCAATCAGCTGGTGAGACACAGACTAATTTACTGCTCTTTCACTCTAATAGGGATCCTTTAAGAGGTGTAGCAACCACGTTGAAATGCTCCCTCGATGATGCGCAGCCGGACAAGTCACACCTTTCAGTCCCACCGTTGTCCGTCATGCCCCGCCGCCAGGAAATGGACATCAGCCGGGGAACAGTCAAGTCTTTCAGAGCAGCGTTACAAAGGTAAGACACAATTTCAACCCTACAATGTATTCTCTAGAAGACATGACCTCCAAAACCTACACAGACACATACAGTGGGTGAAAATAGAACCGTAATCAGTGGGCGATCCTGATCTCATCTTTATCTTTCACTTGATGACATAGTTTAAGAATTTGATGATGAACAAAATATAATCTCTCAATCTGTCAATGCATTACTCTGTAACATGTCTAACATTAACAGAGTGGGGAAAAAACACTTAAAATCTACCGGATGTCTTATTTACAAACATTTTCAAGCTTTTCCAAAAGTCATACCTGACTGGATCAGTTTGAGTCTCTTTAATTTACTGATCAGTTGACAGTCATGTAAGGATGTGTATGTTATTTGCTATAAACGCAGTTGTGCTTTTGTGATTGTTGGGCTTTACTTTTCCTTTTTCATGAAAATAACATTTTTTTCTCACTCTAATTTCAGGGCAAAGTGCACGTTGACCTCAAGGACTCGTAGGGAGCAATGAGAATCCAGTGCACCTGCCTTCCAGAGAGTGAAATAAAAGCCACTGGACAGCTGCGAAGCGGGCAACGAAGACACCATCAACAACAAAAACAACCAAAAAAAAAAAAACAAAAATAAAAATTAAAAATCAAATATTACAATACATTGTGTTTATTTTTGTTTATGATCTTTCTTTGGACTAGGTCTTCTTCTTCTTCTTCTTCTTCTTCTTCTTCTTCTCCTTTCAGCTCGGTATTCCTTGCAATAGTTATCCAGGTTACAAGGGGTCCGGCTCTTGAGACAATAACACCATCTATTTTTACACAGCGCATTAAAAACACACAACTGGCTCTTTGGGAATTAAAGACTTTCTCACAGTATTGAAAAAATAAATTCACTTTTACATCAAGAACAAACACAATATATACACAGAAATGCAATATTACCATTCACACTCTCTACAATAAACAATAAACACCACTGCTGGGCCACAAATTTTTCCAGAGTCTCCAGAGAAATAGAAATGTCAGACTGGAGATCGGTCTTTAATTTGATAACTTAAATGTTTGAGTCCTTCACGAGTAGGTTGCCCCAACTTAATACCTTAAGCAAGGTATTATGCCCATCACTGCTGCCTGGGTGCTGGACAGCCTCTTTTAACTTATTACTTGAGGCAAAAATATTTATACTTCCTTATTCTTATTTCTTTCAAAAGTTGCAATAAAGACACTAAAAAGTATAGTACAGTTTTTAACTAAGCCATTTGATCCAGTTACCTTTCCTTGCTATGCGATAAGTGTCACACATCTGAGTACTCGATCACATTTTCTTTGGTCCTGCCCAGTGTTACACCATAATCAGGTGTATTTTTGATTAGTTGTTAAATTACAATATAATTCCAGTATTGAATCTAAATGTCAGAAATGTTCATGGGATATATGGGAACCCTTTTAGGATGTCTTTTAAACCCTTTAAACCCTTTTAAAACTTTAACAGAAGCATAGAGTGATGCCAGGTCCAGTCCCGCCTTATTTTATTGTGTTCTTTAGAAACATATTTGCAGGCACTTTTGGTTTGAAAGTTATTATAATTAGTTTGAAATTGTCTTAATTGATCACTTTCAGTTTTTTCTCCATTAATCTTTTGTGTTTCTTGCTTGCTTGCTTCTTGCTCTTGAAATCAAATACATAAAAAATGTATTTGATACATAAAATACATACAATGTATATAAAGAAGTCATTCTTCTGAAAAAATAATTCTTTTCAACAAATAAACGATCTACCAACATTCACCCTGATTGCTGAGGCTCCAGCCTTCCCCAGTGGCTAAGATATAATGGCTGGCTGGATGTATATAGCAATAGTATATAGCAATAGGGGATGGTGGTGGTCTAGTGGTAGGGCGCTTGCCTGCGGACCTCTGGATCCAGAGGTCCCAGGTTTGAATCCCACCTCTGGCACTACCACCACTGAGTCCCTGAGCAAGACCCTTAACCCTGAGTGTCTCCAGGGGGGCTGTCCCTGTAATTAGGACGTGGATGTCACTCTGGATAAGAGCGTCTGCTAAATGCCGTAAATGTAAATAGTATGTGTAGAGCAACAGGTATTTTTAGAAACAGCTTAAAAGGAAAAATAATACAACCGATCTTACAGAAACGTTTTTGATGACCAGACTGAATAAATCATAATAGGTTTTTCAATAGCACTTTTTTAGAACTGTTGTTGTCACAAAGCAACTTTACAAAATGCGGGTCCGAACTTAAGTGAATAAGCCGAAGGCAACAGAGGCAAAAACCTTGGGAGGAACCAAGAAAAGGGTAACCCATCCACTCTGGTCAACACCGGATAATCAAGGAGGAAATACAAGAGAAAATGCATTTTATAAATGAATAGATTAAGTGATGAGTTCTGGTAAAGTATAAGTTGCTATAAAAGAGTCCATCAGAGTTTGTAATTGGAAGTTCAATGAGTAATAGTGGTGGTTCTCTTTGAGTGGGTAAAGCTTTTCTTAGTGGCAGCTGTTCATGCAGATGATCCAGTCTGATGCAGTTGACCTGAAGTTCAGGTGAGAAGAGGAATCCGATGATGGTTGGTTTGACTGGGAAGACAGTCGGCTTACAACAAATTACTGGATGTCTAACTTACTAATATCTATCTTTGCATTTGATTAGTTATCTGATGTAGAATATTTAATAATTAAAAGTCTGTGCTATTATGAGTTAAAAAAATACAGAATGTGTAAATAGTATTTGTAGCTGCCAAGAAAATAAAATTATTAAAGGCAAAGTACTCGTTGACCTCAAGGACTCAAGGGAGCAAAGAGATGTCATCCAATGCAGTGCATCTGCCATCCAGAGTCTGAAAAAAAAGGCAACAGGACAGCTGTGAAGCGGGCAACAAAGACAGCATCAACAAAAACACTAATGATATATTATAAATAATGACTTTTATTTCACTTTTATTTCTTATAGTCCAAACTGTCTCACTGATAAGGGCAGCATAGGGGCACAGTGGTTAGCGCTGTCACCTCGCAGTGAGAAGATCCTGGGTTTATTTCCCAGAAGGGACAGTCTGGGTTTCTTTCTTTTTTGGCTGGACATGTTCTCCGTGTTTCTTCAAAATATGAAATAATGAAGGGTGAGTTTTGCAAAGTAATTAAAAGTCTAAAAGTAAAAAAAAAAAAAGAGAAAGCACAATATATATTAAAAGAAAGTGAAACTGACTGATTGTCATTGTAAAAACACCACAACACAGAAGATGATGCACCCCAAAGGCGCTTTGCATTTGATTTATACACACAAGTGGAGCAGTGGGGAAATAAACATCCAGCATCCCGGGAGCAGTGATGGAGAAGGTACCTTGATCAAGGGGACCACAGGGTGACTTACTGGTCTGGGACTCAAACCTATGACCCTCTGATTATGGGGTTTAGTCTATAAGCACTAGACCACAAGCCTAATGGTTAGGGACTTCATATAGTTTTGTGGTTAAAGACCAAGTATTAGTAATAAAATACAGCCTTTCACTTGAATTATTCATGTGTTGGTCACTATGTAGCTTTATTACACACACACAAAAATAACCATCTAAAACTGGTCATGCACAAGGACAGGACTGAAAACGAGAATTAGAAACTTCTGTTCTTCTGGAAGCTTGGAGAACTGTTCAACATTATTAAAATACAAGTCTGGAGGAAAACATGATGGCATAAATGCTCAGTAAAAACGAAAGCCGAAAACATAGTCTGTTCCCCAACAATATGTTAAAAGTACAAGCCAGCGATCAAATCATGAAGACATTGAGTAGTTCTCTGGGCTTCCTGAAGGAATTTGAATTTGACATTATTATAATTGTATTTTTATTTAATTGATTTATTTATGGACCTGGGCTGAACGTGAGAACCAATAACACAGTCTTTTCCTCCAAATAATAATAATAATAAAAATAATAATATAAAAAAAAAAAAAAACAGAGACAGAGCAAAACATGGATGGAAGGAGTTCTTCATGAACTTCCTGAAGCAGCTGAGATTTTAGGGGGAGGGGCTTAAACTGAAAATGAGAGCTAAAAACATTAACAGTACATTAAAACACAAGCTTGGGACTGAGTCATGAAGCACTGAGGGGTTTCTCGGGACTTTAGTGCAGCAGTGAAGCAGGCAGTCCTGTTGTTGTCAGTGTGAGGAGGGTCAGGGCGGAGCAGGAGCCCCAGCTGATCATGAGACTGAACTGTTCCTGCGGATCACATGACAGGCAGGCCGGGGAGCTCCTGACTCTCAGCGCTGTCGGGGGAAGATGGCCGAACAGAGGGAGCCTCCTCCGCTGGGAGACGCGGCTCGGACAGACTTTAGGGAGGTGGAGGAGGAGGACGAGGAGCTGTTCCTCAGCACCGTTTCTGCTCCTCAGCAGGTAAGAGCAGGAGGAGCCCGCCGGCCGCCAAGACCCGCAGCTAGCTTAGCCTAGCCGCCGTGCTCTCCGAGCCATAAAAGTCTCAGAAAAGGCTCCCTCCATTTGGAGACCTTCGCTTTCGCTCGGATCTGTTCGCTTCTTCCCTCGACGAGCCGTCAAATCACGTCCCTATCCACAATATTTCATTTAAACGCTTTAAACCCCCACGTAGCCTGTTTAGATCTAATGCGCATGCGTGGGCCGCCGTAGAAAACAGCCAGGCGAAATATCCCAGCTGCTGTTTAGGTGTGCATTAAAAGATTAGGCTGGATAAATAACAATTACAACGTGGGGGCTTATTATTATGTCTATGTAACTTTAAGAAATGGAGCTCCTGTAAGTAGAATGTGAAAATGACTAGGTTGGCTCCTAAGGACAAAGTCCACTTTTACAGATGTCAAAGAACATCTGGAAAATGCTGTGCAGGAGTCAGAACCAGGCTCAGCCAGTGTGCATACCTACTGGAATTGAATTAAGAGAGGGATTTCTAAACCTGGATCCACAAAGTGCAGTAGACAAGGTGCAAGACGAGATGGAAACGTCACATGGACTTATCTCCATCTAAAGAAGAGCATACAGAAGCAGGTTTAGTACACCATCCTGAGGCTGGTGTACGACCAGTTTATGAACCTTGGCTGGGCGTCATGGTGATATTTATTGTTAAGCTGCATTCAGATGTTACTTTTCTGATCATTTTGTGATGTCAGTGCTTAAAATGCTCCCCAACTTCACATTTCATTCCAGAGAGAGCAGTATTAGTCCCGTCTAATTGCAGGAAATGTTGATGAAAAACGCAGTTTTCACATTTTTCTGGCACTACGGTTTCCTTCTTCTCCATTACAACTTATCCGTTATCTGACATACCGTGCATCGTGAAAGTATCAAGATATATTTTTGCCACATCCAGCCCTGTTGTGAACATGTCTTCTATGCAACGGCCTTGAAAGGGTGTCTTTAGCTTCTGCTTGTCTTGCAGCAGACTGTGTGGAGTGAATCATGACCATGTCTGAATCAGAAATACAGTAGTGTTTATTAATAATGCCTGAAATCATGGTGATCAATAATGCCTTCTAAGATAGGAGTTGCCTTATCAAACAACTTAAGGCTTAAGGCTTAAGGCTGACTCAGCCCCCCCCCCTTAGATACCACTGATGTCAAATGAAGCAAAAATAACGAATATAAAGGTAATATCCAAATATTTTATTTTTCTTAATGAGCTGTTGAATCCCTTGCTTACTTGATCCTTGGTCTTGTTTATGCAGCTAGTATGTATATCATTTTACCCCAGATGCAAAGAAAACCGTGTCTTTGTCTGTTCAAACATATTTGCAACTCCTCATTCCCCTTCCATAAATCTCAGGACTGCTGTGCTGGACAGGTGACAGGAGCAGGAAGCATGTGACAGCCTTCCAGGAAAGTTGGACCAGGCTGCCAGTCTTTTTTTTTTGTGGGGGGGGATTCTGTTTTGCAATCTCAGCACTTCTGGAGCAGAGAAATGAGGCAAGGAAGGAAAAGGAGGCGGTTCAGGCTGCAAGGTGTCAACTGATTTCACAGTTACTCCTCCTGTTGAGAAAATCATATTTGTGTTGTGAGAGGGCAAAAAAAAAGTCATCCCTCTCAGTTACACCACTGCAGTGTGTGAACATTAACCAACCCTCGTATTGTTTTATGTAATGAGCCACTACTGAGGCTGTGATGAGCAGTACTGTGACTACATATTAACCTGTTAGAGTGTTTATTGACATTTTGCTTTGTTCCAAAAGTTTTTGGAGCTTTACTGAGCAAATTCCAGGCCATGTATTTATGAAATTACATGTTTTATATGTAATAATTAAGCAACGGACTGGAAAATAATTTCATGAGTAATGTTAGCTCTAGTTTTTTGGTTATACAGGACTACTCATTGTTAGGAAAAGTGTGTATATATACATACATATATATATATATATTTTAGGTCAGAAAGTCTGGAATCATTGGTTTAATGACATTGTAAATGTTTTCCAGGTACTGGTATAAACTTATAAAAGTGGAACTACTCTGCAAAAGAACAAGTTCATTTGTAGATGAGGTTTGTGGAACAGACTTGATCCAGAAAGCATTATGGCACAGAAAGTACTCTTAATAAAATTAGTTTTCAGAATGCATGGTCATTTGAGTACGGCTTTATGATGATAGTACTGATCATTTGTGCAACGGTATCATAGCATGCTTTTCATTAGTCTCCAGTATATCTAAAACTTAGCAGCTAGAATTCTCACCCACACCAAACACTCATGATGCATCACTCCAATCCTCCATAACCTTCACTGGATCAACACCACACTCAGTTTAAAATACTCCTGTTTACATTTGATTTCCTTTATCACCTCATTCCTCCCCAAAACTACTGCCTGTCCCTAAATTCAGACTGACTACAATTGGCTCCAGGGCATTTTGAGTTGCCCCCAAACTGTGGATCTCTCTTACCCAGAGTCTTACTGAAATGACTTCTCCACCCCATGTTCAAAACTCAACTGAAGTCTTATCTCCCCTCTCTTGGCAACTCCTCCTTTCTTGATAACTGAGTAATTTTTCTCCCTTTCCCTCTTCACTGGCCTTGGGTTTGTGAAAAGCACTATACAAATTAAACTTGTTGAAGATCTGTAGAAGCTTAAATAACGCAGGCTTACTGCATGTTATTGCAAATTCCCACCAACTAACTAGGTCTCCCTAAATCATGCACAGAAAGAGCGAAGGCTAACAGGTGCTTCCTCTGAGAATTGTTAAACCAACCTACCTGTTTGGGAACAGATCACAGCATTACTGTACAGCTCAGCATACTTGGAGGAGAACACTAACAGATGACCCTATCCAGCAACCATCATGCTGCATTCTGGGAGAGAATGAGCACAAAACGTTTTAGCAATTCAGACCCACCAGAACAAGTTCAGTGGCTTTTTTTATTTGTAATTGATAGGCCCAAGCACCAGTCAGCAGAACGAATGAAAGGATGAAAATGGCTGAATAAGAGAGTTTTGTTTTTGGGCTTCAATTAGGGATCCATGCAACATCTGAGCAATGAGTCAGGTTAGATTGGAGTGATGTATTTTGACCAGTTTCAGCTGTTATTTCAGACCTTTTGATGAAGGGTCAATAATTTTGAGATTAATAATGCCTCCCTTGGCTCATGCTGAACATTACAAGGAAACAGCTTGTTCTCTCTTCCTACAGAACGTGACCTAGAATCTTCTTGTTAATCCTACAAAATGGCCAAAAATAACAGCGAATTGATGCAGCATAAAGAGCTGGCTAACACTATAAAGTCTCCCTTTATGTTCGCCCAGCAGCATACTGGAAGGCAATTATTTGGTCGTTTGAAAAGAGCGTCTTACTGTTGCAAGTTCCTTGAATTAATCTCTTGTGTATTTCTTAGTACAGTTCTGTTGTTTTGGAGACCCGTATTGTTGTTCATGCTGCCAGAACTCCGTATGAAAAGGGTTTGATTGCATTTACTAATGAACAGCATTTCACACAGCACAGAAACGAAAAAAAGAAAATTTATGACATTCACATTTTGTCTTTTTGCTTTGCTTTCAGCCCAGCCCCATGTCCCCAGAGCCAGCCAACCTGACTGCAGAAAACATTAGCACAAACTCCAACGGACCCAAACAAGAAATATTGTTAGATGACGACCAAGAGGACCTTTTTGCTGGTGTGTAATTTGTGGTTAAACGTTGAAGTTGGGCCATTGGTTTAAGGACTGATCGAAGGTCCAGGTCTTGGCATGAACATAGAGCAGAGTGGAATGAAGAAGTTCAAAGGCACATATATTAGAAATCCCAATGTCTTTTTTTAAATTTTTTTTTTTTTTTTTATTTTTAATCCAAATTGCACAGTCCATTTGAATTCATTGTTTGAATTTGAATTCAAGAAACAACTCAACAAATCAGCTTATTCAGACAGCAAGAGTTTGGCCCAACCACTCATGTTAAGATTAGAAAAGGTTTTAAAGGATGGCCTTTTTTAGGAAATAAATGACTATGACAAAAACAACCTGTTTGATTCTAAGATATAATGAGAGGTTTAAGGTGGAGCGTGTGTTTTAATAAAATTATTTAAATTAATTACGATTGGTTTCAAAAGCAGTGTAGTGGATGCAAGAGAAATGGAAGTGTAGGGTGATGTCATGTGACAAACACATCAGATTTTCTGGTCACTCTGATTCTAAACTGTTTAAATGAAAGGTGTTTTTATTGAACAATGCAACATTACCGTAATGGGTTTGTGGAAGACTATAATATTCATGAGTCAAACAGATTATAGGGATTTTTTTATTTGACCAGCCTTTGAAGTCCCAAATGATATTTAGACTTTTGGCCAAAAGCAAACTACATGTTTTAGGAGATTTTTCTAAAAATAATGAAGTCCTTCCTTTATGGGGAGCACAGGTAAATATATCAGTTTTAATATATAATTCCTATTTATTTGCTTTGTTTGACAAATTGAAAACAAAATTTTAATCTTCTATGGTTTTGCAAACGCTGTATTTCGAAATTAAACTGTACTTATGCCAAAGCCTGTCAGTTTAACCAGGTACGATTGGGCCAAAGGTGGCCATTATTTTGCCATATACAATTCTATACTATAATTTAATGAATAAATACTTGATTTGTGGCTGTGTATGAGCTCTGATTGTGGTGTGTGTCTGATAATCTTTTTTTTTTTTTTTTTTAAAAGAAGCCACTGAGGAGGTGTCACTGGACAGTCCAGAGAAGGCACCTATTCTGTCTGATGGCCCATCTCCTGCGATCACTCCAGTCACTCCCACAGTCATAATCGCTCCAAGAGTCGATGCCTCCATGTTTGACAGATCTCCCGATGAGGTAAAGCAGGTTTGCAGCTTCTTCGAATATGATGCTGCATAGCAGGCTAGTTATAATACTGGATGGGATAGTGACCTATAACCAATAAATATCTGTTAAAAACACCTAACTACACACATTTAAACACATGGCTTGTCTATAACTCGTCTAAACACATGGCTTGTCTATATTTATTTCTAGAAGCTTTAAAATGCAATAAAATTAAAACATTTTAGCCAATCTTTACCTTATAAATCTGCATGATTATTGCATCTTCTAAGTATCAGTCATATCTAAATATGTTTAGTGGTGGATATTATTTTAAAGCAAATATCCGCCAACAAAAGAATCACTTGCTGCAGTTTTTAGCAACTACGTCTTGAACAGACGAGTAACAGAGAGGCAGATTATTGTAAGACTCTATGAAAGAATCATATTCAAGGTAAGGCGTATATGAATGTCAGGTAAAACAGTTCCTGTGTTGGAGGGCTGTGGTTCAAGATTTGATGCATTAAATTAACTTGACCAAATATCAATACTAAACTGTTCTAAATCTAAATTGCTGATTGGCTGTTTTAATAGCTGTGTTAGTAAGCATGTTTTTGTCAGTACGTGATTGGTCAACAGTCCTTTAGGGCAAGCGGATGTGGTACTGGTCAAAATGTTGTTCCCAGTTTCTAGTCTTACTCAGTGCCTAGACCTGAAGCTGCTACAGACCTAAGTTATGAAACAAGTTTATGTTTGATTTGCAGTTGACATGAATTTTTTGGGAATTTGCATAAAATGTATTGAAAACATTGGAAAATAATTCCAAACGAAGCCGTTTTCTGCTCATTTACAAAGTAACATCATAATTTGTAACAAAATAATTGTTTATTTCGAATAACCCCACCATAAATCAAGCAGCACTTAACCACAATGCAGATGATCTAGATTTACGATGACGTGACCTTCGGCAATCAATCTGAACGACTGACCCGTTACAGACGCTAACATGGGGCAGCGGTGGCCTAGTGGTTAGGGAGTCGGCCCTGGATCGGAAGATTGTGGGTTTGATTCCCTCCCCAGTAGGTTGCCCTGAGGTACCCTTGAGCAAGGTACTGTCCCCGTCACTGCTCCCCGGGCGCTTTCAATAGCTGCCCACTGCTGCACGTCTGTGTGTATGAGTTAAATGCAGAGGTCCAATTTTGTTGTGGTTCACTGTGTGCTGTGCTGTGACCTCGCAATGACAAGGGTTGTCACTTTCACTTTTTCACTTTCACATTGGGGTTGTTGTTATTCACAGCTCTTAATGCTCACATTTGTTTAGCTTTTGTGCCATTGAGATCAAGAAATCGGGTGTGTTGAAATGGCGACATGAAGAAAGTGTGAAGTTAGTTGCATCAAGTGGAACTGGTCTGGTCCATTGGGTGAAGTAAGGCGGATTGGGGGGGATTTCCACACATTCTTGTGTCGATGCAGTTTTGAAACACAAGATCAGCCAGTGGAAGTCATGCTTACTGCTTACTGTAATGACTGCCAAATTAAGGCAGAAGTCTTGGTACTTGATTTCATCACTGCAGCTTGGGTTTGGATCCCCAGATTTGTGTTGGCTCTGCAGACTTTTTTCCTTTTACTAATTCCTGATGGTGTGCAGACTCCAAGTAACCTGCTTTGTGTTCTTCAGGAGGAAGAAGCTGAAGAAAACGGGGACACGTTTGATATACAGATAACAGTATCAGATCCAGAGAAAGTCGGTAAGCTTCTGACAGGCATTTTTATTTTTAGACATGAATTTAGATTTATTTCTATGTTCTTGTGCTGTAATGTTTTAAAGCGAGCCTTTTGTCTCCCGAGAGGCTTTCATCTCCAGAGACTGGTTCGTATGAGTAGCTCTTGTGCAGGAGGTTGCTGTGTGGTGTAAAATCAATAGACCTTTTCAAATGTTATCAGAAGAAGGATTTGGACTCCAGCTCTCCCAGGAAAAGGTGCCAGAGCTGGAGCTTCACACGATATGCTTCTGTTTGAGCTTTAACAAAAATAAAAAGAAGGAAAGGGGTCATCCAACTTTTTTTCTTTTTCTTTTTTCTTTTTTTTGGCTGCTTATTTTTTCCAAATGATGCCTACATCATCTATTTTTTTTTTTTTACCTAATCACTGCCCAGCCTTTTTTTTAAGCAACAAGCTTTCCCCCCCCCCCCCCCCCCTCCCTTCTTCTTTTCTAGACTGATGTATGTAAGCTCTGATCTAGCTTCCCACTATTGACTATTGTGCCTCTTTCAAAAAGCGCTCTAAACCCTACGTTTAAACATGCAATAAGCTTCAGACTTCCTTATTTGGACTGTATGGGCTGGGGAGAGGACAATATTTTTATGATGTTAAGTTTATATTAAATGTTAAACTCTCATTAAATAAAACTGTTATCTTATTTTAAATGTTCTTTCACTTACATGAAAAAGTATTATTCCATGATATGGGCCTTTTAAAGGACACTTATGAGTGTGACTATATAACTAACATTAGTTTCTCAGTAGATATGAATAAATGATAACGTTGTATGTCTTGAGATGATTAGGAAACTATTAATGATTATAGGGCTGAATGATTTCTTCTGATATCTAATTCTGATTTAAAAAAAATGATCTCTGTTGCATTTTAAATGTAATTCATTGTAAAAAGACAGTCCTTTTTTACCAATAAAGATTTAAGGCCTGGGAAATTAATATGACGTGCCAGACTGTGATCATATTTGTATTATGCAATTCTGCTGTATTTCCTGTAATTTAAACTTGGATAAAAAACATTTTAATCAGATAATATAGTAATCTGATAATGACAACCCATGCTATTCAGAAGTGCTGCTTCAATATAATAATGATGAATTATTCACCGCTAATTAATAAATGGAATATCAAAACAATATGGCCGTCGTCCCCCCCCCCCCATGATTCAGACTTGTTTTTGTTTCTCTCTACTAGGTGATGGAATGAATGCTTATATGGCTTACAAGGTGACGACTAAGGTGAGAACGCTTCCTTGAGTGCGTACAGTGGACCAGCTGTTGCTCGGACAAGTCATTGACCTGTTGTTTCCTTTCCTCCAGACATCGCTCAACCTTTACAGCAGGAATGAGTTTTCTGTAAAAAGGAGGTTTAGTGATTTTCTTGGGCTGCACAGCAAATTAGCCTCCAAGTACATGCACATTGGTTACATAGTCCCTCCTGCGCCAGAGAAGAGCATTGTGGGTAAGCGTGTTTTGCTTTTACAGAGACTTGCCTTCAAAGGTAATACGGTGCGTGATCATGTCTCTTGTAATATATCAGCTATGACTATATTTATCATTATTTTGATGAATTAGGTCACAACATGTCTCTGTTTCCATTTCTGAGCAAGTTATGATAGTCACTATTGTTTACTTATGAAGAAAGCATAATTAATCTTGTTTCATTTTGTGCAATGTATTGTTGGAAACACTGAAAAAAATCATTATTCATAATTATTCAATTGCAGTTTTAGATGAGGCACTGTTGGGACTATGATTTATCAAATGTCAGGAAAAATACAGTTTCTAGATGTCATGTTCTAGTTTGTTTTAGTTCTAGTTTCTAGAACATGTCTCCCCCCACTGGTTCATGTAATATTTGCTTTGACTACCAGGAATGACCAAGGTCAAGGTTGGGAAAGAGGATTTATCATCTGCAGAATTTGTAGAGAAAAGAAGATCTGCCTTGGAAAGGTAATGTAAAAATAACAAATTTTACAGTGATGGAGGATTTTGTCTGAACTATTGGTATTGGCTGACTGTTTCATGTTTGCATCAGATCGATTTGTAGGTTTGGAGAGATAATGGCTCTCATTGTGGTTTGCTGGAAAGTTGTACTTTAAGTACCAAAGCCTTAAAATAATATCAGTAACAGAGTTTCTTTCGTACTTGGTCGTTTGTTGCACTTTTTGGAAATGCACTTCTCCGGTTTATTCTCACCAGGGTTGCCAGTAATCAAACCTGGGTGTGCTTAGAATAATTGATCCCAAATATCATCCATATTCAGTTAGTTGGTAGAATAATATTCAAAAGTATTATGTGTCATCTAATATTTTGTTCGATGAGCTGAAATAATTTAAGATGAATTGTGCAGAATCCTTTTATTCCTTTTTTTTTTTTTTTTTTTTTACAGATAAGAGGGCACTGTATCCTGTTTGTCCAGATCTGATGATGCATTTATTGCTTTGTTTCATTTTTTTTTTTTTTTTTAATACTAATCCAGGAAGATTTGCACTCAGCTTGTAGGTTTTATTTTTCTGCATTTTTAACAACAGCCCGGAATTCCTTGGTGTTTCCTTGGTGAAAAACCATAGTTGTTACATTTGACCAAAATGATTATCTTGTGTTTTTCTCTTCCTGTTGAAATTTTATTGTCCAGCTTCTTTGACCCCAGCTGTTAGTTTCTTTTACTTCTTTCCTCCCAGTGTATTTGGCTTTGCTGGAAACTTTTTATTTTTTGGTTTAAAAAAAAAAAAAAAACGATTCAAGTTGAAAGAGCATTCTTGTTCTGGTCTTTTGTGGATGAAAGGTTAACCAACAAGTATTAGATAAATAATAATCACCGAACTCAGGAGGGTTTCATGCTGTCAGTGTAAGCAGTCTCGCGCTGGCAGTTTTCTCCCGAGCTTTCCTTTCCGTCTCTCGCACATTCTGTACGTGGCTGATTTGCCGCTGTACTGCTGGTTTTGCGGCGCCTGATGAATCGAATAAAAATTAAAGTTAAGCGAGGCGCTGACATTTCTCTGCCCTTTTTATCTGCTCATTGATTGACGTGAAGGTCAGCAGCTTGGATGGGGGCCCTGGATGTCAGCTTATAGACTTCATCCATTGAAGAACTGAATCTTGACGGCAGGGCGTAATATACGAGCAGCTCCTGTAGAATGCTGGCTGCATGGAGAAAGAGTTTCTTGCGAAAATATGGTTTAGAAGAGTTGTTTTTGAAGACGGCTTCCTACTGTGATGAAGAATCTGTTGTGGTCTTTCTAAAGGTGTCGTATAAATGAGGTACCACTTCATTTATTTCATTTTCATATTTAATTTTTTATATTTTTACAAACAGATATCTAATGAGAACAGTGAACCATCCAGCTCTGCTGAAAGATCCTGAGGTCATTCAGTTTCTGGAGAGCACAGAGGTATAATATTCATGACTATAACTATCTTTTCTGTTGAAAACCGATTTCTCTTCTGTTTTTCAAGTGTAATATGTCCCGGGCCGCTAGCGAACACTGTTCCCCAAGATCTTCAGCTGGTATATTTATGGTAAATGTCCATAAGTCTCAGGTCATTTCATAGGGTTTACCCCAGTCCTGAGGAAAACTATATTAATGCAATTGTAATGCAAGCCCTCAGTGATCGTGCGAAGGCTAAACGGTCCGAGGGCAATTGAAAGCTATTTTTGCTCGTCGGCCCTCTGAGAGTTTTCTGGGGGTGAAATTGCATTAAATTGGATCCAGCATTGAAATGTATGGGAGTGGAGAAAACCCCAGGCTTCTGATGGTCCGTGCTCGGGCTTGTGGTGGGGAAGGCGGGAGTGAAGCTCCCGGTGGGATTGGGTCCGGGCCCCGGCCTGTTAACCAGTTTGTTTGCCCTTATTTGTCATTTTATCCCAGCTGCCGCGAGCAGTTAGCACCCAGGCACTGAGTGGGGCAGGAATATTGAGGATGGTAAACAAAGCGGCCGACGCTGTCAACAAAATGACAATCAAGATGAATGAATCGGATGCGGTAAGGGGCTGATTTTTGGACTTGAATAATGAGACGAATTAATGAGCCACTCTCTGGCTTGAATCCTAAGATCAGAGAGAGAGAGAGAAACAGGAACAGCTTCCACACTGAGGGTGTGTCTTATCCTTTCAGTGTGCTTAGGATACACTTTGTTTTGTTCATTTTATGTCTTGCTGTAATGATCATTCTGACTGACAGGTTTCTAATTTGTGGTTTTAGTTTCTAGTACTGTTGTCTTTCTTCTAACATTCTTGTTTAAAGTTCGTATTTTGACACTTCTTCTCTTTATGAAGTGGTTTGAGGAGAAACAGCAGCAGTTTGAGAACCTTGACATCCAGCTCAGAAAACTGCATGCCAGTGTGGAGTCACTGGTGTGTCACAGAAAAGGTAAAACTGATTTTCAGCTTGAACTATTGCCTGTAACAACAATCAACAGAGAAGCTATACTAAAGCGCAGGTAAAAAATAGGTGCTTGTCAATAAAAATGACCCGTGTGCAGACATCATATATTTAAAGGGAGCAGGCATTCTGTTCTTCAGATTTGTTTAATGTCATAGACTTCTTCTTAAAAATAGTCTCTCCTGTACTTTCATTTTTTAATTGCTAAAATATGGCACCGAATTTGGATGATGAATTAGAAAAGAGAAAAAGTCCTCTTTTGCCATCAGTGTGTGACCATGGTTTTCTTTTAAGGTGTTTTTGAGATTATTCATGTTTTTTATTGAGTCATAAATGCCCTTAATTGCTAATAATGGGTTTTTATTTATCATTAAAAGCGGTAACACAAATGAGAATCGTCTGATTGCTTGCCATATAGTAAGTCCATACTATATGCTGTTAAAGCTCAGGTGTTGCTAGTTACAGATCTTACTTTGTCTTCAGTCAGAATTACATCAGAGAAACCAACTCCCTGTTGATGATTTATCGTTTATGTTGGTTATTTATACCGACCTTGTTTGAAATCAATGGGAACTTATGACTTATGTAGAAAGTTATTACATTTCATCCTCCCTGCATTCAAATCCATATTGCCTATTTGGCCTAATTCTATCCATGTGGAGCAGCAGGTTTATGGTCCTGTCGAATTAGTACAAAGTCAGTGGGCAGAAACCATGAATTTGAATCCCTTCACCTTTCTGCAGAGTTATCAGTGAACACTGCGTCCTTTGCCAAGAGCGCTGCCATGCTGGGGAACTCTGAGGACCACACAGCTCTGTCCCGTGCCCTGTCCCAGCTGGCTGAGGTAGAGGAGAAAATTGATCAGCTGCATCAGGAACAGGCTTACGCTGACTTCTACCTGTTCTCGGAGCTGCTGGGGGACTATGTACGCCTCATCACCGCTGTCAAGGTGAAACTTCCAGGCCCTTTGAATCAGGGAAAGTTGATGAGGTGTTGATTATTTATGTCCCACAGCATGTTTTGAAGTGAAAGTGACTATTTGTCATTTTGAAACAGTACAGCACACTGAAACACAATGAAATGCAACTACTGCTTTTCATGCATACATACACGTGCAGCAGAGGGCAGCTGTTTAAGGGGGATACACTTGAGCAAGGTACTGTCATGATCACGGCTCCCAGGGCAGCTGCGCCTGAGAGCAGTGATCATGACGGTACCTTGCTCAAGGGTATCTCAGGGCAACCTACTGGTCTGGGATTCAAACCCAGCACATTCCGATCCTGGGTCAATCTGTCATACTGCATCAGACATTCAGTTCAGAAAAACGGGCCTGTGTCTGTCAGGTGTTGTGTCTATAACTGAATGTTCGTTAAGTACTTGATAAGTTTTCGGTTCAGAAAAATTCTCTCTTAAACGATGAAATGTTGTAACATGTTTAGAAGATTCTGTTAAAGCATCATAAATAACACAAAGGCCTTTTGGCACAAAGAAATGATAATAAGTGACCCACTTTTAAAACAAAAACAAAACAACAAAAACATTCACAAAACAAGCTCTCCTACCCGTGGTGACCAACTTAAATTTGGAACAGAGAGATGACCTGCTGAAGTAGATCTAAGGGGCCCGGGGGGAGTATTGTGTTGCAAAGATCCCAACTGTGTGACCCTATATAAACTTACACTTGAGTCTCTTTATGCTTCTAGGGTGTGTTTGACCAGCGCATGAAAACGTGGTCCAAGTGGCAGGATGCCCAGGTCATGCTGCAGCGGAAGAGAGAGGCTGAAGCTAAGCTACAGTTTGCCAACAAGCCAGATAAGCTCCAACAGGCAAAGGATGAGATTAAGGAGGTAAAGTACTAGCAGCAACAATAAAACTGGTTCTAGACATGAGATATAGCTCTTCAGATTAAATGTGTATGAATTGGCTACACAATTCTCTTCCTTATGGATATTTCTCTTGAGGCCAAGCAACACATGAGCTATAGATTGCTTGTACCATCTCTCAAAATATAAGCCTCTGTTCCTGTGCAGTATATCACAAAAATAACCCCCAGGGTTGTGGCCAAAACCTGTCCTGTTTGTTTAAGTATCAACACTCAGTAGGAAGAGCCTTTTTGTTGATGTTGATGGTGATGCATGCTGCCTTTCTCTTGCTTTGGTCCATTCATATCTCCTTAGAGCTGCTGTTCCACTTGATAAGAGTTCATGAGTTATTGATTTCTTTAACCACAGAACATTATCAGCCTTTTTTAATTTTTGCATTCTCCCTGTCATGCCCCACAAAGGAGATTGAGGAGGTAGGACCCTTGGCTCTTTTTTTTTTAAATTATTTTTATTTTTAAATTATTTTTCCCATCAGATGTGGTCCTTTTTTTATGTCCCATTACCATAACACGTATCGGACATCTTCATGCTGATAATGTCTTCTCCGTCGTTTGCCATGTCTTCACATTTAAATGACACCTGAGCCGAAGTGGGCTAAATCTATCATGAGCAGGTTATCAACTAGCATGATCTTGTGAGTTGATAATCTCCATTCATTTTAGTTTCTTTTTCTTTTTTTTTTTTTTTATAGATCAATGGTTGAATCATTTAGTAATGATTTGTCATTTTCATCCTCTTATTCTGTCTGTGGTACATCACTTAATTTTTCTTTATTTATATTTTCCTGCTTAAGCTGAAGCTCAGCCATGACATGGAAACTGTCTAGTTAAGTGAATATTATCTCGCTGTGATCATGACTGGGAAGGGGTGTGACATACTACACAGCAAGTGAACAGTCAGTTCTTGAAGGGGAAAAACCGGAAAGGACCTGAGTGACTTTGAAAAGTCCCACATTGCGATAGCCTAAAGTCAGAGCATCTTCAGAACAATAGGATATTTGCAGTGATTAGGACTTTGCACACGTGAACATCAGAGATGAACGGTGGAGCACTGGAAGAAGGTTATCCGATATTATGAAGCACACCGTTTTTTACATCTTCTGGACCATCAGGAGTGTCTGCATCGCATTTGAGGAAGAAACAGTGCAAGGATGCACTGAGAGAAAACTGCAAGCCAACAGAGGCAGTATGATTCTCTGGGCAATGGGAAACTTCAGGTCTTAGCATTTATGTAGATGTTGCTCTGACTTGTACCTACCTCAGTTCAGGTACACCCCCCATGTAAGGGTATTCCCTAATGGCCTTTTTCAGCAGGTTAATGCACTCCACCACACTACAAACACTGTAAACACAGGAACAGTTCGAAGAAAATGATGGAGATTTTATGGCGTTGTCCTGGGCTTCATATGGCCCAGATCCAAATTCAGTCGCTCATCTGTGGAATGTTACAGGAAGGAATTGTTGATAACATCTTGATGTAGATGCTACGGTACCATTTTCAGTGGTCTTGCTGAAAACCATGTCAGAGCTGTTTTAGCAGCAAAAATTGACAACCTATTAGGCAGTTTTATTGTTATGGCTGATCGGTATAAGCTGTTTTATATTGTTTCATAGTGGAGAAAAATGATGTTAATTCATTTTTTTCCATTTTTTTTTAACACATCTTAAAGGTGATATGACTTCGCTAACTGGTCGTGTGGCATGTCGTATAAAAGAATTTGCATTAAGTCCTGGAGACTATTTCTCACCAATTGTGCCATGCCAAGCACTACTTCATAATATTTTACTAATGTGTAGCAAAATGTTAATCCAAAATCTAAAAGAAAAAACACCTTTGTGTTTTTGTGACATCATGATGAGGTCATTTTTCGTTCTCTCTACATTTTCTGTTCTCTGTCAGAGTTGGCACTCGCAGTCTGCTCCGTCTGTCAGTATAATGGGTCTCTCTTCTGTTTGGCTCTCGTTTTAGTGGGAGGCTAAAGTGCAGCAGGGAGAGAGAGATTTTGAGCAGATATCTAAAAACATTCGCCGTGAAGTGGGAAGGTTCGAGGTGAGTTGGCATGTCAGGTTTTTTTTCATTTTTTTATTTCACAGCATAATGTGTCTGTAGTGTTTTTACCTCTAAACCATGAAAATGTGGACTTTTTGGAGAACATAATGGAGTTTCAGATGCAACTGCAAAAATGCAGAATTAAAAAAAACTTTTATTGCTTATTTATTTTTACTATTAAGCTTTCAGGAAAGCTGTAGTTGCCAGCTTAGCAACAGTTGTTGTGGGTTCAAGCCTGGGTGCATCCGGTCTCCTGCAACATCTGAACCCTTAATCAAGGACATAAACCCCCGAATAGCTCCAGTGACTTTCCTTGTCGTAAGGCAATGCATGTCAATGTGGATCAGAGCATAAATACTGTAAATTATCTTCTCTTCTTTATAGAAACAAAGAGTGAAGGACTTTAAAGTTGTCATCATTAAATATCTAGAGTCGCTTGTACATACACAACAGCAGGTATGCATCCTTTGTATCCTATCACAACTGCCACGGTATCAATATTTCAGCTCAGAGTTTTATCTCTCCAGGTTCACAAGCTGCAATAATTCTCTTCTTGTGTTTTCCAGCTGATAAAATATTGGGAAGCGTTCCTGCCTGAAGCCAAAGCTATCGCATAAGCTGACAAACCCCCCTGCGCAGATGCATTGGGACTGATGATCATGTTTTCTGTTAAATGTACAGATCAATCACACACAAAAATAAAAGGATGCACGGACCTAATGAACCTAAATGCAACTCTAATAAAAACACTATCAATCTTTTAATTGGTCAGTCCCTACTTTTTACTTTCTTGGTGTTTATAGGGGAACACCTGCTTGTTTCCTACAGGAGAAACCTGGGCAGTGATGAGAGGTTTTGCACTTCGTGCTTATTGATACTCTGCTGCTCTGTCTTTAAAGGGGTCCAAGCACCACAGTAGCTCTTTTGTGTTTAAGAATTACAGATTGAAATTCATCAGATCCTTTTTTCCACGTAGGCAATGATCCAAAAGGGGAGAGCCTTTGGGAGGGATGGTTGGGTTTTTTTTTTTTTTTTTTTTAACACCACTTTTTAGTTTGGTGGACAAATTGAGCTTTGAATGAACCTTTTTTGGATTCATGGGTTCAGTGCTGTAGTGCTTGGACCTCACTGCTTCTGCTTGCAGCTATAATCACATAAATATCTATTTTTTATTTTGCCTCTTAGCTCAAATTTTGAAATAAGCAAAAACTCAATTGATTCTTTTACAGCCAAGTTTTAAGATTTTTTTAATTCATGGATTTTTTTACGTTACATTCCTGTGCAACAGTGCTCAAATTCTAATAAAGGGATGTACTTCAGTATGAAATTCGTCCAGTCTTTTCTTCCACTATCTTTCCTGTCCCCAGTTTTGTACTTTCCATAGAAAACGATGTTGATGAAAGACTGGAGGGTAAGGCGGTATAGCTTCCTGCTTTAGCTTTTCAGTTTTATTTTAGCAAATGCAATGTGATTATTTGGTGTGTAAATAATAATGTATTTAATACTTAATTCATACTAGTCAATTGCTCCCACTATTAACAATGTTTTTAATGCTTTAGTTTTTTCTAGCCACAACTAAAAGTTTCCATGTTTAAAATGGAAAACCTAGTAGTAAAAATACTCATTTTTATGTTTGTAAATGTTCACTAGTTTATACGGTTTTTACTTACTTAAATTTCTTATAAATAATTTGAATAAAAGCTTTTTTATTTGTAGCAGCTCAATCACAAATATCGAAAATTGTCTTTAATTGCATATAGTGCTTTGTGTACGTACTTAAGACAGATTACATAATTTTAATAAACTGCACACAAGTTAAAAAATTACAGAAATAACTAATTGCAGAGGAATGTTCTTCTGTGGAGACAAAGTGAGAGAAGCAAGGTT
>JABMDN010000051.1:0-17008 GCA_017165825.1 Hepsetus odoe
TGTCTGTTTTAGATGAAGTCTGTTTAAGGCAACAATAAAGCTGAAATCTTTCTTGCAGCTGGTGGAGGTGAAGCTCCAGCACAAGGCCGTTCACAACGGCCTGGAGACTGAACGCTGGTGGGTGCTCAGCAATGAGTTCTACCATGTGCTCTCGCTGCAGGTACATCATTGGAGTAAATCCATGACTTCTATGTGAAAATATTTTCTAAAGCGTCCTCCTTTTGACCTCATGTTTTTATTGCATTTCCAGCTCGCTCCCCAGTATTTTGCCCGATCCAGTGCCGTGGCCTACATCAAGGTAAAGCTATAGCCTCACTCTGATTATGAGGCTACTGGATGCAGTTTGTCCCATTCTCATTATATGTTCATTATTATGTCTTCTGTACATTCAGAGCATTGGGACAAGCATTGGGTCTTTTCATCCACACCACGAGGCCCACCCCCAGGATTTTAATCAACTGCAGGGCTATTTAGACTTTTTCATTTATTTGAAGCTGTTTTTATGTCATCTATATTTGAAATCATTCCCTGTGTGTGTGTGTATACGTGTGTGTGTGTGTGTGTGTGTGTGTGTGTGTGTGTGTGTGTGTGTGTGTGTGTTTTAGCTGGTTTTCAACCAACACGACTAAATGTGAAGATGGAACAAGAGCATCACATCTCATCACCAGAACGGAAGTATTTTCTTCTCTGTTTCCTTCCCCCTGTCATTTAATTAATTTCCCTAAATGTATTTACATTTGTGAAATGTGAATAAATCTGCTTCATATAATTTATAATTGCATGTTTGGATTGTCTTTCTTTTTGCATTCTCTTTATCTCACTATCCTCTCTTCAGAGACACCGTGCTGCATTCCTCCTGGATTTGAGCCTCCAGAACAGCAGAGGGACCTGAACTTCAGAACTTCAGAACTTCGATAGGAATCCAAGGACAGATGGCCTGATGCAGTTTCTGGACCACAAAAGAGGATATTCATCTTTTGCTCAGGACCCCTAAGAGACATTCATTAATAAGAGGACCAGAAAAGGAGATCATCTGTTTTCCCCATTCTTCACATCACCATCAGGATTGTGTGTCATTTCTATATCATTCAGACCTGGACTTTATTGACTTTATTATAAACAGCAAGAAGAACATTAATAACACTGGACAATCAGAAGATACTTTTTTCATCCTGTGCAGTAATCACTCCACTTCCAAGTCTTCCATGGAAGCACAGTTTCAGATAAAACTCTGTGAATGACTCTCACTATGTATTTCTTGTAATCCAGTATTTTTTTTCTAAATAAAGTCTCATTTTCAAATGGTTAAAAATCTTATTTTTCAGCTTTGTTTTTCGTTTACATGACTATTGTCTATTAATTTTGAATTACATGGGATATATTTGACAGCTCAAAGAGAAAAGTTTGTTTTCAAACTGTGTGAATAAAAATAACCCAACCTCCCTATGGGGAGGTGGAGGTCTAGAGGTAGGATACTTGCCTATGGCCCTATGCCTCAAGAATTCCCAGGTTCGGATCCCACCTCTGGCACTACCACCACTGGGTCTCTGAGCAAGACCCTTAACCCTGAGTTGCTCCAGGGGGACTGTCCCTGTCATTAGGACATGGAAGTCGCTTTGGATAAGAGCGTCTGCTAAATACCGTAAATGTATTCATTCATTTATTTATTTATTTATTTATTTTTTGGTAACTGCAAATCACTGCATAAAGGCCGTAATTTGAAGATAATTTATTGCATTTTTGCAACATGTGCAGTTCAAGATCACCACTAGGTGGCGGTAATAGTGCATTGTGCAAATCTCCAAACGTCAAAAACGTGAAATACATTGGAGAAGAAGTACACTCCTAATGTCTGAATTCTGACTGAGTGACATAAAGGACACCCGTCTTCTTATTTTAAAAACCCTGAAAAGATTGTTCAGTGTGAGGGTGTGTTTATTGTGTGGATACTCTGCAGCCATCAGCACAGGACCTTAATAAACTGGGGACTAGAACCCAGATAATTACACAAGTCTTCTTCTTCTTATTATTCTTCTTCTTTCGGCTGCTCCCATTTAGGAGTAGCGGATCACAGCGGATCATCCGTTTCCATTTCTTCCTCTTTCAAACTGACCACCTGCATGTCCTCTCACCACGCCTATAAACCCCCTCTTTGGTCTTCCTCTTTTCCTGTTTTCTGGCAGCTCCATCTTCAACATCCTCCCCCCAATATAACCCTCGTCTCTCCTCTGGACATGTCCAAACCAACGCAACCTTGCTTCTCTAACTCTGTCTCCAAAATGTCCAACCTTAGCTGTCCCTCTATCATACTCATTTCTAATCCTGGCCACAATTTGTTATGAGATTGAGGAGAAAGAAGAATTCTGAAGTGAGTTCAGTTTATAGAGTGTGTACCCAGGAAAGAGAGAGTGCTGATTGGTGCTGATTTTAATGGTATGTTGATAAAATGCAACAGAGGAGATGAGGAAATGATGGGTAGATGTGGTGTGAAGAAGAGAAATGCAGAAGGTCAGATGGTAGTGGATCTTGCTAAAAGAATGGAAACAGTTCTATTCAATATAACCGAAGCTTAAGTAGAGTGAGGAACCCAGGGTAATTTATGAGTGGAGGAAAATGCATACAGATGGATTGTATCCTTCACAGGAGGGTCAGTCTGAAGGAGACTGGAGACTGCAAAGTAGTGACAGGGGAGAGCGTCGCTAAACAGCATAGGATGGTGGAAGCATGATCGTGGATGTCAAGAAGAGAAAGAAAGTAAAGGCAGATGGTGGACGTTGAAGGAAGAAGATTGTAATGTGGAATTCAGGCAGGAGTTACGATGGGCACTGGCAGGTAATGAAGAGGTACCAGATTTCTGTGCAACAACTGCGGAAGAGGTACGGGTGACAGCTGAAAAGGTGCTCGGTGTGACGTTTGGACAGAAAAAAGAGGGCAATGAAACCTGGTGGAGGAACACGAGAGTATAGGAGTGTAAACAGAGGAAGAGACTGGCACAGAAAACAGGGATAGTCCGAGAGGTGAAGAAAGTAGACAGGAGTACAGTGGGGCACGGGGCAAAGTTTGCTCCAAAACAGGAAAGAACATTGAAAAACATCATTGTTGAAAAACATTTGGCTACAAGTCCCTCACCAGCACATCGAGAGGTCTGCACAAGAATTAAATTGAAGCTCAAGTGCTTCAACTGGAACTGGCGACCTGTCTAAAAGTAGCCCCTCAATAGGAGGAGGCTAAATATGGAATTCAGAGGAAATCAATTAATCAAGACACAGAGAGGGTGAACTGTTGTTGTACTTGTCTGGAAAGACAGCATTACTGCACCTGGCGTCCTTCAGTTTCATCTCATTTTATTGCGCACTACAATAAGCTGCAGCCTTATTTCGCTTTTTTTTGGTATAACAAGTTCTTCAGGTGACATCATGTACATTTAAAAGAAATGTCACTAATATATAATCAGTTCTCATAATTACTTCCTGTTATGTCAAAAAAAATGCCCACAATTGTACTTCATTAAGGGTGGTATCATCCTGTACACTAGAGATGACCCACACACAGACAAACCCAATCGAACTGTAATAAGTATGATCCAAGGGGTCCACATGTACTGTAGTGTATCAGGAAATTTAAAGAAGTCCTCTATGCCTCTGCAGTACAGCCCAGGTTTGCCATTCTCTCACTTTTACCCATGAAATGTGATGACAGCCCTGGTAACAAATACAGCAAGGGCATCAAGTCAGTGGAGCAAAGTGGATAAAGTTCAGTCGTAAGGCTAAACTTATACCACTCTGAGGAGTCGGATACCACATGATTACAATCTGTCAAATCTTGTCATGATTTTCCAATCAGGGGAGCTTAACCTTGAAAGAAATCCAAGCTTTATATCAGCGCTGCAGTGAGTGAGATGCAAAGCTGTAAACACCACTAGTAAATGGCATGTTTTATCATTTTTCTACATAGAGCACTTTGAATGCACAATTTAAAGTCCACGAAGCAGCTGTAGTTAGAGCAAAGCTTAGCTAGGGGGTTGCCAGTTTGACCCGCAGGACTGGTTAAAACACATATGAGCTATGAGGTGGGTTAATAATGTCTTCCTACTTCCTACATCCATGACTAGGAGCACTTAGGAAATAACTGAATCCCTCAAACGCCTACAGTGTGTGTGCAAGTGCAGAATTTCTTTTCATTATTGATTCATTTGTATCACTTCCTGAGTTTAGTGTGTTGGGAAGAAAGCATGCAATATAAATCATACCATAACTTTTGCACAGACAACCATTCTGCCAACATGGCAAATTTTGTAAATAAACATTAACTGTGCATTACATTTTGAAGATGTTTGTTCCCTAAAAAGTATGTTAACTATCAAATATCTAAACTTGCCCACATTTCTGCACACATCTGTACACTGATGATCTCTTTTCTTCAGTAAACCACACTGAGTATCTACTTTCAGTCTCCGTTCTCCAGCTCCACCTACTATATAGTTACAGGTTGTAGTTTAAAATCACTGACTGGAGTCCACCTGCTTCGTTACATCATTTGTTCCGTTCCTCCCATTCATTAGTGATCAGGATCCTCACAGGAGCACCGCTGCGCAGGTATTACATTCTCAGCTGAGCAGACCCTGACATGATGGAGGAGGGAAGGGGAGTTGTTTATCACATGTATTTAGGCAATAACAGGAGTAAAACTGTCATTCACCATCATTAGTTGTGCGTGGATGGATTTAGAACATTTTCTATGTAAGCTTGGATGAACGAGATGCCCTGAATGTCTGCATACATTTGGGCATGTAGTGTGTTTAGGTCTATAAAGTATCAAAGTCCACCAGATGGTGAAGGTGATCGAGGTGATTGAGAGTCACCGTGACTGAGGGTCTGATGAAGAGTCTGAATGCAGTTGTGAGCAGCTGAACATAAGAGTGTGTTCAACCTGTAAGTCCCAGAATTCTCCCGCTGTTTTGAAATGACTTTTTTTCCAGGGTGATAGAACGCTCTGTGGAAGGCTAACGAAGCTGAAAGTCCAAAATCCCCCAGTCGTTTACCGACCCCAACACAACAAGACGCTTTCTCTCGAGCTTCTCCAGCAGCAGAAAGAAAAGATCACCTCCTTTAAAATGCGCTCTCCTCTGAGCGTGCTCGGCGCTCCGCTGCGGCCAGTGCTCCTCTGTGTCACTGGCGTTTCAGCGGCAGCCCTGACATCCTACTTTCTCTTTTTCAGGTGGCGGAGAGTCCTGGACGAGCGGCGGGCGAGTGTGGATGCTGCCAGGACTGATGCTGCCGACGGTGAGGTTTTTAGTGGCCGCATGGCGGCGCTAGCGAGCTTGTGTAACAGTAGGGGAAGAGCAGCCGCGTCTCTTATTTACTTCACAGCTGTGCGGGGCTTTTCTGCTCATTTTACACAAACTAATAAAAACACGATGCTCTAATTACTGTAAGACAGGCAGAGGACACAAACCGTGTATTTTATTATGTATCTACAAAAGCTAACTACCACGCTAAAACCCTTCTCCCTCGCTCAGTCGGCATTGTAAAAAAGGACTGTAAGCTGGTAATAGTGTGATAAAGGAACATTTTCTCTTATTTAATCGTGAGAGGATGAGAACTTTTAGCAGGCTAGCGATGTTAGCTCATGTTAGTCTTAAGCTAGGCTAATTTCGCGTTGCTATAGCAACAGGTTACCGTAGCAACGCACCGCCAGCTCCTAGTTCCCGTTAGTTACACTGCTGACTGTTTAGTGCACTACATAGTGAGTGAGGATTGTTAAACACTGGTATTTGAATTGTGGGACAGCAATGATCAATGACGCAGAGGAAATTATCCTAGGAGTGTCTATATAGTCTTCTACACAGAGCTCCCTATCAAGTGAGTTGGGAACTAGTGAACGATTTCAGACAGAACTGACTAATTATCCACACTTTTCCAGATTATTTCATTTTACATTTACATACATTTTCACAGGAATAGAGGATCAAGAACTGGATGCATCTTCCTTCACCCGTGTCCCAGTCCAAGAGGTGATCTTCCTTGTTGGCGATAATGAGGATTATTATAATTCAGAATGGAAGTAAATACATGCTACTGCTCTGTTTAACCACATTTCCACACCTTGTCTCTGCTTTAGGACGTTTTTCTGCAGTCGCAGCAACTGCCATTAGACGTGCCTTTTTCTTGTGGACCACTAGCAAGAATCTGGGTGAGAATCAGTTTTACACTCTTACACTCAGGTCTTATACATTCTTGAGCAATGTTTTTCTTATTTGTAGTTATTGTAACAGTCTCTTTTAAATGTTCTTCTTTCCTTCCATTCCTACAGCAGTCCCACAGAGAGGTGGACCGCACGGACAAGATGTTTGCCACCACCTACTCAAAGTGGTCATCTGATTTCAGAAAGGTTTCTTTCAGTTTTCATGTGTTTTTATTGTCTAATTCTGTGATAAAACACTTGTATGTGTCTGTTTTAGATGAAGTCTGTTTAAGGCAACAATAAAGCTGAAATCTTTCTTGCAGCTGGTGGAGGTGAAGCTCCAGCACAAGGCCGTTCACAACGGCCTGGAGACTGAACGCTGGTGGGTGCTCAGCAATGAGTTCTACCATGTGCTCTCGCTGCAGGTACATCATTGGAGTAAATCCATGACTTCTATGTGAAAATATTTTCTAAAGCGTCCTCCTTTTGACCTCATGTTTTTATTGCATTTCCAGCTCGCTCCCCAGTATTTTGCCCGATCCAGTGCCGTGGCCTACATCAAGGTAAAGCTATAGCCTCACTCTGATTATGAGGCTACTGGATGCAGTTTGTCCCATTCTCATTATATGTTCATTATTATGTCTTCTGTTCTTTCAGAGCATTGGGACAAACATCAGGGAGGCAAAATTTTACCTGCGAGCTGAAACATCTGACTCATCGCTGCGGGATGTTTTTCTGGTGAGCACTTTAAAATATTTTTTCTATGAATAAATGGAATATTTTATAACTATGTAGTAATTTATTAGTTTTAATCACTTCTGTATGTTTTGCAGAGCACACAGGTGTCCATAATCTTCCAGGGAGTTTCTGTCGATGAAAACGGTCGTTTCTGGTGCCACGACTCCAACGACAGCCAGACCCTGGAGACACCAGCGCCTGTCTTTACATCCACAGCACGAGGACCACCCCCAGGATTTTGATCAACTGCAGGGCTATTTAGACATTTTAAAATTTATTTTAAGCTGTTTTTACTGAACCTATATATCAAATCATTCTGTGTGTTTGTGCATGTGTTTCAGGTACAGTTGCTTTTTTCCAACCAGAAGTCCTAAATGTAGACTTGTGGGAAGATGAAACAAGAGCATCGCAACTCAGCTCCGAATGGAAGTATTTTTCTTCTCTCTATCCTTCTCTTTATCTTTTAAATGTGTTTAGATTTGTGAAATACAATTTACCTTGTTTCTCATGGCCATAATTTCAAATTACCATGTTGAATTTTTTTTTCTCATTGTCCTCCCTCCCTGGATCCAGTCCTGGACTCCTGGATTTGAGCCTCCAGAAGAGAAGAAGGAACCTGAGACATTCGACAGGAAACCAAGGACAGACGGACTGTTGCAGTTTCTTCACCACATAAGAAGATTCATCTTTTGTTTAAGGACTACTAAGACACGTTAAGTCCTCGGGAGATGTGAAGAGGGGCTGAAAAGAAGATCCTCACACGTCACATCAGCATCAACGTTGTTCACCGTGTCTTTATCGTTCAAATGGGATATGGACTTTATTAGTGACTGCAAGAACACCATTACTGACTCTGCACAATTACTAAGTGCTCATTTTTCATGTGCAGTATTGACTGCATCACTTCCATGGAAGCAATGTTTGAGATAATGCTCTGTAAATGTTTCTAACAATGTATTTCTGACAACCTTGCAAAAGTTTTTTTAAATAGTTTCATTTCCTTAATAAAATAAAATTGCTTTTTTTTTTTGCCAGTCTTTTATTGTTTGTTTTAGATCATATTATTACTGTGTACATTTCTAATCATCCCAAAATCTTCCACACAATTAAAAGGGCAGCAAGTGCTTTCAAACAAACAAATAACTAGACAGAACAGAGATGACATTTCAGATGAAACTGACTACAACTCTGGATTGTGTATGTGCCCACAGACTTGCTGCCTTTCAAGTCTTCAGTTTCTTTCTACACACATGCTTTCTTTAGAAAAGAACATAATTGCATGGATTTTCAAAATTTGTTTCTTCATTGAACATATAGATCAGTTAACTTACAAAGGAAACATTCAGTCACCCTCAAAAACAGCTTGCTATCTTGTTAGGTTGTTAAGTCACTCATATCACATTTTTAAATCGAACAAAACCACAGTTACTCTTTGTGCTTATAAAAGAAAGCTGAATTAACTTAATTGAATTAACTTAAATTAATTACTTCATCTCTTCTGTATAAACTCACAAGCTAAGTAAAGAATACAATACAGCACAACTACCAAGTTCAAAAACTCAAAACACATATTCACAGATTTTGAGTCTCCATTGTTTAAGGGACTGGGACCACATCACCAAAAATCTTGCCACTAGAACTAAGACTCTTGCAGCCCAGGCCAGATCCAGAAACCAAGGCTGACTGGAGAGTATAAAAAGAATTTCATTTTTAAAGCTTTAACAAGCCTCATGGAAAAGACTGAGTAAGCAGCTAGATGGGCTGGAAGATAAAATGAAGGCTATTCTGAATGCCATCAAGAAACACATACAGATCTACAATACCTGCCAGTAAACTGCCAGAGGCCAACTGAACTGTTTTACTGACAATTCAGTAATGACAAAGTGGCTCTCCCAAAAAATGGAGGATACTGGACTGGCAACATAATACACAAGTCTAATTGTAATAAAAAGTTAAAATAGTGCTATGACAATTCTAAACTGAAACAGAGATTAACAGAAGGCTGTGTACTGATGCTTCTCAAGGAAGTCATTCAGATTAATAATCTGTCCTCCTAAACTCGTTGCTGGATGACAACTCTTCAATGATCCTTCTTGGAGACTTCAACCTACCAGGAGATAAGATCCATACTAGCGTGCTTACGCAGCTACTGTTATCTTTCGACCTGTCCCTCAGCAAATCTCCTCCTACCCACAAAGCTGGCAATACTCTTGATCTAATATTCACCAGATCCCTCTCTATGGAAAATATTCTGTCTACACCTCTACATGTATCTGATCACCATCTCTTATCTTTCAGATTTCTCGCCGATACGTCGCCCCGCCCACTCGAGACTCCAGAACATGCCCATAGAAATCTCAGCACTCTCTCACTGTCCTCTCTTTCCTCCACAGCTCTTTCCCACTTATCTCCACATGCTACAACTACCCCAACTCCTTCTGCTGTTGAACTCAATACTAATGAACTCCTCTCCTCCCTCAGCCATTCAATTGACCAGCTCTGTCCTTTAATTCACAAAACAAGACGTGTCTCTCCACCGGCCCCATGGTTGTCTGAAGTTCTGTGCAACAACCGTAGAGAACTACGATCAGCTAAAATGAAGTGGAGGAAATCACAATGTTCTGAAGATCTTGTCTCATATCATTCTCTTCTCTCCAAATTTGCTTCAGATCTAACCTCTGCCAAGTCAACGTTCTTCAAAACCAAATTTGAAGAGTCTTCAACTAATCCTCAAAATCTTTTTGCCACTTTCTCATCTCTTCTAATACCGCCTCATCCTCCTGTTGTCTCAACTCTCTCCCCAGATGACTTTGCTTCATTCTTTGACGCCAAAACTGAGGTGATCAGAAGATCCTTTCACTCAACATTCATTTCTCCTGTCCAGCCCCAAGCACCCTGCGAACACCAACTCCTTGCCCTCTTGCTCTCCATGGAGGGGGTACTGCTACTCTTGAAGTTCAGCAACCCCACCACCTCGCCGCTTGATCCGATTCCATCATCTCTACTCCTAGAGATGGCTTCAGATCTTCTTCCATACATCTCTCAAATAATCAATGGATCTCTAGAGACCGGCCACGTTCCATCTGCCTTCAAGTCAGCCATAGTCACTCCAGTCCTGAAGAAACCATCCCCGGACTGCACTGATTTGAACAACTACAGACCGGTATCCCTTCTCCCCTTTCTCTCCAAAATCTTAGAACGAACGGTATTTAATCAACTCAAGGTTTTCTTGTCTGAAAATGGTCTCCAGGATCCCTACCAGTCTGGGTTTAAAATGGCGCACTCAACTGAAACGCCTCTACTGACTGTCACTCATGAACTCCATGCTGCAAGATCTAGCAATCTGTCCTCGGTCTTGATTCTGCTTGACCTCTCGGCAGCCTTTGACACAGTGAACCACCAGATCCTCCTGACCATGCTCTCCAACCTGGGGATTGCTGGTACAGCCTGGCAGTGGTTCTCCTCATACCTACGGGATCGACAGTACCAAGTGTTATGGCAGGGCCATTGGCCCACTCCACGAAATTTGAAAACTGGCGTTCCCCAATGATCTGTCCTCGGTCCCCTTCTATTTTCTCTTTATACTGGCTCTCTGGGGAAGGTCAAACTCTCTCATGGCTTCTGCTATCATTCTTAAGCATATGACACCCAACTTCTCTTCTCTTTTCCCTACCACGATCAACAGGTTTCTACCCCGAATATCTAACTGCCTGGCTGACATCTCTGCATGGATGACAGCTCACCACCTCAAGCTCAACCCTGAAAAGACTGAGCTTCTCTACCTGGAAGGCCATCAAACACCACGACAGGACCTTCACATCTCCTTTGGCGGTTCACTTGTCTTGTCCCATCTAGAACTGCTAGGAATCTCTGTGTCACTTTCGACAATGAGCTCTCCTTCTCCTCTCATGTTCTTAATCTTTCTAGGTCCTGCCAACACCTTCTTTTCAACATTAGAAGAATCCATCCTTTCCTCACCACCCAGGCAGCCCAGCTACTGCTCCAGTCCCTGGTCATCTCGAAACTGGACTACTGTAACTCTCTTCTGGCTGGTTTTCCACTGAAGGCAACGAGACCTCTTCAACTGATTCAAAACACCCCTGCAAAACCCGTCTTTAACCATCCCAAGTTCTATTCTTCCACTCCTCTCCTGCGAGACCTACACTGGCTCCCAGTGGCTGCTCATATTATGTTTAAAACTTTAACTCTTGCTTACAATGCTACTAACAGCCTTGTACCATCTTACCTGTCTGCTCTAATCAAACACCGTGTCTCTTCACGTCCTCTCAGACCATCATGCACTGCTCGTCTTTAACCTCCATCGTTGAAAAAAAAGAGGAAGACATGCATCAAGACTCTTCTCAGTTCTGGCCCCTCAGTGGTTGAATGAACTCACCCTCATGGTCAGAATTGCTGAGTCCCTTGCTGTCTTCAAACGTCAATTAGAGACCCACCTGTTTAGGGAATTTCTCAGGGACTAACCCTCCCAAACCATCTACTCTCCTACCTCTGCTCCTTCTTTCCTTAAACCTCTACTTTCTCTTTACTGTCCAAAAAAAAAAAAAAGTGTGTAGGGTATATACTTGTCACAAGCGCTCTTAGTTTGTTACTTAGGTGGTAATAGCTAATCAGCAGTTACTGATCTGAGCTGGTTACCAAGATAATGATCTAACGTGGAAATAAAGCACTGTTGTAAGTCGCTCTGGATAAGAGCGTCTGCTAAATGCCGTAAATGTAAATGTAAATGTAATCTAACACACGCTAAGAATTTACAAGATTTTCTACACATATTGTTTCAGATTTGGTTGGTTAAGGTTTAAAGTTACATGGGTTCACAGGAGTGTTATACACTTCATGGCATGCGTCATTGCTCAGTTCAGGTCTTTCTCTGCTTTGTGTACCATCTCATCGGATTCAACATTTGAAACCTCTGACATCAATCTGGTAAATTAGTTCTCTTTATGAGAATCATAAAATTGTATACTGCTGAAATCCTCCAGTTCTAGCAGTGAGGAGTTCACGGTATGATTTCAGTTCATGTATGACACTCTTAAAGCCAGTGTCCTTCACCCAGACTGGACCTAAACACAAATTAAACTACAACAACCCACTTGCTGTATCTTTCAGTTGAAAGTATAAAGTTAGATTTGAGAGCTGAAAATGACATAACATAGTGATAACACACATTCACACATCTTTGATTCTTCCATTGATATTTATGTATAAGTGCTGTCTGTATGCACTGCTGTTAATTGTAAAGAATGTTATACAAGAGCACTGAATTGAGTCTTCAGTGGTTCCAGTGTCGGCTTTTGTTCATCTTATAAAACTGCATGATTTCACTAAAAACTAATGAGAACACCTTCTGCAGAAAAGAAGCCAATGCACAAAATACTTTTTGGATGCAACAGCTCTCAAAGGACTGCCTATAAATCACTGCTCAATTTGCTATCTCAATGAAATAATTTAAAATCATTTTTTATTATTGGAGGCAGTCTTTATGACTGAATTAAAGATTTGTTCTACACTTATGTTGTTTAATAAATACAGGAATGTGTTTATTTAATTGAAAAAGATCAACAGAATTAGAAAATGATCATTGTATTATACATTGTCTACACATCCTCCACTGTCCAGCAAACAGCAAAAGAGTGACACCTTGAGAACAGCTACCCCTGGAAGAACAGATTGATGGATTGTAGGTTGATTTTATTCATTTATGTCTGTTATTGCACTCATCTCTATTTTTCTATGTTCTCTTCTGAGTAACGCTTTCTTTGCACGTCAAAAACACCCAAACAAGGTCATAGTCTTAGATTAGGTGTCTCCACCGGAGGCTTTGGAGCTCCCGGGGATAGATAAAAAGGCACATGCTGAACTGTGCAAGTTAGAGAGAAAGGATTCCACACAGAGAGGAACATTGACTGGTCTCTTGAACGTCTTGTAAGAACTTTGTTACTTTTCTGTTAATAAACTTTGCTATAGCTTAAAACCCTCTTCACCTCATCACTGATTCTTCGAATCTCGGTTCTCAATCGGAGAATCCAACAGTTGGCCTCACGAACAGCATTGACTTGAGGAACGGACGGGTAAAATTATTGGAAGACAACACGGTTGACCAAAAATCAGGAACAGAGGTGCTGACACTTTGACAGAGGTAAGGCTTAATCTGCTGCTGAGTTGAGGATAACTCAAAAAGGCAACTGTGTAAAAAGGCAACTACCTCTTCTTCAAGATCAATCTAGAAAGGAGTCTGTGGTGAAGATTTAAGCAATCTTGTAACAAATAATTAAAAATTGTGACAAGCACAGGTAATCAACTGAAGATAAATCAAATACATGGATAAAACTGTGACTTTGAGAAATTTACATAATGTAGGGAAAGAAAAAAATCAACAAATACTGAGGATAAAGATGTGGCGGTGCCGGACGTTGATGAGGATCACATAATCAGTTGTCTCAACGTGTATATAAAAGGCTCGTTGCACCTGAATGAGATTGAACAGAAAATTGTGGATAAGTATGTGGTTAATGCTGACGTCAGAAGTATTTGGTCTTTGGATGCAATTCGTAAGGCTTGGGGTAAAACTCAGCTTATGAAGAGTGAGAAAAAATTGAAATGGACACTTGTTGTGCTGGGTCAGCTCAGACGCAGGAGTGAGATGATGCGAAAAACTGAAGCTGATAGAAAGTCAAAGGCCACTCAGTCCAGATTAACTGCTATGGTTGAAGAGATTCGGAGAAGATACGCTGAGGTTCTGAGAAAGAACGCTGAGGTTCTGAAAAAGAGGTTCTGCAAATGCCGAGCAGCCTGGTGTGCAGGAACGACCCCAGGGGGGTGGAGCATCTTTCTTCCCGCCTTTCATTTATGGGAGTGTCCCGAAGCTCTGGGGTCCTCCTTCTGGCCCTCCCTATGAGTTAATGTCTGTGATGCCAATAACTCATGTCTGTGATTGCCATTAACCCCCGCTGCCATTGTATTCCTTTAAAGACAACCTTTGTTGACGGACTAGACATAGAATTGTCTAGGCTCTTGAAAGTCACATACCCGGGTTGTGAGAAGGACGCAGGAAAAAGTATCTCACAAGTCATCCAGACTGCTGGAAGAATGGAAACCGACCTCGCTGTGAAAGTCTGAATGGCTCAATTGGACGGAAATGGAACCAAGAACAAATCCAAGCTTTCCAGAATTTCTAAAAGGCGCTCAGTCAAGCACCTGCTCTGGGAAATCTAGACACAAGACAACCTTTCACACTGAATGTCCATGAAAGAGATGGATACATGACAGCAGTGCTTTCACAAGATCATGGTGGTTTGCAGAGACCTGTTGGATACCACTCAGCAAAACTGGATAACGTGGCCCTTGGATGGGGTCCGTGTCTTCAAGCAGTTCAAGCAACATATTTGGCCATCAACACAGTTTCCAGCCTGGTGCTAGATCAAACACTGGTGGTCAAATGTCCACATGCTGTCCATACTCTGCTAACCTTGAGTTGAACATCACAAGTCACAGCCGCTCGATGGGTAAAATGGTCCACCATTCTGGAATCATCCAGTATTGTCATTGAAAAAGCAAGCCTGTCCAATCCTGCAACCCTACTCCAAACAGAGACAGAAATTGATGACCATGATTGTGTTGAAATAATCACAACAATGGAAGAAGTGTCAAACACTCAAGAAGTGCCTTTGCAGAACCCAGATCTGGTGCTGTACACCGACGGTTCCTCAGTGGTCAAAAATGGATTGAGAAGTGCAGTATGGGCAGTAACAACAGAAACAGATGTTCTGACAGAAGCATGTCAAAAGGGACATCTGCTCAACAAGCAGAATTAAAAGCTCTCATTGAAGCCTGCAAACTGGCTGAAAATCAATCAGCAAACATCTACACAGATTCAAGATACGCTTTTAGTGTTGTCCATGATTTTGTACTACTGTGGAAACAAAGAGGGTTTCTAACAGCAGCAGGAACTCCAGTGAAAAATGGCAAACTTGTGGAAGAACTGTTACACGTAGTTCAACTCCCAAAAGAGGTGTCGATCATGAAGTGCAAAGCACATACCAGAACTGACACAATGGAAACTAGAGGAAATGCTCTCGCTGACGAGGCTGCGAAGATCGCTGCAGAGAAAGGTGAACCCAGCGTGAAGGCCGAAGCGAGTGTCAGAGCAATCTACAAACACATGGAAGACATCAAAAACATGCAACACCACAGTCCAGCCGAAGAAAGATGGACTTGGATGGAAAAGGGTGCGAAACTTCATCAAGACGATGTGTGGAGATTTGGAGATTCACAGAGAACAGTGACCCCAGCGTCACTAGTCCCATATCTCGCACAGCAAATCCATTCCGTTGGACACATTGGTCTTGAAAAAATGATTCATCGGTTCAAACAACACTGATGGAGTCCTCAGTTTCGTGCTCATGCACAAGTTGTTGGTCAGTGCATGACTTGTCAGAAAAACAACACAGGACCAGGAACTCCAATCCCGATGTTGACGGTTCCTGCACCGCCGGAACCCTTTCTGCCCCTGCAAGTTGATTACATCACCTTACCAAAAAGTCACGGATATTCAGACATATTGGTCATTGTGGACAAGTTTTCAAGATGGGTAGAAGCATCACCTTGCCGAAAAGCAACGGCTGCTCACACAGCAAAAACCTTGAAGGATTTCATACCAAGATGTAGCCTATCCTGCCACATCAACTCAGATCAAGGAACACACTTCACAGGTGCAGTTTGCCAAGAAATTTGTCGACTGATGGGCATCAGATATGCCATTGCCCTCATCATCTTCAGTCTTCAGGACTGAAGACTTTGTTCCAGACATAGAGGAATGCTCTAAGTTGAAGTGCTAGTAACCTCTCCCTTAGTAGCCTCCACTGCTGGGCAATGAAGTGGAGAAACCTCAACCAGCCAGAACACAGTGAACTCATTCACACACATACTTACTTGAAAAAAAAAAAAGGAAAAACACATAAATACATAGCTCTGTATGTGCATGATGAAAACCATAATGTTTAACCTTCTATTGTGTTTGTGTTTACAGGTTGCCCTCATGGTCAGTCACAATGACAGTTTAAGAGGAAACACCTTTATAGCCGCAGCACATGGTTTTGCAAAAGTGTTTAACAAGTCAGATTGTTGGATCTTTGGCTTAATTCCACATGGTGCGGAAATATTCCCACAAATTGCAGTTCCCCTCGCCACCACTGATCACGACTGCACCTGCTCTTTCTGAAACGTGAGGCTTTGGGTAATGAGACAGTCATAATTGCTAATCACCACGTAAGACCAAATTAATCATTAACTAGTCAACATGAGACACATGACTCTCCAAAACAGGTTGGCTCTCGACCTCTTGCTGAAAAAGGTGGAACTTGTGCTGTCATTGGGGACGAGTGTTGCTCATTCATTCCAGACGTATCCCATAATGTCTCGACTCTAATTTCAGAGATGAGAAAACAGGTTAAAGTTATGCACACCGCCTCTACATCTTCAGTGGACCACCCCCGATCCTCCAATCATGTGGCCAACGCCCGAACCACTAGGCCACCGCTGCCCCCCTAGCTGTTTCATTTTAGTACATATTGACCCGTAAAACCACAATTTTTTTTTAAATGACCTCCAGAATTTACTAAGTACACCTAACTTGTCTCACACTGGGTCTCCGTTCTCCAGCTCCACCTACCATGAAGTTACTGTTTGTAGATTAAAGTCACAGACTTGAGCCCACCTGCTTCTTCACATCATTATTTTGCCTCTTCCTCCCATTCATCAGTGATCAGGATCCTCACAGGAGCCCTGCTGTGCAGGTATAATATTCTCAGCAGAGCAGAGACCCTGACATGACAGAGACATGTTTTCATGTATAACATGTTTTCATGTTTTCAGGTGAAGCTCCAGCACAAGGCCGTTCACAACGGGCTGGAGACTGAACGCTGGTGGGTGCTCAGCAATGAGTTCTACCATGTGCTCTCGCTGCAGGTACATAATTGGAGTAAATCCATGACTTCTATGTGAAAATATTTTCTAAAGCGTCTTCCTTTTGACCTCATGTTTTTATTGCATTTCCAGCTCTTTCTCATTA
>JABMDN010000053.1:0-25000 GCA_017165825.1 Hepsetus odoe
TTGCTCGGGCTGCCTAAAGGGCCCTCCCCTAATGCCTGTAGTCTTGGGGTCAATGATTGCCAAGTTGCAGTTTTGTTAAATTCTCGTTGGGCATTTCAGTGGGAGTCTCATATGTTCTGTGTGTGGAAAGATCAAACAAAAGATTTATTAACACTGGATCAGTATTCTCAAAAAAATTGTGCCAAAAACATGCTGCTGTGGCTGAGTTGACTAAACAATCACCAAGGCTGGACTACAGAAGATGATTCTATTGATGAAAGCAGGGGGAAAGAGGAGAAGAAAAGAAAGAAAGAAAGAAAGAAAAAAAAAAAGCACCACCAGCTTCCTCGAATCATAGAGCTCTATATACTTTCAGGTTAATGAGGCACACCTGACAGCCTGGCAACCACCAGTGTGCCCAATCAAATGAAGCGCCGCAAAACCTAACCTTCAAGAAAAAAATACAAGATACTACTAAAACTAAATAGTCTCTCCTTGCCCTGCCTTAATACTCTCGTTATGACTATTGATCTCAATCAGGGTCTCTAAACAAGACCTCTGTTGTGGTCAATCAATAATCATACCAAAAAAGAGCAATGAGTCGGCTGCTAAAAGACCTGAGTGAATATAAAGCAGGTCTTGGGGTATCTAGAGCCTGAACGGTTCATCACCAAGGTAGTTCTGGGGCAAAACTGAAGCCAGTGGTGGATCGAGCCAATAATGAAGTGGATCTGGTTTTGCACCTTCTTCCTAGCTGCACTTGGATCCTCTGCCTGGGGAGATCGGGTCTTTAAGTCTGTACTGACTGTTCCTAATGGTGGATCCTGGGGTGTTTGGGGCCAGACAGAAATGTGCCCGGATGGCTTTTTTGCTGCAGGCTTCAGTCTTCGGGTATGAGGTCTTTATTTTGTTTTTGAGGGTGACTTGGATAATTAAAGGCCTGAGTAGCTGCCAGATGCTGCAAATGAACTGTGGTCAAAAGGCAGTTTTCTCCCCAATGAGTTAACGAATTTCTCCATGATCACCCTATCAAAGCCTTAGGTATCGAATGGAATGTGATTCTCTGTTTTAGGTCGAGTAGCCGATAGATGGTGATGACACGGCTCTGAATGGGGTTCGCCTATACTGCGTAGACACCCCCAGTGGCAAGAAGACCTTTTCAAAGATTGCAACGGCCACGTCTGATCCAGGAAGGTAGGTGGCTGAACTTCTTATTCATTCTTTTACAATTAGTTAAATTCCTGAGGTTTTCATTTGGGACACTCCGGATAATTAACTTCTTGGTGAAGTTATTTGACTCTTGCTGCCTGTCTTATGCTTATTGGATGGTTATCAAATGGCACGTGGCTCCTTTTAGTGTTTGAAAAGACGGTAATGCCTTTTGTTTATGCTCCTTCACTAGCTGGGGCACATGGACAACTACTAAATGGTGCAAGTCAGGATTGCTGATGAGCTTTCAGCTGCGAGTCGAAGGCTCCCAAGGATCAGGGGATGACACGGCTGCAAACAACATCATGTAATGACCCTTTACTTTTTAAACCTGCCTTTTACTAGACTTAGTTTCTAGTGGCAGTGGATTAGGACTCCGCATGACCTACTATAATCTGTAAAACTGAACAAAGCTTCATCAGCAGTGATCTTATCACCTCTGTTAGCACAAACTGCCATAAATGCAGACAAATCTGCTCCGAGGTCATTTGCCTCCAGCTTTGTAGTCCAAAACGGTTGCATCCAGTTCAAAAGCAGTCAGAGCAACCTCAAGAGCTGGCGTTTGTTGAGGAGCGTTTCCCATTTGCTGTGTTCAGTTTCCTTCTTTTCCATGAAACTAATCAATTGGTGGATCTTGATTGGCACACTGTATTATAACCAGGTTCCAATGCAGTGGAGACAATACGGACCTTGTTGGCGATGGGACGTCCTGGGGTGACTGGGGAGGCTGGAGTAAGTGGTGCACTGGGACCGGGATCTGTGGCATCCAGACAAAAGTAGAGGTTCCGCAAGGAGCAGGAGACGACACTGCTCTCAACGACGTTAAATTGTATTGCTGCGACTGAGGTACCAAGATTTTTATATAATTCTTATGTTTTAATTAAAAAATCTAAATCAATTTAGATCCTTCTACATAACTCAACACGAGCCTTTTATTAATGTACTGTTACCAAACCCCTTTTAACTGGAGGGAGGTTTCAGCATTGTCTTTATTGTGATTAGATCAGTGTGACTGAACTGCTCCAGAGCATCGGCCCTGCCTGAGTCAGGCCTCGGAGTCATCCTGAGATGGTCTTGGTCTTAATATTGTAGTCTTGACTGATTGGGCAGAAGTCGAGAGAAGTTCCCTTCCCTCAGGCCCTGAAAATCTAATGCACACTTGCCTTTTCTGATATGAGTGAGGATTACAGTTCTGTACATGTTACTATTAACAGGAAATCTTTGCTTCATATTTTTCAGACACTCCCTCTGCTTTCATCCTAACTGCTGTAAGGCACAATGGAAAAATTAGGCTGGATCATCTTTCTGAATGTGTAACTCTCTTGAAATAAATGGGAACAAAATCCTTCTGTTGCATGTACTGTTTTATTACACCATGAGATTAATCATACTCGACCTGGACTGGGCCACAACGAACCACAATACAACTGGAGTACATGGTTTCTCAGGGGCAGCGGTGGCCTAGTGGTTAGGGAGTTGCCCTTGAGCAAAGTACCATCACTGCTCCCTGGGCAGCTTTCAGTAGCTGCCCCCTGCTGCATGTGTATGGGTGAAACGCAGAGGTTGAATTGTGTTTTACAGTGAGAAGGGTTGTCACTTTCTGCATCACTCTTTATAGGGTTTTTTTTTGTTTGTTTGTTTTTGCAGGACTTGAGGCTTAGTTTGTAATTAAAAAGCAACTCATTAGAGCTTTGATGTCAGTACTGTTGTACATAAACCATTCAATGATTATTTTCTAGTGCTAACCTAAGATTTTTCTACCTAAAACAGATGTTTGTAGCTCCCCTTTTAGTTAATGACTTGAGCTGCAGTTTTAACACCCTACTAGCCCAAATGGAATTAGATGATCAAGATTTATGAAGCCGCATGAATTTTTCAGTTCAACATTTCAAACCTCAAGTAGATTGAATCAAAACAAGTCTGAATGCAAATTTCTTTCCAACAGCCATGGCATAGATGTCAAATCGAGGAAAAATGAAATTCACCTTATTTGTACATATTTGAAAAGACCATACAAGCCCAACCCATCATGAGAGCAAAGTCATGGCCATGAGTTGACGTTGCATTCATTTGTCTGTCTCTTCATTACAATCACTCTAACCAAAAACCTGTTCTAGGGAGGAGTGATTGAGAATCAGCCAATAACAACTCCGTTTATTCTTGTATAGCACCTTTCACAACAGAGTTACCCCAAGGCACTTTACATAGATGGTAGACAGGTTATAGTACTAGAAGTTAAAACCAGACGACTACGGAGGAGCGGAACCAAAAACTCCACTGTGTGGAGAAAAAAAAAACCTATGGGGGTCCAAGGTCGACTGGCTACCCAACCCCCTTGGGTATACTAGCAGAACAAAGGTAGGTCGGGTTTAACCCCAGGATCAGTACAGAGTCCTAAGCTGCTTCCCAGGCTCAGCAAGTCGAGAGCGGCCCCAAGTACCGATGAGCCGCCAGGATCCCTTGGCGCACCACATGCACAGCAGAGACCAGATGGTAGTTCGGTATTGGACTCGGGCGATGACCACAGCGGGCCCCCCCGGACATGTGGGGAGAGAAATGGAATGGAGATGGTCAGTAAAGAGCAGGATCCAGTAGTGACAGACACAGAAATGAAACAACAGTGTGATGGCATGTACAGCAGCACCAGCGACATTAGTAATGGTGTACTATGGTGATTGGTGCGGGTGAGCAGTACTAAAAAAGTAAGTCTTCAGCCGTGATTTAAAGACTGAGACTGATTCGGCATCCCGTACAGAAGCAGGCAAGCTGTTTCATAATCTAGGGGCCCTGTTACTGAAAGCTCGTGCTCCTATACATTTATTTTTGCGAGGGACAATTAGGAGATCTTTATTCTGGGATCTAAGTGGGCGGTTAGGTGTGTAGGTATTAAGCAGTTCGGTTAGGTATATTGGGGCAAGACCTTTAAGTGCCTTGTAGGTTAAGAGGAGGACCTTGAAGTCAGCCCTGTACCTAACAGGAAGCCAGTGACGCGAGGAGAGTATGGGAGTTATGTGGTCGTACTTCCTGCTCCTGCTAACGATCCTAGCGGCTGTGTTCTGAATGCGCTGTAGGGTGCTTAATGTGCCCTGAGAGCTTCCAGAAAGTAGGGTATTACAGTAATCTAATCTACTGTATACAAACGCATGTACTACTTTCGCCGTGTCTTCCATTGACAGAAAGCGCCGTAGTTTGTCAATGTTCCGAAGGTGCAGGAAGCATGTCTTCGCAACTGCATTAACATGGGGATTAAATGAATGATTTGAATCGAAAATAACACCAAGGTTACGTGCCAGAGTACTAACTGAAAACTTGAACCCTGCATCCCGGATATGCGAAATGAAGCTGGCCCTGTCTACATCAGTACTACAAAACAAGAGCAGCTCAGTTTTTTCGGGGTTTAGTGAGAGGAAGTTGTTATTCATCCAATCCCTAATATCATTGAGGCAGCTAATTAACGTGCCGGTTGATGCTTTATCACATGATTTAACAGATAAGTATATCTAAGTATCATCAGTGTAGGAGTGGTAACTAACATTATGCTTTTGTATAATAGTGCTTAGTGGGAGCATTTAAAGGGAGAAGAGCACTGGGCCCAACACCGACCCTTGTGGGACTCCATAATTGAGTAGTGACATAGGTGAGGGGGTGCCATAATCATCCATTTGGATGAAGGAATAACGGTTTGTGAGATAAGAGTTGAACCATTTAGGGGCTGTTCCGCTAATGCCGACAGTGGAGTGAAGCCTATTTACTAAAATGGAGTGCTCTACCGTGTCGAACGCAGCACTAAGATCTAAGAGAACAAGAACAGTAATGTTTTCTGCATCACTTGAAACCATTATATCATTCACCACTCTAGTTAGAGCAGTTTCTGTGCTGTGGCCATGCCGGAGAGATTATGCCTGTCTAGATGTGACTGCAGTCTCGCAACAAATTTTTCTAGAATCGTAGAGACAAACGGGACATTAGAGATAGGTCGATAATTACTTGGTGAGCGAGAATCCAAGTTAGGTTTTTTAAGGTGTGGTCGAACCACTGCTGTTTTAAACTGACTGGGGACTACACCTGAGGTCAAGGATGCATTCATGATATCAAGTACAGGTGTTGATAGAACTCCTAAGGGTTCCTACAGGAGCTTGGTTGGGAGGGGATCTAACCGACACGTTGTGGACTTTGCCTTGGTTATAACTAAAATTAACTCAGAGGCATCAATGAGATTAAAATCACTAAAATATTGTGAGCACTGTTCTGGTAATGGATTAATTCGAGGGCTAATAGGGCACATTTGGAGCCTAATGTTAATTTTATCATTAAAAAACTGAAAAAAACCTATCGTTAGTAATACTACACGCTGGCCTTCTATCAGTTTTGTCTGTTAGCTGAGCGAGTGTCTGAAATAAATAGCGGGGGTTATGCTTGTTGTTTTCAATAGGTTTTGAATAGTACTCAGTGCGAGCACTATAGAGAGCTTTCTTATATTGTTGTAATTTGTCCCAAGATGGCGGCGCGGTAACACGCACCGGCCGCTCCGGGGTCCAAACTTTGGTGCTAAAGTCTGTAAAAAGTCTTTCATCCGACTACTTTTCACCATAAGACTTGCACATGAGCGTCACATCCGTGAATGCTCTTAAATTTAACCGCCAAACACTGCTGGAGCTCAGGAATCAGCCAGGATTCAGTCTTCCAGCGACTCTCCGAACAACGCTACGGGAGCTCGGCGTGCTGAGAAGACCAGGCCTTCAGTCCCCGAGATCGCCTGCTGAACCTGGCCGACTGAGAGGACATCGGAAGCGGTGTGAGAGGAAACAGAAACGCGGCAAGCGTGCTGGGGTCCGGGCTCAGCTCAAGGCTAACGCTAGCCGACCGGCTATCCCGTCCGTCCTCCTCGCCAATGTCCGCTCCCTGGATAATAAACTGGACTGTATACGACTCCAGCTGAACACCCAGCGTGAGTATAGAGACTGCTGTGTTTTTGTTTTTACGGAGACATGGCTCAGCGACAGCGTTCCGGACACCGCCATCCAGCTCGCCGGACTCTCCGCGTTTCGTGCGGACAGAAACTCCGCTCTGTCCGGAAAGACTCGGGGAGGGGGGCTGTGTGTTTACGTAAACACACAATGGTGTACAAACGCTGTGCTGGTCTCAGTACACTGCTCAACACTGCTGGAGGTGATAACAGTCAGGTGCAGACCGTTTTATTTGCCCAGGGAGTTCTCTACAGTGTTTATTTCGGCGGTATACATCCCACCCAGCGCTAGTGCTAACAGCGCTAATGCTAACAGCGCGCTGGCTGAACTTTATGGAATTATCAGCGGACTCCAAAACTATCACCCAGACGGATTATTTGTTGTTGCCGGAGATTTCAACCATGCAAATCTCAGGTCAGTTCTCCCTAAATTCCATCAACATGTGAACTTTGCGACGAGGGGGGAAAACACGCTGGACTGTGTTTACACAAACCTGGCCGGCGCGTACAGAGCGGAGCCCCGCCCCCACCTCGGACACTCAGACCACATCTCTGTGCTGCTGATCCCAGCGTACAGACCCATCGTCAGGCGCGTGAGGCCCACCCTGAAGCAAGTAAAGACCTGGCCCACAGGAGCCATCTCTGCTCTTCAGGACTGCTTCGAACGCACCGACTGGGACATGTTTAGGGAGGCTGCAACCTACGGTGACTCCATCAACCTGGAGGAGTACACAGCTTCAGTGACTGGCTACATCAGCAAGTGCATTGAGGATGTTACTGTCTCCATGTTCATCATAACACGACCCAACCAAAAGCCATGGATGACCGCGGAGCTGCGCAGACTCCTGAGAACCCGGGACAAGGCCTTCAAGTCAGGGGACGAGGCCGCCCTAAGAAAAGCGAGGGCAAACCTGTCTCGGGCCATCAGAGCGGCGAAACGAGCTCACGCAGAGAGAATCCATGGCCACTTCAAGAACACTGGTGACACACGGCGCATGTGGCAGGGCATCCAGGCCCTCACCAACTACAGGACATCTCCACCTGCCTGTGACGGTGACCCCTCCCTCCCAGATGCGCTGAACCACTTCTATGCACGGTTTGATGCAGCGAACGACACGAGAATGAGGAAGACCACCCCTCCTCCGAACGACCAGATTCTCCGTCTGACCACAGCCGAGGTGAGATCATCTCTTCTCAGAGTCAACCCACGGAAAGCTGCCGGTCCAGACAATATTCAAGGTCGTGTGCTCAGAGGATGTGCAGAACAGCTGGCAGTTGTTCTCACTGACATCTTCAACACCTCTCTGAGCACCACTGTTGTTCCAAGGTGCTTCAAGACCACCAGCATCATTCCAGTGCCTAAGAAACCATCCATCTCCTGCCTCAACGACTATCGTCCCGTCGCACTCACACCCATCATCATGAAGTGCTTCGAGAAGCTGGTCATGAGGCACATCAAGTCCCAGATCCCCTCCTCACTAGACCCCCTGCAGTTTGCGTATCGTCCCAACCGTTCAACGGACGATGCAATCTCCACCACCCTCCATCTGGCCCTTTCTCACCTTGACAGAAAGGACAGTTACGTCAGAATGCTGTTCATTGACTACAGTTCAGCATTCAACACCATCATCCCTCAGCACCTGAGTGAGAAGCTGAGGCTGCTGGGCCTGAACACCTCCCTCTGTAACTGGATCCTGGACTTCCTGACTGGGAGACCCCAGTCAGTCAGGATCAGTAGCAGCACCTCCAACACCATCACACTGAGCACAGGAGCCCCCCAGGGCTGTGTGCTCAGCCCACTGCTGTTCACACTGATGACCCACGACTGTGCAGCCAAGCACAGCTCGAACCACATCATCAAATTTGCTGATGATACAACCGTGGTGGGTCTGATCAGCGGTGGAGACGAGGCAGCTTACAGAGAGGAGATACACGAGCTGACGGACTGGTGCAGAACCAACAACCTGTCTCTGAACGTCGACAAGACTAAAGAGATGGTTGTTGACTTCAGGAGATCACGTCGGGACCACACTCCACTTATCATCAACACCTCACCTGTGGAGTTGGTCCAGAGCACCAAGTTTCTTGGTGTTCACATCACCGACAACCTCACGTGGTCCCTCAACACCAGCTCCATCACAAAGAAAGCCCAGCAGCGCCTCTACTTCCTGCGCAGACTGAGAAAAGCCCATCTCCCACCTTCCATCCTCACCATCTTTTACAGAGGAACCATCGAGAGCATCCTGAGTGGCTGCATTACTGCCTGGTACGGGAATTGCAACGTCTTAGACCGCAAGTCCCTACAACGGGTAGTGAGAACAGCTGAGAAGATCATCGGGGTCTCTCTGCCCTCTGTACAGGACATTTTCACCGCTCGCTGCATCCGCAAAGCAACCAGCATTGTGGATGATCCCTCCCACCCTTCCCACACTCTCTTCTCCCTCCTGCCATCCGGGAAAAGGTTCCGCAGCATACGGGCCTCCACTTCCAGGATGGGAAATAGTTTCTTCCCCCTGGCCATCAGACTGTTGAACTCCGAACCACCAATATCATGGACTCTTAAAACCCACCAATAGCTGAACTCTTAAACGCACCACTTCACCCACCACTTCCTCCACTTTTCATTCTGTATTTATTTATTTATCTCGTGTTGCACTCTGCACTTTAAATACAGTAACACCGCTCCACCACACTGCTACACCATAATGTGCCTGGGCTGCTTTGTTCCACAACACTGCAGCCTTCCACGGATGAATGTACTGTCTGTCGTGCCGTCTGTTGTTGTCTGTCTTGTCTGTCTTGTCCGCACTTGTTGCCCCGTATTGTGTCTTATGTTGTCTTGTGTCGTGTCTTGTCTTGTGTGTAGCACCAGGGTCCTGGAGGAACGTTATTTCGTTTCACTGTGTACTGTGTATATGGCTGAAATGACAATAAAATCCTACTTGACTTGACTTGAATTTAGCGAACCATAGAACCTGAGAGGCTTGGAGACCTGTTGTCTTCCATCTGCGTTCTAGCTTACGGCACTCCCGCTTAGCAGCCCGTGTGTGATCACTGAACCAGGGAGAGTGCCTGATAGTTCTAACCTTCTTTGTCTTAATTGGGGCGACCTGATCAAGGATGTGCCCAACTACTGTATTGTACATGTCGGTGATGTCATTAACAGTTTTGTTATCGGTGAAGTCTTTCTCCGTTACGGCCTCCATAAACTGGATACATTTAGCCCTGTTTAGGTGTCGTGTTGTACTAGTCCTTTCACTGAGGTACGGTGGAGACATAGTAATCTCAAACGTGATTAAAGAATGGTCGGAACAAAATGTATTTAAGGAGTGGACCAGTACAGCATCAATGTCAAGTCCATACGAGATAATTAGATCTAGCGTGTGTCCTTGCTGATGAGTAGGTCCTGATACATGCTGAGTGGAACGGACAGAGTCGAGGAGCAATAGTAAGCGTTTGGTACCTGCATCCGTCTCTGAATCAATATATATGTTAAAGTTGCCCAACATCACAAATCTAGTAAACCTAATAACCAACTCAGAGAGCAGATTGCCAAATTCATGAATAAAGGCAGCATATGGTCCTGGAGGTGGCAGCGGTGGCCTAGTGGTTCGGGCGTTGGCCACGTGATCGGAGGATCGGGGGTTCGTACCCCTTCCCACTGGTTTTCCCTGAGGTGCCCTTGAGCAAGGTGCCGTCCCCGTCTCACTCCTCCCTGCGATTGGCTGGCGACCTGTCCAGGGTGCGTCCCCCGTCCTCGCCCTGTGTGCGCTGGGTTGGACTCCGGCATTCCCCCGTGACCCCGTTTGGGACAAGCGGCAGATAATGGATGGATGGATGGTTCTGGAGGTCTATAAATTAATAGAATATGGACCACAAAATTAGACCTAATACTTAGCAGCATCACTTCAAACGTGTGAAAGTCAAATGTTCCATAATTCCTGGGGGCTAATAACTTTGGCCTCAACTGTATATACCTTTGTGATGATGTCATTTTTATTGGCCAAAATTTCAGAACACAAAGAAGCAGTAGTCTGGAGATTGAAGAATCAGGTCTTGGACATTGTTCATCAGGTTCTTTAAGACAGCTCTGACCTAACAGGCAATGCCCTTCCAGGAGTCAATATTTCCTGCTGTCTTCGCTGTCGTGTTTCCCCGGATTACAACGTCCAATTAAATCTGAGGAAATAGAAAGTCAACCCAAAACTCCAACATAAGCAACATGAGCGTTTCAGTTCAGTTAAGGTGTGAAAATGTTGATTGAAGTCTTAAATCTAAATTAGGATTGTTTTGTATGACTGATAAAGATTATTAATTCAGGTTTTAAAGTTCACCCAACCCAGATGAGTCATTTGATTGGTGTTTTACTGAAAAGAAAAAAAATAAAATTACATTTCTCCAAGTTGATTTTGGAAGAGGTTTTGGAGGGATTTAATACCTGCAGCCAGTGTGCTATTTTAGTAACATTGCTTCTGACTCAGAACGCCTGGGTTGACTTGCAGTCGTTTACTGACTCATGATTGACTCATTCTTTGACTCTGGCCACTCTTTTACAGATCCGTGATGCAGGGCCCGCTAAACCAGGCATCTTCGTCTGTGTCTGACCTGGCAACCTGTTCAGATGTTCCTTGCCCAACAGCAGCGCCCGCAACCCTGGTTACTGTCAGTGCCAATGTACTATTATTTTTTTTTTTTATCAATATCATAACAGCTTGCTCAATTATGGTAAATGTTGTACAAATATCTAAGGTCAACTTCACCTGATTGAAGGCCTGGATGCAGGTGATTGAGATGTTACCTTTGCATCTAGTATTTTGAGCAGATATGGGGACCAAGTAAAAATGTGAATGTTTGATATTCACCAAGCCCATTTACTTGGAATTTGGTGCCATCTAGTGTCCTAGGAGAAGTGTTCAAGCTAATCCTGCAGCCTTCCGACTGGAGAACAACCACCAGGGACTGTGTTATCCTCCATACCGCTACATGCTGAGATGTGCATTGCTGGAAAGGAAGGCAAAGTAAGGGGGCACAAACTTCAGTTTACTATGAACACCTTTAACATAGGAGATGGCTGTACACAAGTGAGTGGGAATAAGTGAAAGTGACAATCCTTGTCTTTGCGAGGTCACGGCACAGCAGACAGTGAACCACAACGAAATTGGACCTCTGCATTTAACCCATACACACACGTGCAGCAGTGGGCAGCTATTGAAAGCGCCCGGGGAGCAGTGATGGAGACGGTACCTTCCTCAAGGGTACCTCAGGGCAACCCACTGGGGTGGGTGAGTGAGTGATCCTCTTCCACATGCCAGATGTATGTAGTATAACTTACAATTACCGGAGTCAGATGATGCTCTTGTCCAGAGCAATTTCCATGTCCCTACTCCAGGAACAGTCCTCCTGGGGTCTAAGGGTCTTGCTCAGGAATACAATGGTATTGACAACCCAGGGATGTTGGGAACATTCTGGAAAAGAGAACATTTTTAATGATGAAGGCAGAGTCTAAGGTCAAAAGACAACCCTGTAGTTGGACCTGGAGAAAAGAAACAATTTCTCACTCCATTTATTCAAGGTCATTTCCCCCCCATGGCTCTCTTCTGGTGATAAGCTACATTACAATTACAAAAGAGTCAACAGTTTAAGGTTGACACTAATGGAAAATGCTGGCTGGAACATGAGCCAGAATGAAAGATAGACCACAATTCAGTTCTGCAACAAATCCAGTCAGAGCTTTTAATCCTAAACATTTGAGTCAGAAATATTGGTTCTAAATGGACTTCATCCGTGGTCAAATACAGCAGCCATTACATGGTGAGGAAGGTGATTTTTAATGAACACTGTGGCAGCCGTATGTACCGTTGTATGGATGAGTGTGTGAAACCAAGTGCCGATGCCCAAGCTCTTGATTCTCATATTTTTGGGGGGATTGACTCAAAGACCTTATAGAAATGATTCAGAAGCATCAGAAAACTGTTTCCATTCATGGCAATGTTGATCTTTTATGGATAAAGTTCACCACGTCTAGGTAATTTCACATCAGACAACTTAGAATTTCTCATAAAGCATTGAATAAAACTTTGTTGTGCATTTACAGTCACGGCATTTAGCAGACGCTCTTATGCAGAGCGACTTCCATGTCCTGATTACAGGGACAGTCCCCCCTGGAGACACTCAGGATTAAGGGTCTTGCTCAGGGACCCAGTGATGGTAGTGCTAGAGGTGGGATTTGAACTCGGGACCTCTTGAGCCATAGGTCCATAGGCAAGTATCCTACCACTAGACCACCTCCACCCATTTAAGAGCACGAGTTCCAGAAAAAGCTAACTCTTTATACTTAAAAAAAAAATAAACACTATATACACACACACATATACACACAAACACACACACACCTTTATGCTCCCCTGCTGGTCAATGCCAATGATGTTTTTCATCAGATTAAAATAAAAAAAAAAGTGTTCCCACCATGTGTTCCCAAAACTGTCAGGGAAAAGTCCATGTAGCACAAGATTTTTTAAACTAGCCACCATCATGTACTGGCTTTTTAAAAATATTTTGATATAATACCATTAAACAGGTTCTTATAATGACTCTTCCTCACCTATTTTGCTCGGGCTGCCTAAAGGGCCCTCCCCTAATGCCTGTAGTCTTGGGGTCAATGATTGCCAAGTTGCAGTTTTGTTAAATTCTCGTTGGAGCATTTTCAGTAGGTCTCCTTATGTTCCTGATATTCTTGGAAAGATCAAACAAAAGATTCATTAACACTGGCTCAGTATTCTCAAAAAAACATTGTGCCAAAAACATGCTGCTGTGGCTGATTTGACTAAACAATCACCAAGGCTGGACTACAGAAGATGATTCTATTGATGAAAGCAGGGGGAAAGAGGAGAGGAGAGGAGAGGAGAGGAGAGGAGAGGAGAGTGAGAAGGAGAAGAAAAGAAAGAAAGAGAGAGAAAAAAAAAAAAAAAGTACCACCAGCGCTTCCTCGAATCACAGAGCTCTATATACTTTCAGGTTAATGAGGCACACCTGACAACCTGGCAACCACCAGGTGTGCCCAATCAGAGCAGAGCGCCGCAAAACCTGGCAATGTGCAACACAAAAGGAAAAAATACAAGATACTACTAAAACTAAATAGTCTCTCCTTGCCCTGCCTTAATACTCTCGTTATGACTATTGATCTCAATCAGGGTCTCTAAACAAGACCTCTGTTGTGGTCAATCAATAATCATACCAAAAAAGAGCAATGAGTCGGCTGCTAAAAGACCTGAGTGAATATAAAGCAGGTCTTGGGGTATCTAGAGCCTGAACTGTTCATCACCAAGGTAGTTCTGGGGCAAAGCTGAAGCAGTGAATTGGATCGGCCAATAATGAAGTGGATCTGGTTTTGCACCTTCTTCCTAGCTGCACTTGGATCCTCTGCCTGGGGAGATCGGGTCTTTAAGTCTGTACTGACTGTTCCTAATGGTGGATCCTGGGGTGTTTGGGGCCAGACAGAAATGTGCCCGGATGGATTTTTTGCTGCAGGCTTCAGTCTTCGGGTATGAGGTCTTTATTTTATTTTTGTTTTGTTTTTGTGGGTGACTTGGATAATTAAAGGCCTGAGTAGCTGCCAGATGCTGCAAATGAACTGTGGTCAAAAGGCAGTTTTCTCCCCAATGAGTTAAAGAATTTCTCCATGATCACCCTATCAAAGCCTTAGGTATCGAATGGAATGTGGGTTTTTTTTTTTTTTTTTTTTTTTTTTTTTTAGGTCGAGTACCCGATAGATGGTGATGACACAGCTCTGAATGGGGTTCGCCTATACTGTGTAGACACCCCCAGTGGCAAGAAGACCTTTTCAAAGATTGCAACGGCCACGTCTGATCCAGGAAGGTAGGTGGCTGAACTTCTTATTCTTTTACAATTAGTTAAATTCCTGAGGTTTTCATTTGGGACACTCCGGATCATTAACTTCTTGGTGAAGTTATTTGACTCTTGCTGCCTGTCTTATGCTTATTGGATGGTTGTTGATTGGCACGTGGTTCTTTTCAGTGTTTGAAAAGATGGTAATGCCTTTTGTTTATGCTCCTTCACTAGCTGGGGTACGTGGACAACTACTAAATGGTGCAAGTCAGGATTGCTGATGAGCTTTCAGCTGCGAGTCGAAGGCTCCCAAGGATCAGGGGATGACACGGCTGCAAACAACATCATGTAATGATCCTTTAAAAAATAAACTTTCCTTTTACTAGACTTTTTTTTTCTTAGTTTCTAGTGGCAGTGGATTAGGACTCCGCATGACCTACTATAATCTAAAACTGAACAAAGGTTCGTCAGCACGAACTGCCATAAATGCAGATGATAAATCTGCTGAGGTCATTTGCCTCCAGCTTTGTTGGTTGCATCCAGTTAGTTCCTTCTGTCGAGTCCAACTTTTCAAAAGCAGTCAGAACAACCTAAAGAGCTGGAGTTTGAGGTGTGCTTCCAGTTTTTAAAAACAATGTAGGATTGAGTGATCATGTTAGTAACTTTACATTTACATTTGTGGCAATTAGCAGACTCTCTTATCCAGAGCGACTTCCTGTGTCCTAAGTACAGGTACAGTCCCCCTGGAGCATGTCAGGGTTAAGGGTCTTGCTCTCAGGGACCCAGTGGTGGTAGTGCCAGAGGTGGGGTTTGAACCTAGGACCTCTTGAGCCATAGGTCCATAGGCAAGTACCCTACCACTAAACACACCCCCCCCAAGAAGCAAGATCTGTGGCGAGGGGAGCTGTGTTCAGTTTTCTACTTTTCCGTGAAACTACTCAATCGGTAGATCTTGATTGGCACACTGCATTATTACCAGATTCCAATGCAGTGGAGACAATGCGGACCTTGTTGGTGATGGGACGTCCTGGGGTGACTGGGGAGGCTGGAGTAAGTGGTGCACTGGGACTGGGATCTGTGGCATCCAGACAAAAGTAGAGGTTCCGCAAGGGGCAGGAGACGACACTGCTCTCAACGACGTTAAATTATATTGCTGTGATTGAGGTACCAAGATTTTACTTTTTTAAACTTTTGCATGATACCAGTGAACTGTCACTTTAGATCCTTCTACATAACACAAGCCCATTTATTCTTTATTAACTGCTATTGAACACCATTTAACTGGAGGGAGATTTGAACATTAATCTTTTAATTGCAACAGTGTGAACGAACTGCTCCAAAGCAAAGGTCTTGCCTGAGGTTTGAGTCAGATGGACTTGGTTATGAGATTCCAGTCTTGACTGACTGGACTATTTCCTGCAGTAGAGAAGTCATGGTTTAATCAGTTCAAACAGGTCACCTAAGGCCCTGGAACATCCCACAGTCACACTAAATGCCAAATTCTTATGTAGTCATTAAGGTTCAAGAGGGTGAAATCATGAACACTTTTCTGATATGAGTGAGGCCTGCAGTTCTGTACATGTTCCTGTCAACAGACTCTTTCATATTTTTCAGGCACTTCCTCTTTCATCCTAACTGATGTAAGACGAGGACAAATTCAGATGGATCATTCTGAATGTTTAACTCTCCATTTGCACTTGAAATAAATATGAACCAAAAAATCCTTGTTGCATGTAATATTTCATCATCCACCATGAGGTTAACCATTTTCAACATGCCCTGGCTGGACTGGGCCACAAAGAACCTCAATATAACCTCAGTATATGGTTTCTGCATCTTTATTTATTTTTTGCAGGACTGTTTTGAGGCTTAGTTTGTAATTAAAAAGCAGCTACAATAAAACCTCAGTCAATATTTTTTTCACGTTAACCTTTCAATGATTCATTTCTAGTCTTAATATAGGATTTTCTACCCAACACAGCTCTAGGCCAGACATTTGTCGCTTTCCTCCACTTAATGACTGGAGCTACAGTTTTAACACTCTACTAGTCCAAACTTGATTTTATAATCAATACTTCTCACCCCATTCAAACCACATGGATTTTTACATCTGTTCAAAATCTTAACCCTGTAGTTAGACATGGGGACAAGAGACCATATCGCACTCAATTTGATCAAGGTCATATTTGTCTTCTGTTAAGGTACATTACGATTCAAGACGAGCCAACAGTTTCAGGTTGACATCGATGGAAAGTGCTGGCTGGAACCAGAGCCAGATGGAAAGATGCCAGAAAGATGGACCTCAATTCAGTTCTGAAACAAATCCAATCTGAGCTTTCAATCCTAGATATCAAAAATTTTGGTAAAGTCCTAGTTTGACTTCATCTATGGTCAGATACAGCTGCCATTATGTGGTGAGGGAGGTGATTAAATAACACTGTGGCAGCAGTATGTACCATTGTATGGGTGAGCTTGTGCCAATGCCCAAAGCTCTCAGTTCTCATGTTTTTTGGGGGGACTGACTCCAAGGCATTATAGAAATGATTCAGAGGAATCAGGAAACTGTTTCCATTCAATGGTAAATGTTTATGGATAAAATCAGGTCCAGGTAATTTCACATCAGACAACTAAGAATAATGAGAAATTCAAACATTAAATAAAACTTTGTTGTTCGTTTAAGAGCACTGGTTCCATAAAAAGCAAAATCCTTATACTTCATAAAATATAGCTTTATGCTCCACTGGTCAATGCCAATGGAAGTTAGGTTATGTATATGTCTTGATTAACAGGTTGTTGTTAATAATGCAATCGCCCTCATCAGTTTCCCATTCCGACCCATTTCTTTGGTTGCCTAAAGGGCCCTCCTCTATTGCCCATAATTTTGGGGTCAATGTCTCACAGATTGTAAAAAGTTCAATTGGAGCATTTTCAGTTAGTTTCCCAATGTCCTCTCATTTGCCTCCTACTTTGTTGCCCAAAACAGTTGCACCCAGTTAGTTTCTTGTGGCGACTCAAACTCAAGATTTTATGATACCAGTGAACTAAATAATTGAAAAAAAATTTACTGCTACCAAACACCTTTTATTTGAAAAGAGTTTTCAACATTGCTTTGGAGCAGTTCAGTCACAGTGATCTTTGAATTGCAATAAAGACAAAGGTTCTGCCTGAGGTTCAGGTCAGGCAACTGAGCCATCCAGAGATGGACTTGGTCTTGGTCTTGGTCTTGAGATTGTAATCTTAACAGACTGAACATTTTCCTGCAGTAGAGAATCTCATAGTTCAGTCAGTTATAGTAGGTCACCTCAGGCCCTGAAACACCCCCCTTTAGTTAATGACTGGAGCTGCAGTTTAAACACCCTACTAGCTCAAACTGAATTATCTAATCAATACTTCACACCACACCAATTATTCAATTCAATTCAATTTATTCTTGAATAGCACCTTTCACAACAGAGTTGCCCCAAGGCACTTTACATAGATGGAAGACAGGTTATAGTACTAGAAGTTAAAGCCAGACGACTACGGAGGAGAGGAACCAAAAACCTTCACTGCATGGAGAAAAAAACCTCTGAGGGTCCAAGTTCGACTGGCTACCCAACCCCCTTCGGTATACTAGCAGTACAAAGTTAGTTCGGGTTTAACCCCATGATCAGTACAGAGTCCTAAGATGCTTCCCAGGCTCAGCAAGTCGAGCGCGGCCCCAGGTACCGGTGAGCCGCCAGGATCCCTTGGCGCACCGGATGCACAGCACAGACCAGTTGGTAGTTCGGTATTAATTATCTTCTTTTTCTTTTGGCCGCTCCCGTTTAGGGGTCACCACAGTGGATCAATAGTCTCCAACCCGTACAACCTAGCTTGTCTCACAACTTACCTGTAAACCTCCTCTATTTCTCCTCTATTTCACTTCAGCCACTCTTCTCCACCCATTCCAACCTGCCTGCACTCTCTTCTTCACCTCTCTTCCACACTCACCATTATTCTGAACTGTTGATCCTAAATATTTAAACTCCTTTGTTACCTCTACTCCCTGCATCCTAATCACTCCACTTTCCTCCCGTTCATTCACACTCATGTACTCAGTCTTTGTCCTACTCACTTTCATTTCTCTCCCCTCTAGAGCAGATCCCCATCTCCCCAGGTTCTCCTCAAGCTGCTCCCTGCTCTCACTGCAGATCACAATATCATCAGCAAACATCATTTTCCATGGAGACTCCTGCTTAACCTTGTCCATCCACATGTCCATTACTATTGCAAGCATAAATGAGCTCAGCGCAGATCCTTGATGTAATCCAAGCTCTCCATTAAATCCATTCATCCCTCCCACTACAGATCTCACCACTGTATCACGGCAATCATACATATCCTGATCTCCTCTCACAACCTTTTAGGCCACTCCTGACTTCCTCATACAGAGCCACAACTCCTCTCTAGGCACCCTGTCATATGCTTTCTCCAAGTCCACAAAAGCACAATGCAGCTGCTTCTGACCTTCTCTGTACTTCTCCACCAGCACCCTCAGAGCAAACATTGCATCTGTAGTGCTTTTTCTCGGCATAAAACCATACTGCTGTTCAAATAAGCCTCACCTCTTTTCTTTACCTAGCTTCCACTACTCTTTCCCATAACTTCATGCTGTGGCTGATCAACTTTATCCCACTATAGTTACTACAGCTCTGTTCTTCACCCTTATTCTTGAAGATCGTACACTTCGTCTGCACTTCTCAGGCATCTTCTCACTTTCCAAGATTGTGTTAAACAATATGGTCAGAAATTCAACTGCCATCTCTAATAAACATCTCTATGCTTCCACTGGTATGTCATCCGGAACAACAGCCTTTCCATTCTTCATCCTCTTCATCGCTGCCCTTACTTCCATCTTGTTTATTTGCTGCACTTCCTGATTCACTATCCTCACATCATCCAATTTTCTCTCTCTCATTTTCTTCATTTATCTTTTTTTGATTTATCTTCAAAGTACTTCTTCCATCTGCTCAGCACACTCTGCTCACCTGTGAGTATGTTTCCATTTCTTTCTTTAATCGCCCTGACCTGCTGCACATTTTTCTCAGCTCTGTCTCTCTGTCTAGCCAGTTGGTATAGGTCCTTTTCCTCCTCTTTACTGCCCAATCTCTCATACAATTCACTAAACACCTTATGTTTAGCCTTTGCCACTGCTTTTGTCGCCCTGAGGAGCATCTCCTTGTAACCCTGTCAACTTTCTTCATCTCTCTGACTATCCTACTTCTTCTTTATATGCTCCTGGACTTCTCGGTTCCACTACCAGGTTTCCTTATCCTCTTTCTTTCTTCTAGTTGTCACACCAAATACCTTTCTAGCTATCTGCCTTACCACTTCTGCAGCAGTTTCACAACAATAAAGTAGCTCACCCAGCAACACCTCCCAGTGCCTGTGTGGACCTTGAGCCCATACAGAAAAGGGTACATCTCACAAAAAGTACCCAGGCTGGGAATCAAACTCAGGTGAGGCACCCAGCAAACACACAAATGCTTATTAAAGGCTATGTTAATGTGTTATATGCATTTGAGATGTTAGTGATTTTTATTGGCCAAAATTGCAGAACACATAAAGAAGCAGTAGTCTGGAGATTGTGGAATCATGTCTTGGACATTGTTTTTCAAGTTCTTTAGGACAGCTCTGATCTAACAGGTATCATCCTTCCACCAGTAAATATTTCCCGCTGTCTTTGCTGTCATGCTTTCCTGGATTACAGCATCTAAATAAATCTGATTGTTTTGAATTATTGTTAAAGATTATTAATTCAAGTTTTAAAGTTCACCCAACTCAGATGAGTCATTTGATTTTTTTGTGTTTTGCTGGGAAAAAAAAGTCATCTGAATTTCTCCAAGCTAATTTTGGAAGGGCGTTTGGATGGATTCAATGCCTGTAGCCAGTGTGTTATTGTAGGAAAGTTGCTTCTGACACGCCCAGGCTGAATTGAGCTGCAGTCGTTGTTTACTGACTCATGATTCTCATTCTTTGACTCTGGCCCCTCTTTTACAGACTCATGATGCAGGATGCTAAAGGGCCCCTACACCAGGCATCTTCACATGTGTCTGACCTGGCAACCTGTTCAGGTGTTCCTTGCCCTACAGCAACACCCGCAACCCTGGTTACTGTCAGAGCCAATGTTTTATTATTACTTTTAATCAATGTCATAACGGCTTGTTCATCTATGGTAAATGTTGTACAGAAATGTTAGAGATGAATGTCTCTAACCTGTTAAGGATGTTCCGGGATGTACGTAGATGATGCTCTTCTCCACAGCAACTTCCTTTTCCCTATAACAGGGACAGTCCTCCTGGAGCAATCTTGGGTTTAAGGGTCTTGCTCAGGAATCCAATTATATCGATAATACAGGAATGTGATGAGATGTGTGATGAGATTCCTTGCATGATCTTGTGATTAAGGCAGAGTCTAAGATCAATATAAAACACTGTAGTTGGACATGCAGAAAAGAGACAATATCTCACTCCATTTATTGAAGATCATTTTGTTCCAAATCTTTTGGTGGTAAGGTACATTAAGATTCAAGACAAGCCAACAGTTTCAGTTTGACATCGTTGGAAAATGCTGGCTTGAACATGATCCAGAATGAAAGATAGACCACAATTCAGTTCTGCAACAAATCAAGACTGAGCTTTCAATCCTAGACGTCAAAGATTTTGGTAAAGTTCTAGTTTGACTTCATCCGTGGTCAGATACAGCTGCCATTGTGTGGTGAGGAAGGCGATTTTTTATTAACACTGTGGCAGCCGTATGTGCCATTGAAAGGCTGAGTTTGTACCAACACCTAGCACCAACGCCCAAAGCTCTTGGATCTCATGTTTTTTGGGGGGTTGACTTGAAGACATTATAGATATGATTCAGAGGCATCAGAAAACTGTTTCCATTCAATGGTAAATGTTTATGGATAAAGTCAGGTTTCACATCACACAACTAAGAATGAATTTCTCATTAAACATTAAATAAAACTTTGTTGTGCATTTAAGAGCACTGGTTCCATAAAAAGCAAAATCTTTATACTACATAAAATATAGCTTTATGCTCCCCTGATGCTCAATGCCAATGGAAGTTATGTTCCCAGCACTGTTGTGTCCCTGTATCAGTATGTCTTTTAACCTGGCCATCATCATGTACTGGCTTTATATCTTGATTAACAGGTTGTTGTTCTCATCAGTTTCGCATTTTGACCCATTTCTTGGGTTGCCTAAAAGGCCCTCCCCTATTGCCCATAGTTTTGGGGTCAATGTGTCCCCCAGATTGTAAACAGTTTAATTGCAGCATTTTCAGTAAGTTTCCCAATGTTCCCGAAAATCTGGGAAAATATCAAACAAAAGATTTCGTAACACTGTATTAGTATTCACAACAGAAAGATGGAGCAAAAACACGCACATTACTAGAGCTGATTTGGTTAGACAGTCGCTAGTCAGGATCATGGAAAAGGGTTTTCTTAATGAAAGCACATAAACACAAGAACCGACACATGAGACAAAGAATGACCAAAAGCTCCACCTTGACTCATAGAGCTGTATATACCATCCATGTTACCAGGCACACCTGACAACCTGGCAACCACCAGGTGTTCCCAATCTAGGTTTAGCGATGCAAACCATGACAATCAGCAAAACATAAGAAAAAATAAAAGTAAAACTAAATAGTCTTGCCTTGCCCAACCTTAAATACATTCATTTTGACTTTTGGTCTCATTCAGGGTCTGTAAAGAAGATCTTTGTTTACAGATCCTGGATTAACCTTCTGTCAGTCAATAATCATACCAAAAAAGGACAATGGGCCAGCTGCTAAAAGGCCCAAGTGACTGTAAAGCAGGTTTAGGGATTTCTAGAGCCAAACCTGGTAATCAACAAGGTAGATTGTGCCTCTAAGACAACAGCAATGAATCTGTGCCTTTACCTCACCCTCTCTCTAGCTGCACTTGGATCCTATGCCTGGGGAGACAGGGTCGATAGGTCAATACTGACTGTTCCTAATGGTGGACGCTGGGGTAATTGGGCCCATACAGAAATGTGCCCGGAAGGATATTACGCCGCAGGCTTCAGTCTTCGGGTAGGAACTTCTTTTGTGTGTGATTTAGAGAATCGAAGGACTGAACAGTTGCTAGATGCTGCAAATAACCGAGGTCATAAAAATAATAAATTAATTACGTGAGATTGTCTCACCAATGAATTAAGAAATACAAGCAGAAACACTTTTTCCATGATGACCCTATCAGAGCCTTCGGCATCGCTCATATGTGCTTCTCTCTGATGTCGTTTTAGGTCGAGTATCCGATAGACGGAGACGACACGGCCCTGAATGGGGTTCGCCTTCACTGCATAGACACCCACAGTGGCAAGACGATCTTTTCAAAGACTGCAACGGCCACATCTAATGCAGGAAGGTAGGTTGTTAAACTTCTTCTCTCTTTTACAATTGCAGTTAAATTCCTGAGGTTTTACTTTGGGACACTTGGGATAATTAACTTCCTCTGGGTGAAGTTATTTTTGACAATTGCTGGCAATTTGATCTGGATGGCTGTCGATTGACATGTGGTTCCTTTCAGTATTTGAAAAGACCGTAATGCCTTTGTTTATGCTCCTCACTAGCTGGGGTATGTGGACAACTACTAAATGGTGCAAGTAGGGATTGCTGATGAACTTTCAGCTCCGAGTTGAAGGCTCCCAAGGAAAAGGCGACGACACGGCTGCAAATAACAGCATGTAATGATAACTCTTTACTTTTAAACCTCCCTTTTACTAGATTTATTTTTCTTAGTTGCTAGTGGCAGTGGATTAGGACTCAGCACGACCTACTATAATCTGTAAAATTGAACAAAGCTTATTCAGCAGTGATGATCTTGAATCGCCTCTGTTGGCACAAACTGCCATAAATGCAGACAAATCTGCTCCGAGGTCATTTGCCTCCAGCTTTGTAGCCTAAAATGGTTGCATCCAGTTAGTCCCTTCTGGCGAGTTCAACTCTTCAAAAGAAGTCTGAACAACCTAAAGAGCTGGAGTTTGTTGAGGAGTGTTTCCCATTTTTTTAAATCATGTAGGCTTTTTGAGTAATGACCAAGTTAGTAACGATAAAGAAGCAAGATCTGTGGTGAGGTGGAGCAGTGTTCAGTTTCCTTCTTTTCCATAAAACTGATCAAAAATAAGTGGATCTTGACTGGAGGACTGCATTATCAACAGGTTCCAATGCAGTGGAGACAACACTGACCTTGTTGGCGATGGGACGTCCTGGGGTAACTGGGGCGGCTGGAGTAAGTGTTGCACTGGTACTGGGATCTGTGGCATCCAGACAAAAGTAGAGGTGCCGCAAGGGAAAGGAGACGACACTGCTTTCAACGATGTTAAATTGTATTGCTGTAACTGAGGTACCAAAACTTTATTTTTAACTTTTGCACAATACCAATGAACTAAACCATTTTAGATTCTTCACATTCCTCAATAACACAATCCTTTTACTAATTTACTGCTACCAAACACCTTTAACTGGAGGGAGTTTTCAACATTGCTTTGGAGCAACTCAATCATAGTGATCTTTCAATCACAATAAAGACAAAGGTCCTGTCTGAGGTTCAATTCAGGCCACTGAGCCATCCAGAGATGGACTTGGTCTTGAGATTGTAGTCTCAACTGTAGTCAGTTATAGCAGGTCACCTCAGGCCTGGAATCACCCCTCCCACTTACCCTATAACCATGTCTTGTCCAAATTCTTATGGAGTCATTAAGGTGCAAGAGGGTGAAATCATGAACACTTTTCTGATATGAGTGAGGCCTGCAGTGTACATGTTCCTGTCAACAGGAAACCTTTTGTTTTGTATTTTTCAGGCACTTCCTCTTCTTCATCCTAACTGATGTAAGGCATGATAAAATTTGGCTGGATCATCTTTCTGCTTCTTTCTGAATGTGTAACTTTCCCTTTGCACATGAAATAAATCTGAAAAAAAAAAAATCCTTGCGTTGCATGTAATGTTTCATTATCCACCATGAGATTAACCATTTTCAAAATGCCTTGGCTGGACTGGGCCACAACGACCCACTGTGCAACCTATGTCTGTCACAAATCCCTCCAGCCACTATTCTCCATCCATTCCTACCTGCCTGCACTCTCTTCACCTCTCTTCTACATTTGTAGTTACTTTTAACTGTTGATCCCAAGCATTTAAACTACTCAACCTTTGAGACCTCTACTCCCTTCCCATTCCACTTTCCTCCCCTTTATTCACACTCCTCTCCTCTCTAGATCAGATCTCTCCAGGTTCTGCTCAAGCTGCTCCCTACTCTTACTTCAGATCACAATATCATCAGCAAACCTCATTATGGCAAACTGCCATCTCTCCTAAACACCTCCATGCTTCCACGGTCATCCAGACCAACAGCCTTTCCATTCTTCATCCTCTCCATCACTGCCATTACATTTACATTTACGGCATTTAGCAGACACTCTTATCCAGAGCGACTTACATGTCTTGATGTGTCCAACTTCACATCACTTCTCAATTCTGTCCTCACTTTCCTCCTCTTCCTGACCTCCAGGGTCATCCTACAGACCACCATCCTATGCTGTTTAGCTACACTCTCCCCTGTCACTACTTTGCAGTCTCCAATCTCTTTCAGACTGACCCTCCTGCAAAGGATATAATCCACCTGTGAGCATCTTCCTCCACTCTTAAACATCACCCTGGGCTCCTCCCAATTCTTAAAATAAGTATTAACTACAGCCATTTCCATCCTTTTTGCAAAATCTACAACCTTCAGTTTTCCTCTCCTTGACACCATATCTACCCATCACCACTGTTACCTTCATCAACATTTCAGTCAGTCATTTTCTGCCGCTTGTCCCAGGGGTGCTGGAGTCCATCCCAGCTCACACACAGGGCGAAGGAAGGGGGACACACCCTGGACAGGTCGTCAGCCCATCGCAGGGAGGAGCGTGATGGGGACGGCACCCTGCTCAAGGGTACCTCAGGACAAC
>JABMDN010000061.1:0-14609 GCA_017165825.1 Hepsetus odoe
AATTAAATTATTTGAAATAAAGGAATTTAAATGAAAATATTTCAGAAACAGCCTTATTCTTTGTGAATTCAATGAATGGCAGTCCTCCTTATGTAGTTTCTAAAATAATAAAAAATATATATATTTAGGATAATGAGTTTTTATTTTTTATTATGGTCTTCTGGGAAAAAAAGAACTCTCATTAGCTCATCAACAGCATTGCTTTATGATGTAATAGGTGTCATTATAGCATTCCACTGTTGCCATGACAAAAGTTCTAACTTTCTTTAGTCACATTCAGAAGTGAACAGTAAATATCACCACACGGTAGGTTTCTATCAAAATTTTTAAACAGAATAGGATATAAAACTAAATCACAAATTTAAACAAATGTTATGACTGTCTGATAATACATTTGTAAAATATCATTTAGTTTGTAGCTGTGACAAAGATCATTTTCATTTAAAATGACCCTTCTTGATGAGCAGGAATAGGCTGTTCTGGGTGTTTAGGTTTTCTTTATTTGATAGACAAAAATGCACAAAAAACATCACAAAATATTGTGATGGTAGTCTGACAATAAACTCTGCTCTTTCTTCACAGAATTGAATAATAATGTCTTCAGAAAAGACAACGTACACACTATTGACTGCTAGCAGCAGCAGCTGCACAGCAAGCACCACATCTGGCAACAGCTCCAAAATAATGAAATGTAAAAAAGAAAGAGAAAAAAAGAACTGACCCAATTACAACATGTATCCATAAAACCTGAGAGATAAAGCATTCTCTTTTGTTGTCTGGATTTAAGCATGTTTTGTTAGAAGTAATAGCTAATAAATCCTAGAGCAAGCAGTCATGCTTGTTTAGTTGTCTGCATATTATTTTAAAAACACAATGAATCCTTCTGAAGGTGACATCCCTTCTCTCAGGTGTCTCTTGTGCAGAGAACTATTCAGAACTTAAATGGAGCAAAGATTTTCCAGTTGGAGCAGCATTGGAGAACATGGGCAAGACCTGCTACATCAATTCGATTCTCTATTGCCTGACCTACACGCCTCCGCTGGCCAACTACATGCTGAGTGAACAGCATTCCAAAACATGTAGGTCCAACATCCAACTCAACTGGACTTCACTTATTGAGCTTGGCCTTGCTTTTCTGACTGATCCTTTTCACCTGCAGGTCACAGGACTGGATTTTGTATGATGTGTGCTGTGGAGAAGGTCGTCATCAATGTCTTTGAAAACCCAGGAAACATTATACAGCCCGTCTCTGTCATCAGCAATTTAAACTGTAAGCTTTAATGTAACAAAAAATAAATAAATAAATGTAAAAAAAAATAAATAATAATAATAATAATAGTAACAATAATACTGATGATGATGGTGATGAAGATAATGGGGATGATAATGTTTTATACTTTATTTAAAATAATAGGTTATTGTTATTTTTGTTTCCTTTCACAGGGATTGGACAAGAATTTGTACTTGGACAACCAAATGATGCCCATTGCTTTTTTATTCGAGCACTGCAGGCAATGCATTCAAGTTTCTTATCAGGATGCTTGTAAGTATTCTTCATAACTGGCACAATGTAATTTAATACATAAGAAATTGCTGTAGAAAATATATGTGCCATTTTCGTATTTGTCTTTATCTTGTGGAGCCATGCAATCGTGAACTGAACGTGTAATTAGAATTTTTATGACTTCTGATTGTCCTAAAACTCTGAAAATCCTTTATTGTTGGTGATTGTCCTAATTAGACTGAACAAACAGACAAGGGAGGACTCACCGGTCCATCATATTTTTGATGGGTACCTACAGTCTGAAGGTGCGTCCAACACTGACATATATAATCCATTTTAACTAAGTGTCTATCCCTTTTCTCCACTACTTTGTTGAAAGGCATGCTTGTTGTAACATGCTGTGTTTTAATTACTGTAGTGTTTATTTATTTATTTATTTTACAGTCAGGTGTATGAGCTGTGGTGCAGAGTCTCATTCCTTCCAGCCATTTAGGGACATTGTTGTGGAGTATATGGTGTTTTGCACCCACACATATATTTTATACTAAAATAAAAACAACATTCAATATTGTACATGCCACATGATATTAATTCTGTTCTGCCACAATTTCCTTTATATTTTACCTTGTAGAGATTGGACAGTATTACCCAGGCTCTGAGATGTTGCGTTGAGCCTAAGCAGCTTGACCTGGAAAGTGGATACACATGCAGGAAGTAAGTATTGACTGAGAAACAATATGCAATATTGCATTTATGTTGGATTTGTGAAGTTGTGGAAAATCTTTTTGCTGTATATGTGACAGTGAAATCTCTCATTACACTCATAGATGTCAGAAAATTGTTCAGGCCTCCAACATAATGACCTTCTATGACATCCCAAAAGTGTTGGTCATCACTCTATTTTGTGCTGATGAGAAAATTGTTCAGGTAATGCCAAAATATGCATTATTTTCTACCTAAACACAAGTGTATATTTACATTTTTATAAGGTATTCCCCATCTTAAATGTTGTTACTGACTAGACCGAAATGACTAAAATATTTAAATCAGTTGTTTTCTAAATGACTGCCTTGTATAAAGCATACTTTTAGAGGCAGTCCAGAATGAAACACTACTTTTAATGTCATTGTGCATAGGCAGGGCTAGACAACAGGGTGAATACATGCAGAGAAATATAAATGCTTTTGTGACATCAAACATCAATACACATTGCTCGAAATGCTAAAGATATTGATATGTACAGTAGAGAGAAGTTAAATATCTCTTTTCCAAACAGCGCGTTAGGTATCCAGAGCATCTTGACATGAGACCATTCATGTCTCAGCCCTCCAGAGTGCCCGTGATCTACCGTCTGTATGGAGTGTTGGTTCACTCTGGCAGCAACAAATCAGGACACTTCCTCAGTCTTGTCAAGGTCACACATCATCTTCCACCCATCCCCAACACCCGACCTTCTTTACTTACACACAAAAGAATCATTAAAACCCTGCGCTGAGACCATTTTCTGTTTCAGGCCAGCGATGGAAAGTGGTACAAGATGGACGATTACTCAGTGTCTGTGAGTGATAGAAGAACAGCACTGAAACAACACGCATATATTCTGTTCTACATCAGGTGACTGAGTGATTAAATAATTATCCATCATGTTTTTTATTAGTTACAATAAAGTAAACATCAAATAACTTTAATAATTAGGAATTAATTTAATGCACACTGTGCGTTTTTGCATTTGACTTATACATGAGACAAAAATGACTAATGAATCAATGCTAGTGGCTGTGTAAAAAAAAATAATTAGAACTGAATGACTTCTAGGACATCAAAGCAGGAAACCAGCAGAGAATTCACTGTCTTTGGGTCTGAGGTCCACCAACCACCTAGCAATCCAAGAAAGCGCAAGTTGGTGGACAAGGATGGCGATGTCGAGGGGGAGCCTTCTGCCAAGAGGAAGATGTTGAATAGAAACGAAAGGTGCATTCTTTGGTCTGCTTCATCAAAGCTTGTTTTTAATCATTGTAAATCAGACATGAGCATGTTGTTGAAACATTTTCCTTTAGGAGCAATGTGACCTGCAATCAGTCCGTCACGTCAAACGAGGCCAACAACAAGGGCAGTCCTCAAGCTGACTCTGAATCAACAAGAGTTCCAGCTGGACTCCAAAAAGCTGACACTGAGCTAGGTTTGTTTGGTAACAAAGGTACATCAACGAGTCAATCTGCTATATTCTAGCTTTTGCTTCATGTCATTACTCAAATAATTCTAGTTGGGAACAGTTGTTTATATGAAAGCTGCAAATAGAAACCTTAATTTAAACATAATTGGATTTCAAATCTAGCTTTTTAACCAGACAAAGCTTATTATCCATCTTATTAATCATTCAATCTATACTTTGCAGATTGTGTTGCAAGCAGCTCCAGAGGAATGAAGGATGTCTGTTGTGGTTTAGTTCTTCAACGGTAGGACTGTATATCTTGATTGAGTTTTGCAGTGGAACATCTTAGAAAAGGTGTTCATGTAGCCTACATTTACTACAGAAATTGATATTTGACTGTTTAAAGCCATCATATGTTCACTGGCATTGGTTCACTGAAGGAGGTCTCTCTCCTGTAGAGCTCATGAACATAGCAGCTCCAGTGAGATCAAGAGGGATGGTCCTGTGAAAGAGCAGCGTGGCCGTAAACGACCCCATAAGACGGATTCCCAGCAGAGCCTATGTGCACCAAAGCGAGCTCGAACTGAGCAACCAGCTCAGAGGTAGGTGAAGGAATAGTGTGTGATTTAGTTTAGTAGCATTCAAGTCTGTGGTGTTTGTGGGTCTAATGAATATTTATATTTTGTTCATATTCCTGGTCTTCCTGAGTTGTGTTTCTCTCTGCTGTTGGCAGACACAGCATTCCTACGATCCTGCTCAGGTGTCTTCATCTTTATTCTCCAGTGCATGTGCACACAACAGAGATTGTGTTTATAGAAAAAAATATTTTTTTTCTATTTAAAAAAAAAACAATTTGTTTGGATGCAGTCATTTTATATTTTAATTTTGTCCTTATTTTCTTTCCAGAATTGCATAAGAGCTGCAATGCAAGCTCTCAAAACATCTGAATCCACCATCAGATTTCACTGTCATTCCTTCGTTGAAGGTCTCTCTCCTGTAGAGCTCATGAAAATTGCAGCTCCAGTGAGATCATGAGGGATTGTCCTGTGAAGGAGCAGGGTGGCTGCAGACAACCCCATAAGACGGATTCCCAGCAGAGTCCATGAGCACTGAAGTGAGCTCCCACTGAGCATCCAGCTCAGAGGTAAATGATGGAAGTTGTTAGACTAGGCAATCAGTAATTGTTGGAATATTACATTAACAAATAACCTATTTTGTATGTCTTACTTAAAATAACACCTAGAGGAACTTTTGCAATGTTTTTCTTTGCTCAAACCAGGTTTTTATATTTGTATATGCCTAAATATGAACTTAATTTTCATACAGATGGTAAATAAAAACACATCGGTTCCACTAAAGTTATCGATGAACTCTCTAATTCTTTAATTATAAGGTGAGGTTTTATGTTTCTAGAAAGATTAAATTTGTTAAATATGGAAGCAATCATTTTGTTTTTGAAATACGTTTTGTCTTTATTTTCTTTCCAGAGTTGCAGTAGAGCTCCATTGCAAGCTCTCAAAACATCTGAATCCACCATCAGATTTCACTGGCATTCACTCGTTGAAGGTCTCTCTCCTGTAGAGCTCATGAACATAGCAGCTCCAGTGAGATCATGAGGGATGGTCCTGTGAAGGAACAGCGTGGTGGCAAATGACCCCATGAAAGTACATTTGTACTGAAGCGAACTCGAACTGCGCAGCTAGCTCAGGTGTAGAGGAAGAAAGATGTCAGACTAGCACTGGGACAGTACAAGATTTCAATGCATTCGACTGCCATCATCAGAGTGACCAACAACTTGGCAAACATCTGCAAGAGATGCCGTCTTTTTTCTATCTTTAAATTAAATAAACATCTTGAGTGCCACTGAATATATTTTCACGGTTGAATTTTTTTCAGTCAGACTGAAGAACTTAATCACGTTTTTTAGTAATGTTTTGTGGAGTTCTGTCCATCAGGTGAGACAGCTGTAGGTTAATTACATAGAAAAGATACAGAAGTCATAGAAAGGCTCATATATATTTTGCACTGCCTGTCCAACAAAAAGTCACCATCTGGATTTAACAAAGAAAATAGGTAAGAGCCTCCTATTGGATAATTTCTGCATGGGTGATTGTTTCAGCTCTGACAAGTTATTTAACAATAACTGATGCAGTGAGTAGCTTCTCATTACTTAAACAATCATGTCGGAACACACATCTTGTGGTTTTGGAAAAGATGTTAATCTGTTTCAGAAGGGTCAAATTATTGTCATGCATCAAGCAAAGAAAACATCTAAGGAGAAGCTTAAACTACAAAATTGGGTTAAGAACTGTCAAATGCATTATTAAAAACTGCAAGGATAGTGGGGAACCATCATCTTCACGGAAGATATACGGTCGGAAAAAAATCTTGAATGACAGTGATCAGCGATCACTTAAAAGTTTAGTGAAATCAAATCATTAAGAAACAGCAGAACTCATGTCTGTGTTCAACAGTGAAGTAAGAGCATTCCCACATGCACAATGTGAAGGGAATTCAAGGGACTGGAACTGAACAGCTGTGTAGCCTTAAGAAAATCACTGACCAGTGAGGCTAATCATTCATTCATTCATTTTCTGCCTCTTGTCTCAAGCGGGGTCGTGGAGTCCATCCAAGCTCACACAGGGCGAAGGACAGGGGACACACCCTGGACAGGTCGCCAGCCCATCTCAGGGAGGAGCATGACAGGGATGGCACTTTGCTTAAGGGTACCTCAGGGCAACCTATCAGGAAGGGGTTCGAACTCCCAATCTTCTGATCATGAAAAAAAAAAACGGCTTTAGTTTGCGCTTTCAATAGCTGCCCCCTGCTGCACGTGTGTGTATTGGTGAAACGCAGAGGTTTCATTTCGTTGTGTTGTGCTGTGTTTCACAATGACAAGGGTTATCACTTTCACTTTAACATGTATAATACATACATGTGAAAAAATTAGGGAGCCTCATTAAATATTCAGTTCTTTATAAAGAAATTTTCACATATCGATGTCTCATCTTTTTATTTATCTCTGGAAAAGAAAGTGATTTAACTGCAGGTAAGCAACAAAAAATTAACCTTAATTTATTCATTAAACAAAAGATCTCAGCAAAAATGTGTATTCTAACTGAGGAAAAAGTTAGGACACCCTACCTCCTAATAGCTATTGTTCCCCCTCTTTGGCTGAAATCACCGCAGTGAGACGCTTCTTGCAGCATCTACCAGTCTCTGACATTGGTCTGAGAAACATTTGCCCCACTCCTCAATGCAGAATTCTTTTAGCTGTGAGATGTGTGAGGGGTTTCTTTCAAGACACCCCACACCATCTCAATGGGATTAAGATCTGGGCTTTGACTCCAGGACTTCATTTCTTAGTTTTCAGCCAGTCCTTGGTGGATTTACTGGTATGTTTTGGGTCATTGTCTTGCAGTGTCCAGTTTCACTTCAGCTTTAATGCTCTTACAGATGGTACCACATGTCTCTCTAGCACCCTCTAATACACACTTCCATCTCGATGCTTCACAGCTGGTATGAGGTTCTTTTCCTGGATTGCTGTATTTGATTTACACCAAACATGTCCACTGTTCTGGTGTCCAAATAATTCAGTTTTAGACTCATCTAAAACATTCTAATGCTGTAAAGAACATTATTCCAGAAATCTTGGTCTTTGTTTACATTTTCTCTGGCAAACTTCAGTCTGGCCTTGATACTTCTCTTAGAGAGCTAAGCACACCTCCCTTCAAAATGCTGAGTAACGATTTTCTAATCATGTGCACCTGATGTGCTACACCCGTATGTGATTTGATCCATTTTAATTGGGAATAAAGGTGGTGGTGTCCTAATTTATTCTTCACCAGACATTTTTGTAGAATCTCATTTTGCAGAAGATGTTGAAAAGTGTTTTCTTCAGTTTTAATTGTTAAGTTATATTACCTGAATATCCCAGCATTGTTAAAATTGAGATTAAGTATCCATATGTCCAAGAATTTGACAAAAACAAAAAGGATTTCAGAATTTTATTCACATAAATGTACATATATTTATATAGTGCGCTGTTCAGGCCCAGTAGTGGTAGAGTACTTGCCTGTGGACCAATGGCTCAAGTGGTCTCAGGTTCAAATCCCCCCTTAAGCACTACCAGCACTGGGTCCCTGAGCAAGACCCTTAACCCTGAGTTGCTCCAGGGGGACTGTCTCTGTAATTAGGATGTGTAATTTGCTTTGGATATGAGTGATTGCTAAAATGCAATAAATGTAATGCACCATTTTTCAAAGTGACACTACAAAGAAAATAAAGCAAATCAAACATGTCACATACTTTCTTGAAATATAAACATTTCTATTAAGAGATTGAAGAGCAACTCCCTATGAAAAGCTACTGAACTTACATAATTTCTACATTTTGACAAGATGGACCAGCAGGATGAATTAAAATTTTCACAACGTGCTGCAGGCGACCCATGTTCATCACAGTACCTTAACATAGGCAACTCTTAGCACTGTGCTTGGCTTGTCCTATAAATAAATACAGACTTGTATAATTTAGTGTAATATCCCACATCCATCCAATATTCTACAAACAACAATGAGCTCTGGTTCCATTTAGAAACAAAAGAAAGAAACCTACCTTGTACTCTAGGCTACCCTAACCACTAGGCAGCGGTGGCCTAGCGGTTAGGGATTTGGCAAAAGGCTCGAATGATTGTGGTTTCAAACCCCTTACAATTTATAGATATGAGACATGGCAAGTGGAAGCAAAACAGAAAGAAGTGAAAGCAGCTCCTAACAAGGCCATTTCCTAAACAGTGTGTATATAAAGTGAAGTAAATCCTTCTTCAGTCACTGCTTCATCTAAACAGTTGCCCTGAGGTACCCTTGAGCAAGGTACTGTTCCCGTCACTTTCATAGCTGCCCCCTGCACGGTCTTTGTGTGCATGGGTTAAATGCAGAGGTCCAATTTCATTGTGGTTCACTGTGTGCTGTGCTGTGACCCTGCGATGACACGAGTAGTCACTTTCACTTTCACTCTATAGCCGCCAGAAGCAAGAAGAACAGCAAACTCCATTTTGCTGTTGTTCTTGAAAACACTTTTGCTGATGATCCTGAATTAACTCTTTTTCCTTTTCAAGCAGCTGTTTAGATGAAGCAGTGACTGAAGAAGGATTTACTTTACTTTATATACACACTGTTTAGGAAATGGTCTTGTTAGGAGCTGCTTTCACTTCCTTCTGTTTTGCTTCCACTTGCTATGTCTCATTTCTTTAAATTGTTTTAGTTTAAAGGCAGCAGGCCATATTTGAGCATGCTGACACATGATTTTTTTTCCATATTGCATCATTAAAGGACTGCCTACAAATAATATTCAAAATAATATTAGCAACTGAAAATAATAAAAAACAGTAAAGCTGATGGTCGACATAATATTATAGAAGGCAATTTCTTATAAAGTATTCTAAACATTTTCAGCTTGAAAAACACATTTGACTTAAATTCAACAAGATTGTCATGTATTTACACTTATGTATAAGAGAACAGTGTTATTATACTGCTTATAATGGAAGTAAATTTGAAAAGATATTTTCTATGCAATTTTGGACCTATTCCTTTAGGCTGTACATTTTTCACAACATGTAAAAATCTTTGAATCATTGAAAAATAAAAATGAAATAATGTATGTAAAATACATGTATAATGTAATGTAAAATAGTGATGGGGTTTTGTTTTGATCCTCAGTTAAATGGAACTCGATGTAATTCTGGGTGAAGCTGGATTCTTCAAGCCTTCCAGAATTTTTGTCCTGCACTATTCATCATGCTGACACAGGCCTTTTTTCATATTGCATCATTGGAGGACTGTCAACAAATAATATTCAAAATAATATTTGCAACTGGGAGTAAACTTTTGGCTGGAGAACTGAGTGATGGAACTCTCTGTTGCTACAGAGATCTGTTGTTCTTCTTACACATAACTAGGAACACTAGACACTGAACAGTTTCCATTAGCTGTTAAAGCTTCTTTTGACATGCATGTCTTTGGATCAAACCCAGTACATTCTCACTGTTAGAAAACAGTGCTACACACTGCTCCATAATGCATTTTTTATTTATTGTGTGCAACAGTGTAAACACCAAACTTTAAAATATACTTTGTCAAACAAAAAGTCAGTAATTTATACAAACAACAGTATATAATTTCTAATTATTTCATTTCTTCTTCATCTTCACTGGTGTTTTGCCTGAGCATATTTTTCTTTTAATACAATTATAAATCATATATCAAATGAATCCTCAGTTGAAAAAGGAGGTATGCTCTAGACATTTTCATTCATTTACTGAAGCAAATGTTTTACATCCTTTGTATATAATTTTTATATAATATAACTTTGTATATATAGGAGTGCTGGAGTCCAACCCAGCTCACACAGGGCGAACACACCCTGGACAGGTTGCAGGGAGGAGCATGACAGGGACAGAACCTTGCTCAAGAGTACCTCAGGGCAAACTATTGGAAAGGGGTTAAAACCGGAATCCTCTGATCATGCGGCCAACGTCCTAACCATTAGGCCATTGCTGCCCTGGATTGTCGTATGGTTTAAACAATTCTGTTGGTGATTTTATTGATGTGCTTTTGGTTGCAGAAGATGCTTTGAGAATGAACAGGTCAGATTACAATTTGATAGCTTTGCATATAGTCAATAGTACTGAAAGTCTGCCCCTTGTCCCAAGCGGGGTCGCAGGGGGGTGCTGGAGTCCATCCCAACACAGGGCGAAGGACAGGGGACACACCCTGGACAGGTCGCCAGCCCATTGCAGGAGCATGACGGGGACGGCACCTTGCTCAAGGGTACCTCAGGGCTATTGGGAAGGGGTATGAACCCCCGATCCTCAGGGCATGCGGCCAACGCCCTAACCACTAGGCCACTGCTGCCCCTAGTGAAAGTTCAATTTCAGATTAATGTAATACTACAGATGAAATGCAATATGTGTCTTGATGCAATTAATTCAGAGCTCATTTGAACAAATCAGTCTTAAAAGCACTGTAACAATAGGTTGCCCTGAGGTACCCTTGAGCAAGGTACCGTCCCCATCACTGCTCCCCGGGCGCTTTCAATAGCTGCCCACTGCTGCACGGGTTTGAGTGTGCATGGGTAAAATGCAGAGGTCCAATTTCGTTGTGGTTCATGTGTGCTGTGCCGTGATCTCGCAATGACAAGGGTTGTCACTTTCACTTTCACTTTCACTTAACAATCAGCCTCTGTAAAATACGGGTATAAATAAAAATGGCTGGTTTTGGTGTAAACTACTGTAAAAGTATCCTAAGTTGACCTCCCAAAAAGAAATGACATACTAGAAAACTTTAAAAAGACAGAGAAGATTGCATGATTCCCCCACTAAGTCCTGAATTTATTGAAGTGAATGGATTTGGAGAAGTTCATGTTTTCTACATGAGGTAGGTCACTGCTTTTATGTAGGATAAGTTTTAATGGATTTCTTCTCTACCAAATGTAAATCTGAAATTTCCTGCCTGTTCTCTTCCAGAGGAAACTAAGAACAACCAAAGATGGGAAGTAATGAAGTAAAAAATTGTTTGTTTATCGCACTTAAGTATATAGGCTTCTGTATTTTACATTTGCTTATATTTTCAGGATACACTTGTTGATCATTTATTCCTAAATGGACATGCAGCAAACATGCAGGGGAAAAAAATGATCCCTTTGGGTTTCCATCAGTGTAGATCATAAAAGTTGACTTAAAAGTCATAACAAGACTGAACATAAAAAGTAAAATGATTCAGATATTGCATATTTGCCAAATACTGAATGTAAAGCTGATTTTCGACGTTACATTACAGAAGGCAATTTAAAGTATAAAGTATAAACAGGAGAGCCATATATGTATGTTCATGTATATGTGTCACGGGTGGGTTACGGTAGAGGGTGCTCTGTTCTGACTGAGCACACCTGAGCTCATGAAGGCACAGGTATGCTTCATTGGGGCTGACTATTTAAGCCCCGAAGAGTCGGAACAGAGCGCAGTTCATTCACTAGGCGAAGCCTACAGTTAATGGGGGTTTTGGTAACTTGTTTTAGTCACGACTGCAGTTCCTTGTGTCTGGTTTGGGTCAGAACTGCAGTCCTTGGATCTTGTTTTGGGTAATATGAAGAATAAAGCTATGTTCCTGACTCTTGGCTCTGCATTGACGTCCTTCCCGCACCCCGCCACCATTACAATAAGAAAAGTACATACAATGGAAGTAATTTTAAACAATATGTTCTATGTAATTTTGGACCAATTCGTTTAGACTGCAATTTATTTTGTTTCACATATGGTAAACATTAATTAATTACTGAAAAATAAAAGTTGAATAACACAAATATAATAGCTGAGCAATGGGTTTTGTTTGATCCTGTTTTAAATGGACATCGGTGTAATTCTGGGCAAACTTGGATTGTATTTAAACATTTTCTGCACCATTCTTCAAAGCGTACATTTAAACTTGTAAGGCATTTAAACAGAATGAAATTGTGTGTCACTGTCATTAAATAAAATAAATGCAAGCATATGAAAGGATGTCACCCTTTAGACCTCTCAAGAGGATAAACTTGTTCAGCACCCATGAGCTCATATAAGTGGCCAACTACACTGAAACTACAGATAATTGACTTTTAAAAAGCAAGATAAGACAAAAAAGATGAGGGAACTTTGTGACTAGTTGTTTATTTTCACTCTAAAAATGCCACAATGGAATAGAAGTTAAAAGAATTCAATAGAAAATGAAAAGAAGTTGTAAAACATCAAGAAAAATCTCTGAAAGATCTGCTTTTTTAACTGATTAGCAGTTAAACCAAATCCCCATATTGTTGTCGGAAATATCAGTAAGTTAGACTGAGCTGGTTAAGTGGCGTTTTTGCTGTTGCTGAGCAGACTGGGAAGATGATAGTTTTCCTCTTCCTAAAGAAACAAATGAAACTGATACTAAACATTTTTCCAGTTCTTACTTGAGGAGCAACAAAACAAATCCCTCTGAAGCTGTAACTCCTTTAGACATCATTCTATTTGCAGCTGGCAGGAGGATATGTTCTCATCACCTGACCATACAAACCACAGTATTTTTGCTGTTACCATACAGGATGAAAGACATTCTCTGATGGTAATACCTCCCTTTAGTGAGTCTCTAACCTATATGATCTTTCTTTCAACTATCCCTTTTGTTGAAAGGGCTATTATTTTTTGATCATAATATATAATAAAATAATCATAAAATATGACACCTAAAAATATATGGTGGACTTAAAACATTTCTAGGCATTTAAGAAATGTTATACATGTCTTAATGTTAAACATGTCATGTTAAAGTTTAAATAGTTTAAAAAATCAAAAGGTACAAATAAAAAACCACTTTAAACACGTTAAGATTTCAAAAACATACAAATGTTTCCCATAAATTAACATAACAAAACATGTACAAAATATTTACAGGGTTTATAAATTTTGACATAAATAAGAATAAACAAACAAACAAACAAACAAACAAACAGTAAGTGGGCCTACGTATTAGTGCAGGATTTTCAGTTTCTCAAAAGCTCTTCATGCATCTTCTTCAGTCGTGTTTTTCCAAATGTTGAGTACTCCTAACAAAAGACATAATTTTGAAATGTTAATTTTATGTTTTTTCTTCAGTTTTTCAGTGTCTCTGAAAGAGAAAATCATTTGTGATGTTTTCACCTTTTCTGAATGGCCTTCTTGATGTAGTTCTGGGCAAATTTAGATGTAGGATTCAAACATTTTCTCCCTGCACCATTCTTCAGAACAACACTAAAAAAGTCAAACGAAGCAAGTAAGATGGATGAACAAAGATGAACTCTGTGATATTATCCATTATGGCAGTGAGATATTATTGGACTTACATGATTTCCATATTTTCACAAGATGCACTCGAAGGATACACATCGATCCTCTCAACTCTCTGTAGGCGAACCATATTCATTCCGTTGCCTAAACATAAGCACCTCCTTACACTGGGCCTGGCTTGGCCTGCAAGTAGAAGTTTATTACACTCTTAAATCTGTTAAAAGCTCTACAGTTAAAGCTCTACAGCCAACATCAATAAAACCTGAGAGGAAAAAAAAATCTTACCTTGTACATGGACTATAAGCACACAGGCAACCACAATTAAAGCTGCAGCAGACTTCATTTTTGCTCTAGTTTTTGAAGATACTCTTGGTGATTCTCCTTTCACTGCTCTAGACACTCTGAGAATGAATCATTGTTTAGTCCAGTTTTATTTGCTTAGACTGGGGTTTTCCTCCCCCAGTCTTAGACTGTCACTTTACATTTTCTTTTCACTTCAGCTTTCTTATTTATTGGAAATACCCAAGTTTATATATAGCAACGGCCAGTTGTGGAAGTCTGACTATGTATTGACCTTCATGTTCTATAAGGTTTACTCCACTGTTTTTTCAAATGTATCAGATCACTATTTAAAGCAGAATGCAAAACAAAGTGATAGTGTATGAAATGAATTGGAAGTGACATCAAATTAATATTTAAAGTAATATGCTGTACACAATGTGGAGGGTGCTCTTTCTTAATTCTGATACCTTCTCATGGTATCTGCAGGTTTTTTACAAATACTGATTCATTCATAATCATATTTTTAAAGGTAAAGATGGTAAAAGAAGAATTCTAGAAAAACTCAATGAACTTAAAGTCTTCAGTTTGCATTGTTTAAACAGTTACATTATGGATAGTTGGTTAATTGAACTTATAGTAAACTTTAAAAATATTATTATGTGCATTTAGTTCTCATTAAAAAATGGTTGTGCATTGTCATTTTCTGCATGTGACTTTGATTCTGGAATTGGATATTCCAGTGTGAAAATGTCTTATGTGAATTCTCTGTACTAGCAGGTTTTCTTAGAAAAGAGAAGTGTCTGAGCTTGCCTCTCAGCTTATGCAGAGGA
>JABMDN010000062.1:51428-63526 GCA_017165825.1 Hepsetus odoe
GTAGGGGCACCCAAGGCAAACAGGTCCTAGGTGAGGGAAGAGACAAAGAGCGGTTCAGAGGACCTCTGATGATGGACAAAAACTTTGAAAGACGTTCTCCCTCGCCCGGACGTGGGTCACCGGGGCCTCCCTCTGGAGCCAGGCCTGGAGGTGGGGCCCGCTGGCGAGCGCCTGGTGGTCGGGCCTTCACCCATGGGGCCCGGCCGGGCTTAGCCCGAAGAGGCAAAGTGGGTCCCCCTTCCCATGGGCTCACCACCTGTGGGAGGGGCCAAAGAGGTCGGGTGCGTTGTGAGCTGGGCGGTGGCCGAAAACGGGGGCCTTGGCGGTCCGATCCTCGGCTGCAGAAGCTGGCTCTAGGGACGTGGAACGTCACCTCTCTGGTGGGGAAGGAGCCTGAGCTAGTGCGCGAGGTTGAGCAGTTCCAGCTAGATATAGTTGGACTCACCTCGACGCACAGCTTGGACTCTGGAACCAGTCTCCTTGAGAGGGGCTGGACTCTTTTCCACTCTGGAGTTGCCACCGGTGAGAGGCGCCGAGCAGGTGTGGGCATACTTATTGCCCCACGGCTTGGCGCCAGTACATTGGGGTTTACCCCGGTAGATGAGAGGGTGGCGGCCCTCCGCCTTTGGGTCGGGGGACGGGTCCTTAGTGTTGTCTGCGCTTATGCGCCAAACAGCATTCTGGACTACCCACCCTTTCTGGGGTCTCTGGAGGGGGCGCTAGAGAGCGTCCCTCCTGGTGACTCCATCGTTCTGCTGGGGGACTTCAATGCTCACGTGGGTAATGACAGTGACACCTGGAAGGGCGTAATTGGGAGGAATGGCCCCCCCGATCTGAACCAGAGCGGTGTTTTGTTATTGGACTTTTGTGCTCGTCACGGATTGTCCATAACGAACACCATGTTCAGGCATAAGGATGTCCACATGTGCACCTGGCACCAGGACACCCTAGGCCGCAGTTCAATGATCGACTTTGTGGTCGTGTCATCGGACTTGCGGCCCCATGTCTTGGACACTCGGGTAAAGAGAGGGGCGGAGCTGTCAACCGACCATCACCTGGTGGTGAGTTGGCTTCGTTGGTGGGGGAGGATGCCGGTCAGACCTGGTAGGCCCAAACGCATCGTGAGGGTCTGCTGGGAACGTCTGGCAGAGTCCCCTGTCAGGACAAGCTTCAACTCCCACCTCCGTCAAAGCTTTAACTACGTCCCGGGGGAGGTGGGGGACATTGAGTCTGAATGGACCTTGTTCCGTGCCTCCATTGTCAAGGCGGCTGACCGGAGCTGTGGCCGGGAGGTGGTCGGTGCCTGTCGCAGTGGCAACCCTAGAACCCGTTGGTGGATACCAGCGGTGAGGGATGCCATCAAGCTGAAGAAGGAGTCCTACCGGGCCTTTTTGGCCAGTGGGGCTCCGGAGGCAGCTGATAGGTACCAACAGGCCAAGCGGAATGCGGCTCTGGTGGTTGCTGAGGCAACAACTCGGGCATGGGAGGAGTTTGGAAAGGTCATGGAGAAGGACTTCCAGACGGCTTCGAGGAAATTCTGGTCCACCATCCGGCGTCTCAGGAGGGGAAAGCAGTGCACGGTCAACACAGTGTATAGTGGGGATGGTACGCTGCTGACCTCGACTCGGGACGTTGTGGGTCGGTGGGGGGAGTACTTCGAAGACCTCCTTAATTCCACCAACATGCCTTCCGAGGAGGAAGCAGAGCCTGGGGACATCGAGGTGGACTCTTCCATCTCTGGGGTCGAGGTTGCCAAGGTGGTCAAAAAGCTCCTTTGTGGCAGGGCTCCGGGAGTGGATGAGATCCACCCAGAGTTCCTCAAGGCTCTGGATGTTGTAGGACTGTCATGGCTGACACGCCTCTGCAACATCGCATGGACATCGGGGACGGTGCCTCTGGATTGGCAAACCGGGGTGGTGGTCCCCCTCTTTAAGAAAGGGGACCGGAGGGTGTGTTCCAATTATCGAGGGATCACACTTCTCAGCCTCCCGGGGAAAGTCTATTCAGGGGTCCTGGAAAGGAGGGTCCGTCGGATAGTAGAACCTCAGATCCAGGAGGAGCAATGTGGTTTTCGTCCAGGTCGCGGAACAGTGGACCAGCTCTACACCCTTAGCAGGGTCCTGGAGGGTGCATGGGAGTTTGCCCAACCAGTTTACATGTGCTTTGTGGACTTGGAGAAGGCATTCGACCGTGTCCCTCGGGGGCTCCTGTGGGGGGTACTCCGGAAGTATGGGGTATCGGATTCCCTGTTAAGGGCTGTCCGGTCCCTGTACAACCGGTGTCAGAGCTTGGTCCGCATTGCCGGCAGTAAGTCGGACCTATTCCCGGTGAGGATTGGACTCCGCCAGGGCTGCCCTTTGTCACCGATCCTGTTCATAACTTTTATGGACAGGATTTCTAGGCGCAGCCAGGGCGTTGAGGGGGTCCGGTTTGGTGGGCTCAGGATTGGGTCTCTGCTTTTTGCAGATGACGTTGTCCTGTTGGCCTCATCATGCCGTGACCTTCAGCACTCTCTGGATCGGTTCGCTGCCTCTAAATCTGAGGCCATGGTCCTCAGTCGGAAAAGGGTGGAATGCCCTCTCAGGATTGGGAGTGAGACCTTGCCCCAAGTGGAGGAGTTTAAGTATCTTGGGATCTTGTTCACGAGTGAGAGTAAGATGGAGCGGGAGATCGACAGGCGGATCGGGGCAGCTTCTGCAGTGATGCGGGCTCTGCATCAGTCCGTCATGGTGAAGAAGGAGCTGAGCCAGAAGGCAAAGCTCTCAATTTACCAGTCGATCTACATTCCCACCCTCACCTATGATCACGAGCTGTTGGTAGTGACCGAAAGAACGAGATCGCGAATACAAGCGGCCGCAATGAGTTTCCTCCGCAGGGTGTCTGGGCTCTCCCTTAGAGATAGGGTGAGAAGCTCAGCCATCCGGGAGGGGCTCAAAGTAGAGCCGCTGCTCCTCCGCATTGAGAGGAGTCAGATGAGGTGGCTCGGGCATCTGATTAGGATGCCCCCTGGACGCCTCCCTGGTGAGGTGTTCCGGGCACGTCCCACCGGAAAGAGACCCTGGGGAAGACCCAGGACACGCTGGAGAGACTATGTCTCTCGGCTGGCCTGGGAACGCCTTGGGATCCGCCCGGAGGAGCTGGAAGAAGTGGCCGGAGAGAGGGAAGTCTGGGCATCCCTGCTGGAGCTGCTGCCCCCGTGACCCGACCTCGGATAAGCGGAAGAAAATGGATGGATGGATGGAGGAGAGAACTAGAGAGTATTAGAAGAAGATAAAAAAGAAAGGAAAAGAAAGGGGCTTAGGATAAAGGACAGAGCTGACGGAACAGGGGAAGGACTTTACGGACAACAGAAAGATCAGAATCAGGACTGGGGCTCTGCTCGGCTGCGTCCCTGCTGTAATGAAATTCTCAGTCTCAGGCGCCGCGTTCAGGAGCTACAGGTTTCTTTTTTATTTCAGAAGAAGGTAATGAACAGCCACACTTGAACAACATCGACACAAACTACAACACCGAAATGCAAGGCCAATGAGACTCCTCAATTCAGGGCCTGCTCAGGCCCCGGTCAGAGCAGAAACGTCTTTGAAATCCTACGATACCATTGGCTGTGGTCGGTAAAATCTCAGATTCTGTGCAAAAACATGAAAATCTGTTCTTTGTCGTAGATCCTGTGGAGTAAAGGAACAGGACATCACGGTTTATACGGGTAGATAAGGCTGACCTCCCACTGACCTCTGCATCATACGACTTACTGTTTCTGAAAAACAATAACCTCCACAGAGAAACGTGAAAAAGGAAACACACGACGAAAAGAGAAAAAATGTCCATACATGAACTTGTACCTGATGATGTGAAAAAAAAAAAGGAATGAAAGCCAGTTCATTTGACAAAAGAATAAAAGAAATACAAGAGCAAAATATAAGTTGTATAAGCACAGCTTACAAACATAGATAACAATATTATTACAAAATATCTTGGTATGTAGAAAAATAACCGTTATAAAAAAGGGACATTTGTTGTACCATAAAAAGAACATCGGACTTTAATAACACCGCTCTCAGAGAGCCTGAACACTTTGGTCTTAAATGCCTCAAACCGTCCCGTCGTCGCTGCCCGCCGTCTTCGCTTTCGAGGTCCGAGAATAACCTGCCAGTGCTTTAGGGCTCGAAGACGCGTCATCTGACTCGGAGGCTCTTCAAACGTGGTGATTTAGCTCGGAGTTGATGAGAAAAGGCCTGGCTGGTATATTTTAGCTACCATTTATGTGGTCGGCTTGTGTTGGGTGAGCGTGTGGGAACTAGCTGGATGGAACTGGTCCGTGAACAGTGTCCCTCAACAGATGGTTTAACTGTGATGAAGGGAAGTGCCTCGGGAGGCAAGTCAGCGGTACCTCAGCTTAGAGCAGTGATGTCGAAACCATAGATAAAGCAACAAAACTGGCGTGTTCCAGGCATGAAGAGCTGATGATGAGGAGGAATACGGAGCGTGTGATGATGAATAAGTGCACTTTTGAGGACGTTCACTGCAGTGCACACTTTTTTGTCAATGCACATCCTGTTGTGTCCTGTTGGACGAGGCATATAAAGCAATGGCTGAGTAATGGCTGACGAGCTTGGGAATTTAGCTGAGAACCCATAAAACACACACACACACACACACACACACACACACACATATGTATATACACGCATACCAGAGCTTGGGATGTTGGGAAGTCCAAGCTCAACAGGATCCCACGGCTCCTACCTTGAACACATATCGGCCCCCTCTTCGTTTTAGTCCTAATTTCCTTTTTAACTTCTATTACTTTAAACTGTTGTAAAGTTTACGATGCCATGAGGTCAGTTCTTAAGGGATGTCGCTTTGATCGAAGGCTACATATCAATCTGATGGTTTTTAACCTTCCTTTGAACTGTTCGAATGTAATTATGTAATAACCTGTTTATTTATCTTTTATTACATATGTAATTACACATATTGTCTTGAAATCAGCTGCTTTTGAATTCATGTTATGTATAAATTAGGAATCTTCCTGGAAAGAAATTGTAAAAAAAAATGAGGCAAAAATGTGAGACTTTCTTTTAAGCAAGGCTAAAGGCACAAAAACGAATTCAGAATAATAATTTGCACGATGGTCAGGATTTCTTAGTTTCCGTGAGCTAGCACTTAAGAAGTTGTCCATATTAAACTACACAAAGGAAAAAAAAATTATAATTGCTAAAGAGCAATTTAGCATTTATTAACTTCTTTAGCTGATTTAGGCAGCGGTGGCCTAGTGGTGAGGGATTTGCCTCGGAGGAAGATTGTGGGTCTGATTCCCTCACCAGTAGGTTGCCCTGAGGTACCCTTGAGCAAGGTACCATCCCTGTCACTGCTACCCGGGCGCTTTCAATAGCTGCCCCCTGCTGCACGTGTGTGTGTGGGTGAAACGCAGAGGTTGAATTTCGTTGTGTTGTGCTGTGCTGCGTTTCACGATGACGAGGGGAGTCCCTTTCACTTTCACTTTTCCATTAATGCTTTCTGGGATTTTGGGAAACGCTTAGGTCAGGTTAAGGTTCAAATCTTCCCCGAACTGAACTGTCAGGCCTGATTATAAATCTCACACAACAACACGCCTCAGAGCTGGAAATGGTCACTAGCTCCATTTGTTTGCTGTTAATTCTCTCTTTCTGTTGCTCTGTAAAAGCAGATTTGTTTGGGTAACTTGAAGGCACCACCAGCTATCAGTCTCTCATCAGCCTGAGGTCTGTTGTCCACATGCGCTGATTGGAGTGGAGGTGAAGAAAACTTCACTTTGAGCAGCCTTGACCTACTTTACGACCAGAAAAAGAAGAACGGAGCCCTTTATAATAGTTTTCACTATTTTTAAAGAACTGATCCAGGGCAGCTCCAATTCTACTATTATTTCACTTGGTCTGACTCAGAATAAGCTTAAAATACACACCAAGCAACTAAGGTTGGGTTTAAAATGTGATACTTTGATAAATATCAGACAAGCTACTACCACACACTGAGAACTGAGTTTAATGCCCAAGTGGTCCAAATCAGCTCTGTGGGCCAATCAGAACAATGGCTGTTCTAATTAAGTGAGTGTCTAAATTACCCACCATACACTGAAAAACACTGAAACAGAGCGTCTGGTTTGAGTTGGTTAAATAAAAAATTAGACTTAAAATCTATTTTAAATAGTTTACTATTTCATTTGGTTAAGATAAGAATATCTACTATAGATGGAAAGTTTGATTTTAAATGAAAAGCAACTTAGGGACCTGGGACTTATTTATTCACTCACTCACTACTTCACTCACTCACTCACTCCCTCACTCACTCACTCACTACCTCACTCACTCACTCACTCACTCACTCACTCACTCACTCACTCACTACCTCACTCACTCACTCACTCACTACCTCACTCACTCACTACCTCACTCACTCACTCACTCACTCACTCACTCCCTCACTCACTCACTACCTCACTCACTCACTCACTACCTCACTCACTACCTCACTCACTCACTCACTCACTCACTCACTCACTCACTCACTCACTCACTACCTCACTCACTCACTCACTCACTCACTCACTCACTACCTCACTCACTCACTACCTCACTCACTCACTCACTCACTCACTCACTCCCTCACTCACTCACTACCTCGCTCACTCACTCACTCACTCACTAACTCACTCACTCCCTCACTCACTCACTACCTCACTCACTCACTCACTACCTCACTCACTCACTCACTACCTCGCTCACTCACTCACTCACTCACTCCCTCACTCACTCACTCACTACCTCACTCACTACCTCACTCACTCACTACATCACTCACTCACTAACTCACTCACTCACTACCTCACTCACTCACTAGCTCACTCACTACCTAGCTCACTCACTCACTCACTCACTCACTACCTCACTCACTCGCTCACTCACTCACTCATTCACTACCTCACTCACTCATTCACTCACTCACTCGCTCACTCCCTCACTCACTCACTCACTCATTCACTCACTCACTCACTCACTAACTTACTCATTCATTCACACACACTCACTCGCCCAAATTTAGCAGATATAATCCTCTCCACAAGGGGCCACTAATTGCATCCAAGTAAAACTAGTGTTTATAAGATTATAATGATAAATTATTGTTCAGGAATTTTGTTCATGTATTTTACACACTGGAACATTTTCAACAAATCTCAGCCTGACACAAAAAAGTGACTGACTGTATAAAACATACGTAGTAGTGACATCGAATCAAAACAACACCTCCAATTTGGGGATTTTTAGATTTAGCTTGAAAATCTTTGGCCAAATAACGAGCACCAGCTTCATTGAATGTTGTAATCATCCACTCAGATGTTGCAAAATATTCAATTTCATTTGTTCACTCAAAGTCTACACACAGCAGCTTGAGATGAAAATGTTTCCACCTTAAAAGTATGCTGAGAAGCACCTAAAATCACTGACTTAGCAGCACCCTAGACCTTCTTCACTTCTTAACAGCTGGAAAGGAGCACCCTAAGCTCTTCCTGACTGGATAAAGCATATATTACTGTTAAAAAAACAACGAAACCTGGAAGCTGAGAAAAGACGAGCTATTAACTTGAGTAAAGTTGATAAGTATGTTTGGCATCGAGTGCCGTGTTTGGTCACGTTTACGTCAAAAAGCTCTGCAAGGCTAATTTCAATGGGTTCAACAGGTTGTGAGAAAAATGTGAATATAAACACAGAGCATTGTTGTGAAATGACAGGAACCGCTTAATACTGAATGCAGTTGTGGGATTGTTTGCATTGCACCACTATGATTGAGCAAAGTACCATTCCATATACACTGAGAGAAATACTATTTTTCTAGAGCCGACTTGTTGATGAAGGAGAAAAAGGCGCTTAGTTGGTCAAAATGTTAGAACACAGGATGACCTGAAGCAGTTATGATGGTAGTTGGGTAAATGTGGGAATGCTGGAATATAAAATAAGCTTATTACGTTACTTTAAATCTGTTTAAAACTATAATACCGCTGGATTCCTTTCCAAGCTGTACAAACTGTAAACCTCTCAAGGCACATGTTACCCAGTGGCTGTTCCTTCTCCAAGCTCATCTTGCCGTGTCAAAAAAAAAAAAAGAAAAACAAATCCTTCAATGGGATAATCCGGTATGCAGCTCTTTGGTTGTTTATGAAAAAGAAAGTGTAAAGTGAAGGTTTTTGTTCACTATGTTCATCCCAGTAATTTCCCAATGCAGCATCTACTTGACAAACTGAGGTGGCATAATGGCCGTCTTTGGCATGACTTTAGGTTCTGTCTCAGCTGCTGCCTCCTTGCCTTTCTTCCTTGGCGGTTTTTTAATGGGTGTTTTCTTTGGTGTTGGGTCTCCTGCATCTACTTTGGTCCCATTTAAGGCCTGCTTTTCTGGGCTTTTGGGCTCAGGAGTAGTGGAGTCTGTTACAGGAGCCACCATCTTCTGAAGGTTAGTAGTGGTGGGTAGAAGGGGTTTGTTGGCTCCAGTCACGGAGCGCTTGGCCTTCTGAGGAGGCGTGGGCTTCTCCCGATTGGCCTGTGGGGTGGACACTCCATTGGGTTTGACACCAATAGAGAGACCTTCATTACGGTTCAGGCTCTGGGTCTTCTCCTTCAACTGAGCGGCCAGAAGAGTGGCTGCCTCAGAGTTCATGTGTGGGTGCATGATCTTCGGGCTTTTGGGTGGTTCTTTGGCAGCATCGCCCCCTTTCCTCTCAGAGTGGAAGTTTCCGATCTTCTTCAAAGCATTCTGGACTGCTCCATTGATGTGCTCGATGGGGTCAGAAGCTTTGTTTGCTTTGGTTTTGCTTGGAGATTCATTTCCATCACCCTTCTTGGAATCACCTTTCTTGCTTGACTTGGTCTCCTTGGATCGCTGCTTCTCCTCACTCTTTCTAATGCCCTCAGCAGAGCTTCTTTTCTTTTCTTTGGGTGGAGATGGTGTCTGGCCCTTCTCTGTTTGATTGGCTCCGGTGGTTCCATGGATCCAGGACACTTTGGGCTTGGTAGAGGGATCTGGTGGGCGTGGGCGAGTCTTGTGATTGACCTTGGCCTCAGCTCCGCTGCTGTCCTCCTCATCTTTGGAATGCTTGGAAAGATGGGCGATGCGGGCGTAAAGAGCACCCATGGCCGACTCCGACCCACTTGTGGAGCCCTCGCTGTCTGAAGACTTCAGCAGTGGTTGCTCACTACCATCATTGGCAGGTTGCTTTGTGGCTGCTCTGGTGTCTTTGAGTGACGTATATTCTCCAGCATCCTGCTCAGCAACGGACGCAACGTTCTCTGTGGTGGTGTTGGGGCTTGGCTTTGCACAAACCTCATTTATGCTATCTGAACGAAACAAGAAGGAAAAAAGTATGAGCCAAATATGTACAGAAAAAAACAATGTCTTTTTAATCAAATTCCTATTATTAACATAATCAGTGCATCAAAAAAAAAAAACCCCAAAAAAACCTGCAACAGAAGCCAAGTTAACTTTACTGTTTGAAATTAAATAAATATCTGTTGAATATTCTTACATGAATTGTTATGGCTGCTTTCATTTAAAATACAATATACAATTAGCGGAAGGTCCAACAGTTGCACCAAGACTGGCTTAACAAAAAATGGATGACATACAAGTGAATCATGTGAGTGAATCCAGATTGAAAATGAAAAATTGAAAAATGATTTATGGCCATTCCAATTCATTTTCCAATAAATAATGGCCTTTTGAGAGAGCCACTCATCACTCCTGTAACACTGACTGGATGGGAAGTCATTCTTTTTCTTTCCAGTTTAACAACTCATCCTGGTTTGTGGTGTCCATAGCCCATAGTCATTAAGGCTTGCAGGGCTTGCACACACACACACACACACACACACACACACACACACACACACACACACACACACACACACACACACACGCACACACCAATGGTAAGGTCCACAGACCTGGGCACCATATAAAGGGTTAATAATACATTGAATTGGGTGCTAAAGAAGAAAAAAACACAAAAAACACTCAAATGTGCAGAGAAGCGGTGATCCAGGATCAGTGTTGGTTATCTTTAAAGCGGAATGCACAAGAAATGTCCATCGTGAAGAACCGTTAAAACACACAGAGGACTTTTGAAGGATTCAAATGGCTCTTTGATTTGTCATGGCCCCAATAATAAACACTGCCTTTACTAAAAACCCTTGATAACTTTATTACTTTAATTGATACAATTAAGGATGCTTGTTCAACAGCCCTCGGCTCTTTCTCTCTACACACACTTCTGGTTGCCAGGGTGCAATTTAAGAAACATTAAACGGTATTGTACGAAACGCTGCCTGGGGTGATTCTTTCTAGGTTTTTCCAGCAAACCGAAATTGCTCAGAAAACACCGAACGTTAATCTTCTCCTGCTCAAGTGTTTCAGAATGATTCATGACTTGGAGCATTCCCACTGCTGAATTGGCCATTCGTGCCATTTCCTGTTTATATTTTCACAATGAAACCACACACACACACACACACACACAGCGTACACGCCTAAAGGCCTGGCATTACCATTCCAGTGAGTCTGCATCCACAATCACTCTCCATCAAACTGGGTCAGCACAAAAATTGTTCAGAGAGCTCTCAACTCCCCAATCGCTTCTCCCACTTGGCTAAACAGATGGCTTATCTTCACCGGTGACTCACCTTCATGGGGCACACAGTAAACAGGGCCGTCTTCGCTTGTCTCGAAGGAAGAGAAGGAGCCCTGGGAAGACCAGGATGGGGTCGGCTGCTCTGCGACGGAGGGGGGTTCGATGAAGCTGCAGTTGAAGGTGTTCTCAGGATCATGGTGGGCTACTAGATGTATGGAAAGAGAAAAACAAACAGGAGGGTCAGGAAAAGCCGACACAGGAGAGATCCTAGGGCTCTTCCAGAAACAAACCTCTTTGACAGACAGGGGCACAAGGAGCATGTAGGGATACTAATGCTGTCTTCAAGTGCGCAGGGAATGATGGTTGTCAAATTGGAAGCTGCACATGGACACCCCCAAGTCATAACGTCCACTGGGAAACTCAGTGGTTCCTGAGCTGAGATGACCATTCAGCTTGAGTTCAGGCTCAGGAATGGATGGTACCTCTTATTTTTAACAGTGTCGCTATCAGCATTTTCATCTTTTCTGTGTGGACTTAACTATTAATCATTGGTTTTGGACCACCATACTTGTGCATTCTAAAGCAATAAATGATCTGATGTTTGTGGATAGTTTAATATTTATTTTGCTGCTGGTAAACTCATGTAACCATCTGCCATTTTTTTTTCCTCCAACAAAGCACTTTCACATGATGTGCTCATCGCTCTCACGTCGCCGGTGGAAAGTACAAACCTCTGGAAGAACGAAACCCTTGGTGTTTCAAAAGGCCGGAATACCCTTCTTATCCTTTTTTTCACAAAGAGATGAGAAATATCCCTGAGGATCTTATGTATATACCTGGAGAGAAATGCATTTTCCTCTCTTCCTCTTTTGCTAAGGTTACACCTCAAATTGGTTATCTTTATTGAAGCAGTTGAAACATCTGGCCTAAGTTAAATTACATTACGTTTGTGGTCTTTCTAAATCTCCCCACGTTTCAGAGGTCAAGAAATCTCTTTGAAACTGCAGCCTATTGGCTAATAAAATGTTATCTAACAACACAAGTGGAGCTACGTTAAGATATGGAACTCCCAGTTAGCTACAGATGTGATCAGCCAGCTTTCTTCACTGGGAGAGAGTTTCGAGCAGCCCTCCAAACCTAATGTAGGTCATGGTGTTTTTTTTTAAGGCCAGGACTGGCTGATATTGTTTTCTGCTGACCTAGAGAAGAGGGACAGCTGTGGGATGCCTGTGGTTTTTCCTTCACATCTGCTTTGGGCCAGTAACGGCTGGCGTAGGCGCTTACCACGCAGGCCTGGCCTGTTTACAACTCTCTGACACGTGGTGCAGGATATTTGGCCTTATATCTAAACTTTCCAAGGAAGCTCTGCCTATCTCTGAGGAGTGGCAGAAGGTTCTATAAACTAGTATGAGCACCTCAGACTCCAGAACATGAAGCCTTGCACTAC
>JABMDN010000069.1:0-21310 GCA_017165825.1 Hepsetus odoe
TTTTCTCAACAATCAAATATTTTTTTCTATCTTCTGTAGACAAGGACAATTTTCATTCCATTCCTTAGATCAGTTCTATTCCTTTATGAGGTCTACGTTTTTAATTGGACCCCTTTAAATGTCATTTAATAACAGTTGTATAGTTTTGATTAATCCATCTGTAGATGGTGATATATTTCAAGCCGCCGTCTTTTCTGATGTCCTTCGATTTGTTTTAAGGTCTGCATTTTGACTTAGACCTCTTTGAAAGTCTTTTCTCATTTTTGATATTACCTTCAGCATACGGTGGTATATTTAAACTATTCCTTTATGATATTGTTTCCATTTTTGAGGTCTGCATTTTGACGTAGACCTCTTCGAACATCTTTTGACAACAACTGTTTGTTTTTATGCGATACTATAAAACACAAACAATATTCTTCAAATCATTCCTTCATGCCTCTTGATCCATTTTTGAGGTCTGCATTTGGACTTAGACCTCTTTGAACATCTTTTGACAGCATTCAACTGCTGATTACGATTTGTATAATGCTGCTGCTACTTATGCTGATGAGGATGATGATGATGATGAAGAGAAGAAATATAATGATGATGATGATTCTGGTGAATATCAAGACTCTTTCAATTATAATTTCTATGATGGTGAAGATACTGATAATGATCATCTCAGTAATGATGATAAAGCTATTGATGATGATAATAACAGTAAAAGATAAAAACAGATGAAAGAATTCCAAAAAAGTTAGTGTCCCCGAAAGGGGGGGTGGTGGTGTGGCCAACATTGTATTGGCCCGGGATTAAAATGTAATAATTAAAAACGATGATGCTGATTATGCTGATAATGGTAATGGAGGCTGATAATTTTCCATGCTGAGTATATAGACAATTCTGGTGATGAAGTCCATGACAAGCATGCTGCTATTTTTTAGGAAGATGCTTCTAATGTGATAATGCTGTCAATGAGGATGATGATGGGATGATTTAATTATAATGTTGGTGATAATGTTGGTGATAAAGGTCTCAGTGATGATGTTGATAAGTATAAATAAGTTCCTGATAATAACAACAGTGAAAAAGTAAAAAGACAATGCTGTGGTATGATGTTGCTGCCACTGATGATAAAGATGATGATAAAGATGATGATGAGACAAAGGAAAATAGGTATGATGCTGACTGTGGTAAATAGCAAGATGCTTTCAATGATAATTTTTATGATCATGAAGATAGTTATAGTAAAGATGATTTCAGCAATGATGATGCTGATAAAGCTATTGATGATGATGAACAAGATGATGATGATGATAGTAACAGTAACGACAATGATACTGCTGATGACAATTAAGATTTTCATGGTGGTGACGATGAAGATAATGATGAAGAGGCTGTAAATAATGGTCACATTGATAGTAATGTTCATAAAATAACTGAAACTGAACAAAAAAGTCCAAAAAAGTTAGTGTCCCCGAAATGGGGGGTTGTGGTGTGGCTAAAATACATTGGCTCGGGATTTTAATTTAATCATCTTAATTGTTAACAACCGCATATTAGAAAGTATTCTGTCTGTAGGTGATACTTTTTAAACCATTTCTTTATGATTTTCTCTCCATTTTGAGGTCTGCATTTTGACATAGACCTTTTGACTTTTGTCAGCTGCCAGATACTTCTGACCAATCTACCTGTAGAAAGCGATATTGTTCAAGCCAGTCCTTGATGGCTTTTATTCATTTTCCATAACTTAGATCTCTTTGAAAGCGCTTTGACATTAGCCGTATATTTGTTACCAATTCTTCCATAGACAACAATGTTTTAAAACCATTTCTAAATCATTTCTATTTCTAATATCTGTTTTTTGAGGTTTGCATTTTGACATAAAACTCTTTAAATATCAGTAAAATATCAATAAATAAATATCAATTTGATCAGTTCATCTGTGGATGGCGGTATTTTTCAAACCATTCCTTGATGACTTTTGATTCATTTTTGAGGTCTGCATTTTGACTTAGACCTTTAATAACATCTTTTCTCAACAATCGTATGTTTTTTTCTTTAGCACATATACTTAGACAATAGCATTTTAGCCATTTCACTAGCAGGGGGCAACATTGTGGCACAGTGTTTAGCACTGTCACCTCACAGCAAAAACCTTCTACATTCCATTCCTAGCCAGGATGGTCCTGGTTCTTTCTGTGCGGAGTGAAAATGTGCTCCCCGTGTCTGCGTAGGTTTCCTCCAGGTTTTCCAGCTTCCTCCCTCTGTCCAAAGACATGAACATCAGGTGGACTGGAGATGCTAAGATGACCCTGTGCATAGGTGGAATCCCCAAAAAAAGTTGTCCCCAAAGTGGGGGGTGGTGGTGTGGTCAAGATGTATTGGCCCGGGATTTAAAACAGCCAACCAGCATAATGATGGTTATGCTGATTGTACTGAATCATATGATGATGATCGTGCAGTTTGCAGCTTCTGGATGCAGGCTGTCCAAAACTGCTGCTGCCAGCAGGCCAATGGTGGATGTTTCATAATTGTCTTCAGTTGTCTTTACGTCTTTGAGGTCTGCATTTTGACTTAGACCTCTTTAAATGTATTTTGGCAACAACCATATACTTTTGATCAATCCATCTGATGATTTTCATTCCATTCCTGAGGTCTGCATTTTGACTTGGACCTCTGAATATCTTTTCTCAACAACTGGTTATTTTTGAGAAATCTTTTATCACTACAATTTAAACTATTCTTTGATGATTTTCTGTTTGATAGCATTTGATTTGTTTAAAAGGTCTGCAGTTTGACTTTGTCTACTGAAAACAGCTTGATTTTTTTAACCAGACCAGATTTCATTTTCAAGGTCTGCATTTTGTTTAAGACCCATTTTAACATCTTTAAACAACAACTGTGTAACGGTGCGGGGTACCGGAAGGACGTCAGCTCAGAGCCAGGAGTCCGGAACATACTTTTATTAGTCACACTTACACAAAAAAGGAACGGGGGACTGCAGTTCCACACAACACCTCCACACAACAAAGAACCACACAACACCTCCTGTGACATAAACACCTTATACGTGATAGAGAGCACCCTCTAGCGTGCCCAAAACACCCCATGTGTGACAAACTGCCTATTTCATGTAATCCAGCTAGAGAGTAAGCCAAACCTTTATTTCATGACTTTTGATCCAAAAAGGAGGTCTACATTTGACCCATTTAATTATCTTTTCTCAACCACCGTATATTTTTAAGCTATTTTTAAGTACTAATTTTTCAAACCATTCCTTGATGCCATGATCTATTTTGCAGTCTGAATTCTGACAAAGACCTCTTTGAAAGTCTTTTTGAGAACAAACCACTGTTGACAACACTGTGTATGAAGCTGCTATTGATGATGATGATGATGATAATGATGACAATGAGAAGAATTCTTGTGATGCTGATTGTGGTGAGTTTCAAGATTCTTTCTATGATAATTTCTATGGTGATAAAAATACTTGCACAAATGATGATATCAGTAATGATAATAAAACTATCGATGACGATGATGATGATTTTCTTCTCCTTCCAGCTGCACCATTTAGGAGTTGCCACAGCGTATCATCAGTCAAATTACTTCTTCAGGTTGCCCTTGCATCTTCCTCTTCACTCCAAAACACGTATGATGATGATAGAAACAGTAATGACAATGATAATTGATAGACAATTGCTTCCTGGGCGGTGGTGACAATGAAGATGATGATGAGGCTCTAAATAATGATAACTCTGAAAATGAGGAAGATGTTCATAAAAGCACTTAACTATTGAAAAAATTACAAAAAAGGGGTATAGGCCAATATACTGGCCCGATTTAAATACACTAGAAATGATGCTGAAGACGTTCATAATAATGATGGACACAGGAATCATCCTGCTGATTATGCTGATGATTCTGGTGATGATAGTTTTAGTAGGAAGATGCTTCTACTGATGCTGGTAAAGATGATGATGACGATGATGATGATGAAGATGCTACTGTTGCTAACAGATGATGATGATGAGGAGAAGGATGCTGATTATGCTAATGATGCCGATTGTGGTAAAGCTATTGACGATGATGATGATGATGATCTTAATGATGCAATGATGATGGTACCGATAATGATAATAATTTTGTTTCGGCGATGGTGATGATAAAGGTAATGACAATGAAGCTGTGAATGATGATGATAATGTTTATAAAATAAATATCTAAAGAAATCCAAAAACGTCAGTGTCCCCAAAAGGAGGGGTGGTGGTGTGGCCAAAATATGATGTGGAAGAGAGGTGAAGAAGAGAATGCAGGCAGGTTGGAATGGGTGGAGAAGAGTGGCTGGAGTGATCAGTGATAGACGGGGACGCAGCAAAAGTAAAAAGGGAAGGCTTACAGACTGCAGTGAGACCAGCTATGTTGTTTGAGACAGTGATGAAAAAGACAGCAGGTGGAGCTGAGGTGTCAGAGTTAAGATGGGTGATTTTCATTGGGTGTGATGATGATGGACAGATTAGAAATGATTATATTAGGGAGGACAGTTCAGGTTGGATGTTTTGGAGACAAAAGTGAGAGAAACAAGGTTGCGTTGGTTTGTAAATGTCCAGAAGTGAGACAAGGATTTACATTGGGTATGATGGAGCTGCCAGGAAAGATGAGAAGAGTAAAGACCAAACAGAGGTTTATGGACTTGGTGGAGAGTGGGACATGCAGGTGGTTGGTTTGAAGGAGGAAGATGAGGAGAGGAAGAAATGGAAATGAATGATCCACTGTGGGACCCCTAAACTGGAGCAGCTGAAAAAAGAAGACAATACTTAAGAGGACCTCTGATGATGCATAAAAACCTTGGAAGACGCTCTCCCTCGCCCGGACGTGGTCACCGCTCCCCTCTGAGCCAGGCCTGAGGTGCCCGCTGGCGAGCGCCTCGTGGTCGTGGGCCTTCACCCATGGGGCCCGGCCGGGCTTAGCCCGGAAGAGGCACTGTGGGTCCCCTTCCCATGGGCCTACCACCTGTGAGGGGCCAAAGAGGTCGGGGTATTGTGAGCTGGGCGGTAATAAAAACGGGCCTTTGGCGTCCGATCTCGCCCGTGCAGAAGCTGGCTCTAGGACGTGGGAATGTCACCTCTCTGGTGGGGAAGGAGTTTGAGCTAGTGCGCGAGGTTGATAGCCCAGCTAGATATAGTTGGACTCCACCCCACGCACAGCTTGGGACTCTGTCCAGTCTCCTTGAGAGGGGCTGGACTCTTTTCCACTCTGGAGTTGCCACCGGTGAGAGGCGCCGAGCAGGTGTGGGCATACTTATTGCCCCACGGCTTGCGCCAGTACATTGGGGTTTACTCCCTGTAGATGAGAGGGTGGCGGCCCTCCGCCTGGGTCGTGGGACGGTCCTAGTGTTGTCTGCACTATGCGCCAAAAGAGCCCTGACTACTCCACCCTCTGGGGTCTCTGGAGGGGGCGCTAGAGAGCCGCCCTCCTGGTGACTCCCCACTGCTCTGCTGGGGACTTCAATGCTCACGTGGTAATGACAGTGACACCTGAAGCGACTGGGAGGAATGGCCTCCATCTGAACCAGAGCGTGTTTGGTTATTGACTTCTTTGTGCTCACGATTGTCCATAATCTAACACCATGTTCAGGCATAAGGATGTCCACATGTGCACCTGGCACTAGGACACCCTAGGCCGCAGTTCAATGATCGACTTTGTGGTCGTGTCATCGGACTTGCGGCCCCATGTCTTGGGACACTGCAAAGAGGGCGGAGCTGTCAACTGACCACGCCTGGTGGTGAGTTGGCTCGTTGGTGGGGAGATGCCGGGCCGACCTGGTAGGCCCAAACGTATCGTGGAGGGTCTGCTGGGAACGTCTGGGCAGAGTCCCCTGTCAGGACAGCCCCAACCCCACCACAAAGCTTTAACCATGTCCCGGAGTGTGGGGGATATTGAGTCTGAATGGACCTTGTTCCGCACCCTCCATTGTCAAGGCGCGGCACCGGAGCTGGGCCGGGAGGTGGTCGGTGCCCGTCGCGTGGCAACCCTAGAACCCGCAGGACACCAGCGTGAGGATGCCATCAAGCTGAAGTTGAAGGAGTCCTCTACTGGGCCTTGACCAGTGGGGCCTGGAGGCAGCTGATAGGTACCGACACGCCAAGCGGAATGCGGCTCTGGTGGTTGCTGAGGCAAAAACTCGGGCATGGGAGGAGTTTGGAGAGGCCATGGAGAAGGACTTCTAGACGGCTTCGAGGAAATTCTCTGGTCCACTATCCGGCGTCTCAGGAGGAGCAGTGCACGGTCAACGAGGGTAGTGGGGATGGTGCGCTGCTGACTCGACTGCATCGCAGGGGTCGTGGTGGGGGGAGTACTAAGACTCCTCTTGATCTCCACAACATGCCTCCGGGAGGAGGAAGCAGAGCCTGGGGACATCGAGGTGGACTCTCTTCCATCTCTGGGGTCGAGGTTGCCAAGGTGGTCAAAAAGCTCCTTGGTGCAGGGCCCGGAGTGATGATCCGCCCAGAGTTCCTCAAGGCTCTGGATGTTGTAGGACTGTCATGGCTGACACGCTCACATCGCATGGACATCGGGGGGACGGTGCTTCTGGATTGGCAAATCGTGTGGGTCCTTTAAGAAAGGGGACCGAGGTAAACGCATTTATGAGGATCACACTTCTCAGCCTCCCGAAACGATCAGGGTCTCGGAAAGGAGGGTCCGCTTGACTGGGTCGAACTCTCAGATCCAGGAGGAGCAGCGTGCTTTCGCCCAGGCCGTGAACAGTGGACCAGCTCTACACCCCAGCAGGGTCCTGAGGTGGCGGGAGTCGTCTGCAACCAGCCAGCATGTGCTTTGTGGACTTGGCAGTATTCACTGTGTCCCTGGGGCTCCGGTACTATAAAATGGATTCCCTGTTGCGCTGTCCGCCCCTGTACAACCAAATGTCAGAGCTTTATCCGCATTGTGGCAGTAAGCCGGACCTGTTCCCGTGAGGGTTGACTCGCCAGGGCTGCCTTATCACCCCGATCCTGCCCACACCCTTTGACAGGATTTCTAGGCGTGCCAGGGCGTTGAGGGGTCCGGCTTGGTGGTCGGCATTGGGTCTCTGCTTTTTGCAGATGACGTCCTGTTGGCCTCACTGGGCGCCGTGACCTTCAGCACTCTCTGGATCTGCCCAGCCGAGTGTGAAGGGCTGGGATGAGAATCAGCACTCTTCTAAATCTGGAGGCCATGGTCCTCAGTCGGAAAAGGGTGGAATGCCCTTCAGGATTGGGAGTGAGACCTTGCCCCAAGTGGAGGAGTTTAAGTATCTTGGGATCTTGTTCACGAGTGAGGGTAAAATGGAGCGGGAGATCGACAGGCTGATCGGGCAGCTTCTAATGCGGCCTACCGTCCGGCCATGGTGAAGAAGGAGCTGAGCCAGAAGGCAAAGCTCTCAATTCTACCAGTCGATCTACGCCTCAAGAGAGGTGAAGAAGAGAATGCAGGCAGGTTGGAATGGGTGGAGAAGAGTGGCTGGAGTGATCAGTGATAGACGGGGACGAGCAAAAGTAAAAGGGAAGGTTTACAGGACGGTAGTGAGACCAGCTATGTTGTTTGGAGACAGTGATGAAAAAACAGCAGGTGGAGCTGGAGGTGTCAGAGTTAAGATGGTGAGATTTTCATTGGGTGTGATGATGATGGACAGGATTAGAAATGATTATATTAGAGGGACAGTTCAGGTTGGATGTTTTGGAGACAAAAGTGAGAGAAACAAGGTTGCGTTGGTTTGTAAATGTCCAGAAGTGAGACAAGGATTATATTGGGTGGAGGATGGAGCTGCCAGGAAAGATGAGAAGAGGAAGACCAAACAGGAGGTTTATGGACTTGGTGAGAGTGGATATGCAGATGGATGGTTTGAAGGATGAAGATGCAGAGGATAGGAAGAAATGGAAACGAATGATCCACTATGGGGACCCCTAAACTGGAGCAGCTGAAAAAAGAAGACAATACTTAAGATAATAGGAGAATGAGGCTGATGATGATGAGTAGGATGATGGTGCTGGTAATGAAGCTCCAAATGATGACAGTTGTGCTTTAAATAATTTTGCCGGTGTGTTTGCCATAGGACCCGAAAAAGATTCTTCTTTATATGGGTGTGTTCAGGATCTTCTCACAGCAAGAAGATCCTGGGTTTGTTTCCTAGGTGGGATGGTGCGGATCTTCCAATTTCCTCCCACTGTTCAAAGACCTGCAGTTTAGACAGATTGGAGATGATAAATTGTCCCACTAGGTGTGAGTGTGTTTGTGTGTCTCCCTGGTGACCTGTGACCTGTCAAGGGCATCCCCACCTTTTGCCCTGGGATAGACTCCAGCACTGCCCGCAACCCTAATCAGGACAAACGGCTCAGAAAACAAGTGAGCGATTATTTTGGTCCTTCAAATCTTAGTCTTTACCTTAATCTTTAATATTAATCTTTGAAAATAATTTATTAATTCACCAATTAGAGTAATTGGCAATCTGGCTCATTATATTTGGAGCACAAGATTTAAAAAAGCACTTATTGGAGAAGGAGAAAAAAAAATAAAGAAAATAATTACATTTAAATTGCAGTCAAGTAAATCAGGTAAAAAAAAATTTAAAATTAGATATTTTTCCCAAATCACTACAGATGTCAGAACAAATCAAATGAAAAGAGATAAAAAGTTATTGTCCCCGAAGGGGGGGTGGTGGTGTGGCCAAATAATAATGGCCCGGGATTTAAAAAAGAATATAAAAATAATAATAATAATAATAATAATAACAATGATAATAATAATAACCATAATAACAACAACAACAATAAAAATAATACTTATTATATCCAGATAAAGGACAGGGCTAAAAATCAGGAGTTTATTTTGTATTGTTGTTTGGCATGGCTTTGTATTTGTCGTCTTTGTATTTCCATTTTCCATTGTGCTACATTTTGCAGGTGACCTCAGATCTAGATGAACACAACCTACAGAAGGTCAAAGTTCACTTGTATTTCTCCTCAGCTGTGGACCAACAGGTGGTGGCTTCTGCACTATTTGAGCACCCTGAGCAAGACCCTGCTAGCCAGGAAATGAAACAGCTGTGATCATGCAAGACTTGTCAAAAGTGTCCAGTGTGCACTCTTCTGTCTTTGAAGGCTCTCGACCCACTTCATGACCCTGGATGTGTACAGACGAGGGCTTAAAACTGAAGGGTTGGGGGTCTGATCCCCAGGACAGGCAGGAAAACTGCAAGTGGCAGGAGGGTGTACAACACTCCATGAAGCTCTTTTAAATCAATTCAATAAAATAGTAACTCAGAGAACGTCTGTGTGAATATGTCGGCATTCTCTAATGTTTATTTTGAATTATTATAATTTTTAAATATGTATTTGTTAAATATAATAAATAATTCAAGTCTTAATATTACTATTTATATTTATCATCGTTATAGTTAACTGTTGGCTGATTGTAGTTGACTGTTTCCCAAAAGTCAAAAACAGTCAAAAATGTTTTTTCACAAAAAATGTTTGCAGAAATACTATTAAGTTATTATTTTTACTGTTAAACATTTGATTATAAAGTGTGCGTTTAATTGCATATTTCATTATTAAAATGAAAAAAATATTATTTTGAATGAATACATGTGTAAAAAAAAGTACAAATATGGCAGAATCATTAAATAGTTCAGTAATATCAGAATTATAAACGGCTAAATATGTTTAAATACTGATAATAAATACAAATATTTACGTTCTGGGTAGACCATTGTTTGGATTTTTTTTCCCACCCGTATTTCGACAAGCCCCGCCCTCGAACTGGAGGCAGCGAACCAATCGCAGCACAAGATGTGGGCGGGGCTTCGATCTGAAAACAGGTGAGGAAACAAATAGAGCTGCCTGAAAGGCGCGGGTGTGATTATTAAACGCAGCCGAGTGGAGGAGCAGGTACGGCGATGTGAGGGAGCGAGTTCTATCCGCAGAAAACATCATGGCTCCGACTCTCTTCCATAAACTCTTCAGCAGAAAGGCGACAGCGGCCGGCGGGGATGTGGCGGAGCAGCGGTGAGAGAGAGCTCCTCCTCCTCCTCCTGTATCAACAACAGCACTTGTTTCTCCTCACAAACCTCTCATTTCTGTCCAAACTGTGTGTATGTGAGTGAAGAGCGGGCACAAAACAGAGTTTAAGCCCCTTCACTCCGCTCTCCCTGCTGTGTTTCTCTCTGATTCCACACGACCTGATTCCACACGACACGACCATAATGCACGACCTTATGGGAACCCGAGACCCTTTGTTCAGTGGAGCTATCTACCAGCGCTTTTTCAACAAAAAGTATATTCAACAAATGCATATTTTATTTGCGGCAGTAAAACAGCCCTGATGATTCCTCACGATAATGCTGGGGTGTAATCACGTCAGCGCTTAGACAGCCAGTGCAAAGGGCTCACAAAGATAGGATTACAAACTTGAGTGTGAACCGTGTAAACGCCAGCTCGGATTTCAGCTGTGAGGCGTCATTTCTGCCACCCAGCGACGCAGTGCGTGCGGGGTTTTTAACCGGCGATCAAAGCGCACGCAGCGCGCATGTCGTGACTCGCCAAAGTCTGAAAATGAAAAGTCTGAATAAATAGAATTTTTTTCCATTTTTATGAAAAATAACACTAATACCAAGATATATATTTAATAATAGAACAATCAAAAATTAAACAGTCAATTAATTTTGTGTATATATATTTATAATTTAGGTTATAGATTTTTTTTTTAAATATTTTTTAAAAAGTTGTATGAGTGAATTTTATACATAAGGCATAATACGAACAAGTTATCTTTGTTTCTAAATCACATTTTTTTTTTTTCGAAAACAACAAAGTGTGGCACCAAAAATGAAGTCCCAATGAAGTAAAAAGCAAGAAGTTCTAATAAACTAAAGGAACAGAATCATTAAGGCACTAAAAAAGACACAAACTGATTTAAGTTTAAAAAGGGCAAAATCATTATTCTTTAAGAAGACTTCAAATTGCATGGTATTATAAGGAAATATATAAGCCAAGATCTTAAAACATCAGGCCGGATGATGGAGAGATCGGGGCTGATGAGGTCACAGATCTGGAGCTTGAAAAACAAAAAATAAACGTTAAATTTGATATTTGACAGGCAGCCATTCCGCGGTGGTCTAGTGTTTAGAGACCCCAGAATTGGAAGGTCGAGGGTTTGAATCCCTGGGCCACTAGGTTGCCCTGATTTTCCCTTGATCAAGGTACTGTCCTAATCACTGCTCCCCGTCCGCCGGACAAGGTTTACATGTTTCTAAAGTTTGACCTTTTGGCACAGAACCACATCGATGCCTTTAAAAGTACTGTTTTTAATTCCATCTCTCTATAATCTTCACTAAATCAAATTAATCCAGACATCAATGTTCAGTGTTCATAAAGCTCACCGCCCAGCAATCTTTAAGTACTGACAGATAAAGTACTCACAATGGGAAGTTTTAACAAGTTTAAGACAAGAATAACAATGAAAACATCATCCCTCACTCCTGACCTGCATACTCGGAGATTTACGGAAACGGCTGCATCTTGAGCTTTATGACTCTTTATCACACACTTTTTTTTCACACTGAAAAAAAAACATTTATTTTGAGATAGTCCAGTGTCTCTGGAGCAACCTGAGGTTGAGGGTTTTGCTCAGGTGGTGTAGTGGTGGTGATGGAGCTGGAGGTGGGACTCGAACCTGCGACCACCCTGCCGCTGGAGCGTCGCTGCCCCATTTAAGAGAATAAATTACAATTTCCAGCAAATCGTTCAGTCACGGTGTCCTCTAATGCATGGTATTCAAAATATCATCAGCCACACACTCCTTCTCACACACACACACACACCCCACTCCCAAATTAGAAAGGTCCTGTGATGACAGAGACACATGACACTGCTCCTGTGGCCACTTCTCTGATTGGCTGAGCTTTATTTATAATTAATGACATCTTGATTCCCGTTCATATCAGCCCTGTTCAATATTCTGCAGTTGTGTGTGTGTGTGTATGTGTGTGTTTGTGCTGACTTGTGCAACCTGGGCTGCAGAGAAGGTCATATGACTATTGGATCACATGCAGTGTGTGTGTGTGTGTGTGTGTGTGTGTGTGTGTGTGTGTGTGTGAGAGATCAGTCTTGTGATGTTTGAATTCTGTCCAGTCAGTCATCAGACAGATAGGCAGCATGTAAGGACTTTCTCTTAACAAGGTCCCCCCATACCCATGTCTCTCTCTCTCTCTCTCTCTCTCTCTCTCTCTCTCTCTCTCTCTCTCTCTCCCTCCCCCATTCTCTGTTTTCCGTGTGTGTGCTTGCTGTTTTCTTTCTTTTGCATTTAAAGATGAAGATTAAGAGTCAAAGGAAGTCCAGCTCAGTGTGGCTACTCAATATGCAGTCACCTCTACATGACAGGTATTCTGTGTATGTGTATGTGTGTGTGTGTGTGTGTGTGTGTGTGTGTGTGTGTGTGCGCGCGCATGCCCTAAAGTTTCTGTGATGATGAATTAAGGTTGACAATAAAGGTTTTATTACGGTAATAACATTATAATGAGGATTAGGGCTGAGCGATTTGGGGAATATGTCTAACAGTGATCTTCTGAACCGCTTTTTAAAATAATTTTAATATTTCTGTTTTTTTTTATTTGATTAAAAAATGATTAATGTCCCAACAGACCATAAAAATACTGGATAATATTAGACATCATTAGAATTGCAACCCTTACGATTTGCATAATCTCTACATTTGGATTGTGATATAGGAAAGATTCATTTTTCAGTCCTGCTGTGGATTTAAATCAATCAAACAGGCCTGTCAGTCATGCAGTTTGATTTGTAATTGAAAATAATTATTTTAGATTTGTGAATTCCTATTCAGGTGCCAGTTTTGGTCAAATCGCTCCAAAGAAATGTTGGGTTTACTGGTCAGTTTAATTCTTTAAGGACCCAGAATTTCTATGATGAGTTTTCATGTGACATCACTCCCTTTAAGCTCCACCCACATGGAGGGCAGGACAGATCTTCCTCCCTCTGCCCTCCACTGAATTTTACCAGGGTTCTTTCTCAAAACTCTGGATTATTATTAATTATGTAATTGTAATTGTAATTGGATGCCCAAACAGAGAGACAGGTGGATTTATGCTGTTGGACATGTCCCTGTCTCTGGGGAGGAAATGAAAGAATAGACACCAGTCGTTCACACGTCTTTGCAGAAAAATTTTTAATCCAAATTGAGCTCCAGTGTTTTAATGATTGCGTTTTTAGTCGTATCTTCACCACAAACAGACAGGCTGTGTCCCATATCACACTTCTACACTACTCCCACTACATTGCTGGGTGTGTGCAATAAAAGTGCACTATTTGTCCACACTATTTAGTGTGTAGTACAGTTTGGGACAGTCATGTTAACAGTGATGTAACGAGAGATCAATAATAAGTTCTGCAGTTAAAGCAAAGCTTAATTTTTGGCTGATTTTTGGAAGAAGAGGGACGCTAGCTAACATTAGCTAATTTTCACTCCTCTTTACTTTAACGGTGAAGAGTCTCTTGTCCTTCGTCTCCAACATTATTGATCCGTCCACAATAAAGACACAGCTGTCTGTCCTTCTGTAAACCTTCATCCTGATGGCAGTGTAAGGGGAGGGATTCTCCACAAGACGCATGCAGACGCTGAAGAAAAGTGGAGCTCTGTTAGGGACTTCACAGTATTTAGGGACAGAAAGCAGTGCTGGACAGGGATCGAAAGTGTCCAAAACTCACAGTTTGTTCACACATTTTAGTTTTTCGCTCATCCTTCAGTGAGTCATGTGCCTGAAAACTCAGAATACTAGATTGAAGCAGCTCCTCCAGCACGGCCACAAGGTTTTTCCATTTGAAAAACCTACTCATTTACATCCTAATGTCAAGATATTTGATAGCAAGTAAGTCCGACCTGTTAAATGGAAGGGGAAACACTGAAAGTCCTTACAGATCCATGCAAAGTCCTGTAAAGTCTTAAAATTAGATTTAAACAAGCATAATTTATGGATCAAGTGTCTTAAATCAGCTCAGTCCACTTCCAGTCCTGGTACAGGTCCAATAAGCCATTTTCTTTTGGGATCAATCATGTTTTTCCTGATTCTAATCACTAAAAATGATCTACAGCCTGAGGAGTGTTTTCTAAACGGTTTGAGTGAAAAGTGAAAATTTTATTTTTAATATGTGCAGGGACTAGGGGTTTCCACTCGTAAAGTAGGTCCTCTTCTTCTGTACGGTGCATTCGTTAAATCTAGAGTCACCAACCATCCAAAATTGTCCCCTGCTTTGATAAAAGCGAGTAAATGATGTAGACAGCAACAGGAAAAGGAGGGGAAAATGAAAGTGACTATCATTTTGAAATGCACAGTGAAGCATAACCAAATGCACCCTCCACGAGTAGTGGGCAGCCATATCCAGCATCTGGGGAGCAGTGACAGGACGGTACTTTGCTCACAGGAACTTCAGGGCAACCTACTGGTCTGGGATTGGAACCCACAACCTCCTGATTTATCCAGGCCTAGTCCAAAAATAGCGTGGCTAGGAAGTTGTCCCCAGGATCAGAAGGCCATGGGTTTGAATCCCAGACCAGTAGCTTGCCCTGAGGTACCCGTCAGCAAGGGACTGTCCCCACCACTGCTCCGTGGGCGTTTTCAATAGCTGCCCCCTGCTGCACTGTGTGTGTGGGTAAAGTGCAGAGGTATAATTTAATTGCGGTTCACTGTGTGCTGTGCTGTGCTGTGTACTCACAATGACAAGAATAGTCACTTTCACTTTCATAAACATTAGCTGCCCTGAAGTCATACAACCTTTCTTTCTTTCCATCCACTCCTCGTGAAAAGTGTCTCCAAATTTTGGACAGACAGTGTGAGGATGGAACTGAAAGAGTGTAGAAGCTGCACAGAAGGAAGATGCTGAGGAAGAGGAAAAAGGAAGACATCTGGGGAGACGGCATTGATGCTGTTTTGTGATTCAGAACCAAGAGCGTCTTCACTGAACGTTAGGATCACAAGACTCACTGCCGGTCATGTGACTGTGAGTCCGGCTGATGTAGAGGACGTGTCTCAAAGTGTTCAGTGGCTTTGTTGGTTTGGAGAAAGTGTCTTAAGCAACATTTTTAATGCTGTCTATTTCTTTGTGTGTGTGTGTGTGTGTGTGTGTTGATGTGAGTGTGTGCGCGCCATACAGTGTGTAGTGGCAGTACCAGCCCAAGCAAGTGTTGCATGCACACACACACACGTAGTGTGCGGATATAAAGAGAGCTTGTGAGGGTGTGTGTGTGTGTGTGTGTGTGTGTAGTTGGGGGCTCATTGTTCTGCAGCTGGGCTAGAAAGAGAGGCTGCCTCGTTCTACATACACATTAGATTAAGCTTAAACACACAAGTTTGTGTACCCATTAATAGCAGTGGTTATGATCGTAATTTTTTTTAAACCTTAATATTTTATTTTCATTCTGTGAAGCACGTTCACCTGCTCAATATTATTATTATTATTATTATTATTATTGAATATTTAACCCCTACAGGCCCATATGTCTGTACATAAATTTGTAGAACATTGGCAGAATGTGTCCAATATGTCTAAAATAGACATTAAGGATCCGCACTTTCTTCGTTGGGCTGTTAGCAAGCAATGAGGGGGAGAAGCAGCTGTTCCTTAAAAAAGAAAATAGAAAAACTGCAGCTTCTTGATAAAATTACGTACCCTTACTGTGTTTGTGGACCGTGTATGTGTGTGTGTGTGTGTGTGTGTGTGTGTGTGTGTGTGTGTGTGTGTGAGTGTGAGAGGGTGTTTTCTGACGCTGATGCAGCATTATTTCATAGAAACGTGTAAAGAGGGAGCGGTCTGCTCAGCCTCCCTCCAGCCTCTTTGGCAGCTGGGAGTCTCTCGGCCGTTTGCTTGTTCGGGTGTGTGTGTGTTCGTGGGGGTGTGTGTGTGCGGATGAGGCTGAAATGGATGTTTGATGACTGGAGAGGATGGAAAGCAGGTACTGTCAGACTGTGTGTGTGTGTGTGTGTGTGTGTGTGGGAGAGCGAGTGTTGGGAAACTGGCGCTGCTGTTTTTGGGCATCTTTAAGTTCCAAACAAAGCTTTTTTTTTTTAAAGTTGTTTTTGCATTTTTTCTTTGTTTTGTTCCCTTAAAGAGCACATTTGTGTCCATATATCTGATAAAAATGTTTCGGGTGCCTTTAAATGCATTTAGTTGTATTTAATTAGAATTTTGGTGTTTAATCTTCTGCATGTTAGACGACATATGTCAAACACTTTGCAGGATGGAGCTTTTGATTCTCTCTCTCTCTCTCTCTCGCACTCGCTCTCTCTCAGCTGGGCTTCTGCTGAGTTTGATCTTGCTCAGATCAGATTGATTGTGTATCAGGATTGTGAACGGAGGGGTCGGCAGGTCCTTTTTGACTCCAAAGCTATACGGAAGCTGGATCCATCTGAACCGGTAGGTGATTGTGTGTGTGTGTGTGTGTGTGTGTGTGTACGCAGCCTGTCACATGTTCTGTAATCCCCCTTCCTTGGATCTCATGACAGGTGTGACTGATCCGATAACTGGGTCAAAGAGTTTTGCACCCGTGTGTGTGTGTGTGTGTGCATTAATGCAGTGTTTTTTCTGTTGCTCGGTCATGTTCTCCAATAATGTGGGAATCATGTAGAACTGCATGTTTTTCTTGTTTGTTTTATGATTTGTTGCCGCTTTACGGTGGGTGAAAACTTCATAGTGAATCAACTAAAATTAAACATGAAAAAAAACCCTGCTCATCGTGGGAAAGATCTGGAGACTGGGGAAGATGGGACATCATTTTCTAAACTTTCTGCTCTCTTTGGCCTGGATTTGGTCGTTTTGGCCTCATTTTGAAGAAACGTGGGATCATTATTCTGCTGAAGAATAAAAAGGTCACTAAAGCCAGACCTGATCCGTGATATCTGAACCTAGAAAGCTGTAAATATTTAGTTTTTTTTTTTTATATTTTCTTTTAATAAAGTGGGAAAAAGGCAGTGTATCACCCCGAATTTATGGTGTGTATGGCTTCATATGCCAAAAATTTTACAATATAGTAGTCGGGATAGGATAATAAAGAATGACTATATTCTCAAATACTAACAAATTCTAACCAGGACAGTTCAATAGTAATATCATAAATCAATGAAGGTATTTTGGCAATCTTAAACAGATAGAAAAATGGCAAGAAAACAGCTTTTTTTGCTGAAGTACGTGCCCAAGAAGGCATAAATAAGAACCGTGGAGCTCAAACTGTATACCTCGAATCATTCGTTGAGGCAAATGGTAAGACTGTATTGTTAAACCAATACCAAAAGAAACATTTTACAGGCCTCTATAAACACGGCGGATGAGACTCTAGTACTTCTCGTCTGTTTGGAAGGATCTTCCTGATTTGAAAAATGGGCCAGTTACCAAAAGAACGTAAGAAAATATTCAAATTTAAATAGCGTTGAGTGTTGGAATGACCTTCTCTCCAACAAACCATCAAAGCACGAAGCCATTTCTTAGATCTCAGCTATTGAATTCTGGGAAAGTTCGGAAGCAATGAGATTTAGAAACCACGCTTTTCTAATTCAGTTGACTTATATTGCTTAAGCCCTCTCTGTGGGCCAGAACAGAACGTGGCTTATGGTCAGCTGCAGTCACATGAGGGTGTGTTTGTTCTTGGGCTTTGCTGGAGAGAAAGAGTGTGTGTGTGTGCATGTATGTGTGGTATCTTGCGCTGAAGATTTTAATTGCCCACATGCTAAGCCCCCTTTTTACATTTACATCCATTCATTCAGCAGAACGTTAAAAGCCACTTAAAGTGAAAAAGCATTGAATATAATGAAACATTAAACATTTAAGTGTATAAAAGTGCAGTTTTAACTGTAAAGGCTTAAAACACTTAAAAGGCTTAAAAGTGTGTTTAAGTGCTTTCAGGCTAATTGCTCCGGTACGGTAGTGAATACACACACACCAGAAGAAGTGGACTATAATATCTGCACTGGGGGCAGTTATAGGGATAAGTGACTAATGAGGCTTCAGCTGTGGATGCAAAAATTGGATCGTGTTCACCCTTCCTTGTCCAGATTTAAGAGTTTAAGTCTCTGGGTTGTGTCAATTTTTAAAAATGAGTCTTTTTGCTGCCTTCTTTGGGGGCAAAAAGAAATTCAACAGGACTCCGATAATGTTTAATGACAGTGTTTTTGTAGTGCCCGGATGCTTGAGTTTGAAACACTAACCAGTAGGTTAAAGGACTGAATAGCCATCTCACCAGGAGACGTCTTCTGAGCTGATTGAATGTTTCTTCTTGCAGAGCACAGAAGAAAAAAAAGCCACGTCCAGCCGAAGTGGCGCATGCCAGATCAGCAGCAAGGCCAGCCAGAAAGAGGCTCCCCCTGTTTATCAGGCATGTTCAGAACACACACACATTACTCGCAATACACACCAGTAATGAAGCAGTAATGAAGTCCTGTTTGTGCCCAAAAAAATGAAAACACTTCACCAAAAATTCTGAAAGTGCCTCAATAGGATGGGTTTAAGGAGGATGTTGGTTCTAAAGACACACAAATCCTTTTTGGCTGTTTGTGATTAACATCTAAGACTCACAAGGGACATTTATTTTGACCTTGTATTTCTAGACCAGCAGTCTGACACAAACCCTTTGTTTGCTCCTATTCATTCTGTAATGTGTCTCACACTTCCACTTCCATTCTTCCAAACATTTTAAAAACCAAAAATGTATTGGTTGATTCTATCCTTCCATCCATTTTAATAACCACTTATTGGGAACTGGGCCGTGGTGGTCAGCCCTGACGTTCCTTTCCTCTGCCACTTACTGCAGCTTCTCCTGGGGGACCCTGAGATGTTCCCCGGCCATCTGAGATATTATATCTTCCCTGCATGTCCCGGGTCTGCCCCGTGGTCTCCTTCTAGATGGTCGTGCCCAAGAAGCATCCTTACTAGATACCTGATTGGTTGATTCCAATTTTTTAATTGTGTTGGGGGTTCATCTCAGACTTAAATGAAGTGGCTGAAGATTAAAGATGGGTTTAAAAAGTGCTTGTTCAGAATCTGTTGTTCCCTGAAATTTGTGTGTGTGTGTGTGTGTGTGTTTAGTACACAAGACCAGCATCAGATGTGAATATGCTTGGAGAGATGATGTTTGGCTCCGTTGCCATGAGTTACAAGGGTTCAACGCTGAAGATTCACCATATCCGGTGAGTGATTTTGTGTGCGTGTGTGTGCGCGTGCGTGTGTGTGTGTGTGTGTGGGGAGCTCATAAATTACCCCTATCATCACTAGGTGTGCAACAGCACAAAGATGTACATCTACAGTTCTGCCCCCTTATTTCTTCATAATTTACTTTCAGACTTTCTTGTATTTTAACATATTGTTGAAGAACAGTTCTCCAGATTTTCCTGAAGGACAGTGTTTTTGTCTCTAATGTTCAGTATAGGCGCGGATGATCAGGACAATGATTAGTTTACTGTTGATGCTTAGTGGGTGGAACCCCCGTATCTAGAACCTTGTGTCTTTAGGCACTTTGCAGCCTACAGCAGTAAAAGCTGCACTGTGCTCTTTCAAATGTATCGATGAGTCGCCTGTACTGTCCAGTTTAATCTGTGGCTAAAAGCTGCAGTCACAGATCTGTCACAGCAGCTTGAATGCGTTTGTTTAAGATGGATTTTCTGCGAATGAGGATTTAGCAGGCAGACAGCACTTCAGTTTGAGATATTCTGAGAGTCATATTCATTTTGTGGTGGCACTTTGACTGATATTCAGTGTTTTTGTTTAATGGCAGATCTCCTCCTCAGCTGATGGTCAGTAAAGTGTTTTCCACACGATATGGCAGCAGCAACACGGGAAGCACCAGCACGTAAGTCATAACTCTTACCGGCTCGTCTGTGTCTCATCTGTGGACATCAACAGCAACCAGACTATGAAGAAATTAAGAAAACACACAAACAAAGCCTCTGCTTGAGCACTTGGTGAAAGCCTCTGTTTGAGCACTTGGTGAAAGTGTGACAACAACACTGTCTTTTAGTCAAAATTAGGGAGAACTTCCTGCATAGGAGAGCAGCCCTGCATGCCCTTAAGTGTGTATTTCTGAATTCCGTTACTCCCAAACTGAGCAGTGTTAGACACGGTAACTTTCTCCAACCTACCAGTCTGGGATGTGGTCACTTTTGACTGACAGTGGTGATGCTTAACTGTCTCTTCTGTTTCTGTGTCCTAGCCTGCAGGACAGCTTTGAGTCAATGAGTCAGACTTGCCCGAGTCACACCAGTAGCATAGGTAAGTTCACAGCCATTCGCCAGTTCAGCTGGTGTTTCAGAAAAAGAGATGGTGCTTGATGTGTTTAGGAGGAAGAACATGTTTAACCATCCCCCCACCAGCTGAACTGTCCTCTTTAAGGGCTTCCAGGAACAAAATATAGGTTAAAAATAACAGTTTACGATGGATTATATACATTTATAGGTTATAGGTAGCTATATTGGTAGCTATAGGTAACTATATTCCTTAGATCATAGATTCCCAACCTTTTGAAACTAGAGGATCACACGAGCAATTTAAAGACCTACTTCATGGTTTGAAATGTACAATAATCTGCCCAGATTCCCTCAACAAGCCCACAGTGTAATAAACACTCACATTTTCCCACTGTGATTGTGTTTCTCCTCTGTGTTCATGGGAATATAGATTTTGAGAAGCCCCGCCCCTCGGCTTCTCGGTTCAAAGCGCATCTTTCTTCACAGGTGTGTGTCCACGTGCATGAGTTGACAGCTCTTTCACAGACTCACCCATTAATCTTTATTCGGAGGTGTTGTCTCATTAAAGTTTGAAGCTTAACGGTTTACGGTTTACCTGCATGTACTTTTTAGGAAGGAGCTCCTCAACACTGGTGATGAATTTGCACTGATGTGTGTCAGGATCCCGCAGATCCTTTAAAAATAGTTAATTCTGAGCTGATAAATTGAGGGCGGAATAACGAGGGAGGAAGGAGTTAATAGAATTTATTAATTTTACCCCTTCATTTCAAGAAGTGAGGGCTAGAATGGGTGGAGAAGAGTGGCAGAAGTGATCTGTGATAGATGGGTAAAAGCTAGAGTGAAGGGGAAGACAGGTCGGTATTGATACCAGCTATGTTATACGGGTTGGAGATGGTTATGAGAAGACAGGCGGTGGAGCTGGAGGTGTAGGAATTAATGATGCTGGGATCTGCATTGGGAGTGTCGAGTATGGACAGGATTCGGGACAAGACATCTCAGGTTGGACAGCTTGGAGACCCAGTGAGAAGCGAGACATTTATTTGG
>JABMDN010000070.1:0-17262 GCA_017165825.1 Hepsetus odoe
GCTTTTTTCATAAAAAGCAGATATTAACGCCATGCTGACTAAATGTGAATCAAGCATATATGTCAATAATACCTTATGACTAGCTTAATATACGTTGCAAACCAAGTACTGTTGATGTAAAAAGCATTTTAGACCCTTAACCATAAAAGTAGATAAAAACATGAGGAACAGGAGTACAATTATGACCAATTTAGCAATCATAAATGGCATCTGTGAATGTTTTCTGCGCAGGAGTAATTTTGTTTATTTCTTTACTGGCTCAACAATTCATCCAAATGAAATGTATATGGCACTGGCAATATTGACTGATTTCCTGCTGAAGTTCCTGCCAGTTCTCTCAGTTTAACGGTTCACAGGTTTTGAATATATATTAGTATAGGTACATATTCATAATAGGTATGCCATAAAGAAAACTACCAATGAGAAACAGCAAGGGAAAGCATGAATTATGCATAAATAAATAAATACATTTTCTACCGTGGAACCTAATCAAATGTATTCTAAATGCAGTGCAACTATTTTGTATTCGATAGTCAGACACTCAGATGTTCCATCCTTTGAAATACATAGAGTGTCTGGTATCTACTGACTATTTAGCTGCTTACCGCTACCCCATTTTGCCAAATTCTTGGTCATTTCTTGGTATTTTTCTCTAATATGTTAAGACACCTCAGAATCTCAAGGGGTAACAATTTCACTTTCTCTCGGACACATTTAAAAACAGAATGGCTTTATTCATTTATTTATTTAGCTTCAAACGATCAATTGTTTCAGTTATCCTGCAGAGTAACCCATGTATTAATAATATAGCATTTCTTTTGAGTCAGAGTTAGTGTTTAACTCATAAATTTAACTTTGCATGAAAACAGTCCCATCCAATGAATACAGCAAACCTATTTTATTTTATGAGCTACTTCTAACCCCTGTAATACACATCACTCACAAGTGACATTTGCAACAGCTCCAGAAACAAACCAGACAGTCCACAATAGAGAGAGACTCAGCAATAATACTGTATTGTTCGGTTAAATCCAAAATATGGTTATTAAATAAAATTAATTTGTCTCAAAGTATTTTAAAATCTTTAAAAATGATCGATTATTAGCAATATCAGCTGAAATTAAACATTTTGTCAATTGTTCCAGCTATTTCACTCAGCCCTATCATTACATTTATTAAAGTTAAATTAGTTTTCCCTTAAAAATTTAACTAGCAAATGTGATACCCACAAATGAATGCTTTGTAGATGATTTGGTAAAGTGCATGCTTTACTACAATTTGCATAATACAATGATGTTGTCAATGAGAGCAGCTATACAAGAACTGCTTTAATGCTACTTAACACACTATAGAAAAGTCAGTGGCTATGTCATTTACAGCACTTGTACTTAATAAAATATGAGCTCAAGGCTGTACACATGATGTGTGTCTGTGTTATCATACTTTGAGACATTTCCCAGTACAGTGGAAGTATATTTTAAACTTTAGCTACTTTAAAAGTGTTTACCGTCTTGCCTTTTTAAAAGAATCAAACAAATTGTCCCTGCTTATTTCAACAAGATCAGAGTGTCCACTGCATTCAGTTGCGTCACTGGCAAGGTGGTCAAAGCAAAGGTTGACTCTCTTGCTGGTTCCAGTGAGAACAGACAGTATGACCAACATGGCCTCAAATTACAGCTTTAATTTAGTCTTGCTACTTCTGTCTGTCACCAGTCCGACAATTAAGTGGGTTTAATTGCCAAATGAAAAAGAGAACCACATGAAAGCATTGGTATACAGTGGCTCAAGGTAATACGCACCCTTCACCAGTGTGTGGTTATAAAAAAAAAAAAAAAAAAAAAAAAAAAAAAAAAATCTGTTTACTTGAAAGGTTTTCCTGTTTTTAAATATTTGGATTACTAAATATATTACCCTGATCAAATTTATTAGAACTGTTTATAAGATTTTACTCTGAATATTTAAAAATATGCATTTCAAACTGAAATAAAAAGATCCACAATCCATACCAACAAGCCATTCAGTTCTTTTTGGCATCCATACTTACATTTTTTAAACTACCAAACCATAGAGAAACTTTCAGTTTTTGTATGAGAATCTCCTTTTCATCATTTCTGTTGCTAAGGGAATTTGAAAGCAACTCAAATTCCATCTGATTCAAAGTTCAAAACAAGTTTTGCTCATGAACTGATGTAACTCAGCCCAATAGTACCTGCTTGAAAAGGTTTAATTTCTTATCTCAGCTTTACAGAATAGAACAGAGCTCCTTCATCAGTTTGATGTGTGAGGGTTAATGAAGACCCAATAACATTTAAGTTGGATTACTGACATTGATTCTTAAAACTTTCATTTTCAACAGCCCTTCAATATTACACAATGTTATTAGTGTAACACAAGTCCATTATGGTATAAGTGAAGGTGCTGGCTCTAAAACACAGCATTGCCATTAGCATTGGTCAAAGCAGAAACCCTTGACAATATCTGATGCACACACATGCTACTCATGCACACATGTGCCCATCAAAGCTCCCTGGGCACTGGATATTTATGGCTGCTAAAGTATATGTATGGGATCACTGTGTTCTGTGCCATGTGCTCACAATGACAAATAGTCACTTCTTACTACACTGCCTGATATATATATATATATACACATGGAATAAACACATGGTCTCATTGGGTAAAGACAAACTTTAGCCTAGCAACACATGACCAAAGCCTCTGCTGTCTTATTCTGCTAAGGCTCAACCATCATCAATCACCTGCATCAGATGACAGTCTTAGGGCTTGGTCCCTACATCAAGCTGAGGATCCCTGGCTTACCACCTGCCTGAATGACTGCAATATATACCAAATTCAAGCAAATCCCCTGGGTTTAAGACCCAAGCATGAGCGCATGGGTTGAATTAGAAAAAACAAAACCTTGGGATTCAGATGTGGAAACAATATTGAGCACTTTTCCTTGCTGCAGGTTGCTAGTTCTGTATATTTTGACAGTGACACAATGCACTGCTTTTATGTAAATAAAATGGAATGATGTAAATGAGGTCTGAAAGAGTTAATATTAGTGCAGGTGTCTGATATACCTGAAGATTAGGTATTGGAGCAAAGAGTGCTTTCAAGGCTCACAAAACTGATCCTTACGTACACCATAAAACAATGGTGGGGTGGCGGTGGTCTAGTGCTAGGGTACTTGCCTATGGACCAAGAGGTTTCAGGTTCGAATCCCACCTCTGGCACTACCACCACTGCGTCCCTGAGCAAGACCCTTAACCCTGAGTTGCTCCAGGGGGACTGTCCCTGTAATCAGGACAATGGAAGTCGCTCTGGATAAGAGTGTCTGCTAAATGCCACAAATGTAAATAACACTCTTAAAGGAAATGATTTTTGCACACAATAGCATTCTTGACAGAATATGTCCAAACATGACAATGGCATGATATGAGGTCGTAATAAAAATACACCACTATTTGCAAGAGGTGTAGTAAGGCATCAAAAATTATGATGTGCAATGTGGAGAAGACTGCACTTATAAGTAGTGAAACTGCATTGTCCAAACACTAAATCATTTATACCGAGACCGTCCAAAACAAACAAGTCTTAAAATCACCCTGCTATTTAAACACTACTTTCAGTATCATATTACACAAGCAAACACAGATCTACAAAATATCTAGAAAATGTTGATCAGTACTGTCAACAGAATCAGATTTTGAGCTGAGGGTCAAACGTGTAAACGCACAAAATGCCTTATACTGACAGATGCACTAAATCAAAGTGCTATTCTACAGACTGCAGCTTTGGCATGGCATAAATTAAACAGCCATATTTTAGGTCTGATCTAGCGTTCCCAGACATCCCTCTTTAATGGGTGGGGCGTAGGGATTCACTACAATTTCCTCACGCATTCCTTAAAAGGTCGGCCGGCAGACCGGCCCAAAAAATAGCAGCCCGGCCATAATTTGTTAGTCAGAGATGTAAAGAGTGTTTGTAGATGGTGCATATGACATGACATTTTTGATATATAACGCTCGCTGTATCGGCACTGGAACTGACAGGCTGGTAGTTAACACGACATGATTTGCACTTAAGTCAAAAGTCCAATCAACTCTATCCTACTTAAGCAGGCCTTAATAACCCTCAGCTGTAAACCTCGCTTCGAAGCTAGATAGCTTCAGCTCACAGCAGAGCCCTTGGCAGAGGGGAGTCACCTTTATTTTTATTTATTTATTTATTTATTTATTTTTTTTACCTGAGTCCAAAACTCAGAAGTAAGCAGACCTAAAGACAGGGCGCAGCTGAGGAGGCCGAACGCCAATGCTAACCGCTGCGCTAGCTCCGCAGCTAACTAACTCGCTAGTCAGTTTTACACGTTGTGTGAATGAAATTGGCGCTTTAACAGTAGAAAACCCAGGAGACGTTAATGAACAGAGATAAACATGGCTGTGGGCGAGAGGAAAACGAGGACAGTGCGTATAGAATTGAAATTCAACATTAAATTAGCATACAGATGGAAATGGGTCTAAAGTTTCACACAGTTCAACATTTTGAGGATGGTCGTCTGGGTTTAGTCATTCTCCCGCAGAGGGATTAACTCCAAGCCACATAATAAAACTCATTAAACAAGTTGAGGTGTCGGCTAGCCGAGTCCCTAACCTAACAGTTTGTTTTGCCGCATTTAGCAAGCTAGCCGCTAATGTTAAACCACAACAAATGTTCACTCATTGAAGTAACCCCCGATTAATAATACATACAAGAAGGGAATAAAACATGCAGTTGCTAAAAATGACAGTGTGGCACCGATAGCACCGGAATAAAAAAACCCGAAAGCCTGCTAAAAAGGCTAACAGGCTAATTCCGGGACGCGGCGAGGTGCTGTCGGTCCGCGGAGCCGGAGCGGCCTTTCCCCCTCAGGAGACCGCATAACGAGCAGCGCACAGCGCGCCCCGCCCGACGGCTTCGAACCAACACTGGCGACACAGCCACGGTACTCACGATCTGACTTGTGGCTCGTGCCATGGACGTTATCCGGCTGTATTTTATTTGGATTAAATAATTGCGGAGCCCGGAGTCATGGCCGCCCTTGCGCCTTCATGTTACGGCCGTGACGTCACTCCACAACAATGTTGTTACCGCAGTCGCGAGGAGCCCCGAGGCGCCCTCGCGCGGCCCTCGCGCGTCGTTCAAAAATTCAAAATCATCTGTAACGGTCAGTAACGGTGAAGTACCAGCCATGCGCCCAACAAGCATTTTATCCCGATTAGATCATCAATGAGGGGATTTTAACTCACCAAAACCAGTTTTTTTTTTAAACCCTTTCCAACTACTTCCTTTTTTTTACCTTCAAGACAAACATGTACACACAAAAACAAAAATGCCCCCAAAATACAATAACCAGACTAAATTATGCACTTTAATTATATTGCAGGCAAGACTGTGGGCCAGATTTTCTTTAGCTCATATATATTAATAAACAAACAAATAATAATTGACATATGTATTTACCTGGCAGGGTTAATACCATGATCTAAAAGGTGGTTCACCCAGGGTGAGGCTCCGCCATTGCACTCCAGTGAATTCTCCAGATGTGGGAATCTCAACTGCATCATTTCTGGAATTGGGGGACTCTGGGACAGTAGTTCCCTAATGGTTTGGGCCCCAGGTTCAGAAGGTTGTGGTTTCGAATCCCAGACCAGTAGTTTGCCCTGAGTAACCCTTGAGCATGGTTGCTCTCTGCTCCCCGGATGCCGGCTGCCCACTACTGCACTAGGTGTGTAGGGGTGAAAAGCAGTGGTTGCACTTTGTTGTGCTCTTGTCACACTTCTGTACCTTTTCACTGCTTAGTCTGTACTAAATAGTTTGTTTTCCTCTAAAAAGTACACAAAAGTTCATAATTACATTATTAAAATGAAATGTGTAAAAACGAACAGGGCTGCCCAGCAGTGACCAGTCCCCTTAAATCTTCAATTTAAGAGTTGAATGAAGGAAATGAATGAGCTTTCTCATTCAGATGGTGGCACTAACAAAGAGACAGGAGGCAGAGCTGGAGGTGTCAGAGTTAAAGATGCTGAGATTTTCGTTGGGCATGACGAGGATGGACAGGATCAGAAATGAGAATATTAGAAAGATAGCTCAGGTTAGACTCATTGGAAACAAAGTTAGAGAAGCAAGGTTGCATTAGTTTGGATGTGTCCAGAGGAGAGATGAGGATTATATATGGAGGAGGATATTGAAGATGGAGCTGCCAGGAAAGTGAAAAAGAGGAAGACCAAAGAGGAGTTTTATGGATGTGGTGAGAGAGGGCATGCAGACAGTTGGTTTAAAGGAGGAAGATGCAGAGGACCGGAAGAAATGGAGATGGTTGATCTGCTGTGGCGACCCCTAAATGGGAGCAGCCGAAAGAAAAAAAAGAAGAAGAAGAAGTCTTTTGAAATTTATAACTGTGAGACAACTGTGAGTGGTGGCAGCGGTGGCCTAGCGGTTAGGGCGTTAGCCGCATGATCGGAGGCTCGGGGGTTCAAACCCCTTTCCAATAGGTTGCCCTGAGGTACCCTTGAGCAAGGTACCGTCCCCATCACGGCTCCCCGGGCGCTTTCAATAGCTGCCCACTGCTGCACGGGTTTGAGTGTGCATGGGTTAAATGCAGAGGTCCAATTTAGTTGTGGTTCATGTGTGCTGTGCCGTGACCTCGCAATGACGATGGTTTTCACTTTCACTTTTTCACTTTCAACACCTTGATCATCACGATCCAGCTTGATCTCAATATCTTAGTGTCCTCCTCTGCTTCACTTTCTTGATCAAAAATGTTTTCCAGTGACTTCTGGGCATTCATTATTAGAATCACATTGCTAATCTGTTTATTCTCTAAAAGATTATGCAAGCATTATTTTGATAGTGTGGCCATTTTATTCATTTTTTATCTCTTTTTTTCATTTGTTCCCCATCCTCCTTGAATGTGGGAAGTTTTGTCAAAGGAAAATATAAGGTTCCCTTTTTAGGTGGAGTAATTTGATTAAAAAATTAGATAATTCTTCCCATTTTCATGCAGAAAATACTGGAAATGGTGTAGGTGAGTTCAGGAATACATTCTGTGTGTGTGTGTGTGTCTCAATAATTGAAAAAAAAACATGTTTGGATAAATTTGATTTGATTTGACCCAGAGAGTTTGCGTGTATAATAGAAAAGTAGGCTCGCAAAAATTGTTAAATTAGTCATTTTCCATTTACATGTTCACTACTCTAGTTAAGACATGAAGAAAATGTTTGAAGCTAGAAATATTTTTTCTTTTGTTAAATGCTGAAACAGGTCAAACCAATCAGCAGAAATAATAGGACAGATTAATAGTGTTTTCCTTGCTCGAGTGGTGCCCTCCTGGAAAGAGAGAGAGAGAGAGAGAGAGAAATGCAATAAATTAGTTTTACATTAATACAAATGTTGTTATTATTATAAGACAGTGCTGGTTAATTGAAAATTAATACAGGGAACAGAATAATCATTTTTATTACTGTTTATGTCCCACCTCGATTTAGGAAATACAAACGAAAAGATGAAGTTAGCCTGAGTTCAGATTGAGCTTGAGGTTTCATGATTTACCAAGCATCACCACTCACTAATTCTAAAACCAGCATGTTTCAGCTAACAGGAGCTAACAGGCTCCACTAATATTACGTTTTAAGTTATTATTATTTAAGTAAAATATTCTTTAATACTATATTATTATTCTTTAGGTGTCAACATCCATGTTTTAATATCCAAAATAAAGAAGGTTTATTAGCATCTCAAGTAGCATCTCTAAGTCTGCATTTAATCTAGAGAGTTGCTATAAAATGCCAGAATTGTCACTGATTGCTTGATGCTACCATTACAGTGGTAGTAATGATACCATTACTACAAAAGTCTAACACAAAAACAAAAGCTTGTTTCACTGCAGTTGTGTCTGCATTAAGTTTACCAGGAAAATGAACTGCTTGGCTGTCACATGCTACTGTTTTTGTGACTCCATCTGTCTTATTAGTAAAAACAAGCTTTGAACTCCAGTGGTTTCTCTATTCAGGGATCTCGTATGTTTTCCAGCAATAGACAAATCCATTTTTTTACTGAGGTGACCAATGAGAGCTGTGACCATTTACATAGAAAATCATTTCCCACAAAACAAGCTTTTTTTCCTTGACATGGGTGAAACATCTCATGAACTCGCAATTAAGGTATTATTTGCTGTATGCTCTTGAAAAGTAAACTTTTGTGATTCAATTGGAGAAAAGACTAAAATATGTCTCTTTCAAAAATGTTACTTATGAGCTCAAATGTGCATCATCCATGGCACATTTATTTCTTTCCTTTTCTCTTATACATCCTTAAAATTAATATTAGGGTTGTTTAATGAAAAATAAGGTCCATGTTAAAAGCTCTTTACTCTTTAAACTCCCAACACTGCTTTTCTTGTTGGGCTGCTGAAGTTTTACAAAACTGAGTGACTGGTGGTTGGGCCTGTCCTTGCATGCTCAAACAGAGATCAATTGCCAAGCAGGGCTAAATTAATTAAAGATCATGGCCCTGGTCACATCTGGATGCATGTCCCTGACATATAGTGAGGACACTGGGGAGCTTGAGGATGCCATGGCCGCTTACCTGGTCTCTCTATGTCCAGTCTGCTTCTGGAAAGTAAACAGCAGGTAGGACAGTGTAGTAAGGCCCAAACAGAGGGCTGGGGCAGCATGTTTATATCTTCCTTGGACCTGCAAAAAATGCTAAGCAGGAAATGCTGTAGACTGACTGATGGTGATGCAGTGGCCACACAAGCTGCAATCTGAGATTGGGACATTAATAGCTGGATACTACCATTAAGTTTGGATTATGTTACTAATAACTTTTAAACATGCCAACCAAATGTTCTCACGACTACGATCTGGACTTTTTACTTTCAAATCCTGCTGCAGTCCCCCATAGCAGAGCTTCAGTTTGTCTAGTTATCCAGCAGGTGTCATTAATGTGCAATAGTGAGAAAGAAAGGATTTCCCAGTTTTCCCATGAGTCCTTGCTCATAAGCACTGTCTTTTCATTTAGTTTTGATATTTGAAAAAATTGAAAAAGGTCAGTTAAGCAAAAGTGTTGAGATTAATAACTGAATAATTAAAACATATTGTAAATCTAATTGAATTATTATAGCATATATTAGAATGACAGATTACACATTGTTATGTAAGAAATTAAGAATTTATATTTATTTGATAGGTGAAACATATACATAATTATATATGACACAGCAATTGCCATTGTCCTCTTGCAAAAAATGAATTGGCTCCTTTTCATGAAACATCCCACCCTGAAAGATCACCCAGGCTTGGTTGGCCAAATGTTGAATAGTTGTTGTCAGATCAGATGTAAGTGTTGACTGTACCTCTACAGAATCCCAATGGTGGAACAAAGATCAGAGGAGAAGATGGTGGATTTATGGTATTAGATGTGTTTCTCTGGGGATGGAATGAAGGAATACCAACCAGTGGTTCACATGTCTTTGCAGGTAAAATTTAATCAAAGACAAGTTCAAGTATTTTAATAATTGTAGTTTAAGTTGTATTTTTACAGCATTGTTTAATCATCATTGTTGGGTTAGTTTTGTAGAAAGAAGCAGTAACCATGACGAGTTATGCTAGCAGAAGAGACGTGAGCTGCCTCCCAAGCCACACACTTCTGTACCTTACATCCTTTGCTAGCTGCATTCCCAATGATTATGTATTTATTTTAAGCACTGTTTAGTTGGGTAGTATCATAGTAGCACATTTGGGATGCAGCCATAGTAACTTTCATCCAGATGGCAATGTAAAGGACGGGATTCTCTACTTAATACAGTTGTCGAGATATTAATGAATAGTATTTTTCTGCATACATGTCTGAGCCATACAGACTCTACAGGATTCATCAGTCTTCAGAACAAACAGAGCCTGAAAAAAACATCTATGTGAAACATTTAAGATCATTTAATGATCATTTAGTTTAATAATTTAGCTTAATAAAACAAGGTTAAATATAAAATGGAACTGACTCATCTAATTTATATTTCTGATGTCAGCTGTTTCCTGAGGTTAAAACTTCAGGAGTGGCTTCCTGTAGATCACATGATGTTTACAGAAAGCAGCATAGATGCACATTGAGTTGTCTGTTTATCTTTGACTATAGAAAAAAGAACATATTCATGTCATCTGAGGTAGGCGATTTTGTGCATGTACTTTTTTATTGCTTGTGTAAATGAGGAAGAGGCAAAAGTTTGTATTGTTACTAGGGTTAGGGTTAGGGTTAGGGTTAACCCTACGGCTAAGCCCTAACCCTAGGATGTCCAATGGGATGACAGAATTTGGTGTGAGATTATAGAGACAAAAGAAAAGCAAACTGATTCTCAGACAAAGGCCGTCACTGTGTATGATCTGTTTCTTGAGGGGAGTGAATTCTCTCTCACGGTCATTGACACACCTGGATATGGAAGCACAGAGGGGACTGAGCACGATTTAAAAGAGAGAGAATGAACAGATAAAATCAGCTTTTGAGCAATATGAGAATAAAAAGAAGGAACAGAATCATTTTGAATGTGAAGTTGATGAGCCCTACAAACTAAAGGTGTCTATAGAATCTAAGTGGTGGCACTTGGACAACGAGGCAACTTGCTGCAATGTGTGTGAGGAAAACACTCACTATCCTGGATGCCGGTGGGTCAGAAGTCACGACTGGTGGAGTGTAACATCAAAAGGAAAGTGCATAGTCTGTACTGGAAAGTGTGACTACCCAAAACATGTGAAAAAGAAGAAAAGGTATGTGGTGAAGAATCTGAAAAAGAAATATGAGAAAGAGAAATATGAGAAAAAGATTTTGATCAGCAGACTTGAGGATGAAATAAAAGAAATGCAGCAAACCCGTATTATTGATGAGTTTTATCATTGCATGATCACTCTTAAAGTGATTGCTTTAAAGGCAATCTCTGAGTCTGTCCTTCAAAATCTAGACTTCCTGATTGAGAAAATGATGGAAACAGGAAAAACAGAAAGAGTTCTGAGAACTTGAAGAACTGAAGAAAAAATCTGAAGCTGAAACACAAATGCCATGTTTTTATCCAACAATCCAAACTTCTTCGACTGAAAATATCTTTCAGAGCAACTGTCGTGGAAAATTGAAGTGTAATCCTAAGTCCGAAACTTTTTGCAAGTCAGAAATCAAATGAGGTCAAAAATGAAGCAAAGTCAGAGAGATGCAGCACAACCAATTTACTGAAGAGTTCCAGCAGGCGTGGTCCAGTGGGAGCAGCTCCAAATAAGCTCATCCCAACTTCGGACTTTAAATACATTTCAATCACGTTTAAATTTACATAAATCCATCCCATTAATAGTTTTCCACCAATAATATTCAATACTGTCATGATTAAACCTCAGTTCCCCCCTCCTTTGCCACCTCACCAACAATAGACAAAGGTCCTTTTACTGATGACTCCCTGTCTTATCCACCACCAGCATTTCAAGGTTTCTTTTTATTCAGTTTCTCAATTGTGAGTGCAGCTGCTTGATTAGAAATGTAACTGTTCGCTACCAGCCATCTATGAGCACTATTGTTCAGTTTAGAAATGTATCTGTTTGCTGCTGGATGTTTTCTGGGAACTCATAAGACAGCATAAGACACCGGACAACATGTAACCTTTTACAGGTACCACTATTGTTCAATTATAAATGTAGCTCTTTTACTGCTTGCTTTTTCATTGGAACTCGATTGGTGTGTAAGACAGGGGCAAAAGCAAAGGGACAAAAGTAAAAGGATTTTTACTATACAACAATAAATAAATGGTCAGGTCAAGTGAAAGAGCTCAAGCAGTTGAAAAAGACCACAAACAGAAGAAATGAAAAGAAAAGCACTTATGAGAAAAGGAGGAAGGCGAGATTTCAAGACTTTTAAATGGCAAATAGCAATTTAGGTTACCTAACCTCACCTCAGCTTTAAAGTAATTTTAATTTAGTTTTAAAATTTATGTTTGTAGCAGGTTGGAGTTTTCATTTGTAGCTTTTTTATTTGTAGTTTTATTCATTTGTAGTTTTTACTGAAAGCATTCATCTGTTTTTACCTGCATGTGGACGTCCTAAGACATGAAATTGAGAAAGTGAAAGAAATAGCGAAACGCAGCAGGAGCATTAAAACTGAGGAAAACATTGAATTTCAGATTATTTGTCATGTTTGCCAGTCTAGGTTCATTCTAGCTGGAGAGAAAATCAAGTAAACAACCGAACTGAATTTCACCAAATACTGATTGATCTGAAAAATTTCTCCTGTTTTTATGATAAACTGTTTTTTAAAAAATAAAGTGTATTTATTAAACTTATTTGGATCATTTATATTTCTTTAAAGGTTAATTAAATGTTGTAAAGTTAACATAATTATAATTTGATTTAACATAATTGTAATTTGTTTTTAGGTTTTGTCTTTATTTGACACTATATTGATCTGATTAAGCTCTTTTAGACAAGCTCTTTTTTCTTTTTCTCTAATTATAATGTTTGTATGACTGAGTGATTCGGGTTTAGTTGTGTTTTTCTCATCTGAGATTAAACTTGTTTTCAGCCTGACTGATATTTGAGTATTTCTCCCTTTTAAATTAAGATTATATTTATAATATATGGATGACCTTGATGTGGAAGATCCCTTCACACATCATTGTATTTAAACTGACATTTTCTGCATTGATTGCAAATGTAATCCAAACCTAATTGTTGCTTTGTATTTTGTGTTAGTCCGTTCTTGCATCGACATTATGGCAATATATATCAGATTTTGTAACTAAATGAAAGTGAATCTAAAGCCTTCAAAGAAAACAAATCATTTAACAAAAATGTTGGGAAGTGTTTTTAAACTCAAGAAATGTAATTGCAGTTTCCTGTTGAAACTAACTATGAAAAACAGGCTTACAATAGAGTGCCATTTCTTTCAAAGCAGTATGATTGTGAGAACATTTGTTGTAAGGAGATGGTCGAGGTATAATTAAGTTGATGCCAAAAAAGAGCCTGCACCAGCCTTTAAGCTAGTTAGTTAATGTTAGCTAGCCAAGCTATCTGCTAGACCCATCTAGCTTTAGCTTTCCTTCCTGTTTGATTTCAAGCACAAAAATATTACAGCGTGATAGTTTTGTACCTAGTGTTTTTCAAGGATTTGAGCAATCTGAGGCTGAAGGCTGCTCACAGCTATATGTTCATCCAGCTAATCAAATGTAAAAAAAGTAAAATTGTAAAAATTAAACCAAGAAATAACCCTCAAACTTAGATAACCCAAGTTGTTCTTTACAATGTCAGTCTTCAAAGATACCACAACATTGTGAGTTGGTACTGAGACTACTAAGGACAGCAGGTGTTTGATTTTGATATCCTGTAAAGTCATAAGAATTCAGGAGGATTTTCACCATGAAAGAACTGACGCTCATTGACAACATTTTGACCCTTTGGTTACAGCACCAGAATGGCCAAAAATGCCACTGCTAACATTATGACCATTTGCTGACTAGATATTTCTTGGAATCAGCCAACCTCAAACCAACACTGACTCCTTTTTGCTTTTTTCATTAATATCAACACCACACTCCAGCAGAATACATTTTTCAGTCTAAATATGAATATAAAATATTAGGTTTTTTCATCACATTAAGACATCAAAAAGTATCATTACATCAAGAAGTATTTTCTTAATATTTTGAATCTCTAGAATAGATGGTTTAGTAGTGTTGTAACCCATAATCTGGACAATTTATGAACATTGATATACAGAAATACAGGCAGCGTTACTTGGTGTATATTACATACACTGACAATATCATTAGGTACATTTACAATAAAGCAAACTGCAGCTGAAATACTACTGATCTAACATTGAGGAAAAGCATTGAATGAACACGTATGTCTTATGTCATTGCATTGTGGCACATTGCAATGGCGAGAAGGCAAGACCAACAAGGTACACCTGTTGGAAGGATTTATCCTGCCTTCGTTTCAAACAGGTCCACTTTCTTCAAACATGTATCTATGTCACTTGAGGTGGGTAGTGTTTGTACCGTGGATTGGAGGACTCTTATGTACAAGCACGGCCCCTCTTTTGAGGACGTGGTATCTGCTAATGTCAACAGTCCATCTACTCATGCTGCCATGGCAAGTCTGCCAGCCAACTGCCAAAGAAGAGCCCTCTTTCATCAGTCTACTGAGCAGAAAGTGACATTTTAGGTTGGACACATTTCATCTACCATTTTCCAAAAGATTTTAGCAGATTCTCTATATATTTGTTTCGCAAAATTGGTCAGTTTCGACAGCTCTTCATTTTAGTGATATCCTTCCTGCATCTTAATCATTTCTATGACACACTTTGTATAATTTGCTAGAAAATAGGTTTGGTTAAATCAGGAATATTGGAAAGAGGGGCACAACATAACATTTTGGTTTTGGCAAAACAATTAAAAAACATTTGAGTTTGATCACTTAATTTTTTATATGAGTAACATTACACATTTAGACATTTCTGCTTCAAAAAAACACTGAGAAGATTAGATTTGCATGTCAGGTGGATTGGAGATATTAAATTGTCCCCTTGGTGTGAATGTGTGTATGAGTGTGACTGTCTGTGTGCCGTGCCTTTCGATGGACTGGCGACCTGCCTTTCAGGATTATCAATGAGTTTCTTTTACAGTTGACCTATAATTAAAACTGGATATTGAGTGTACATTGAAAACCAAGCTTCAACACTCAAAGCTCCTACTCTCAGAATTCCATTGTGACCCAGGAGAACAGGCTGCTAGACCCTGTCCTCAGAGAGAAAAAGATTCCCCTTTGTTGGTTTAATTAGACCCAAATGGGCAGAGGTGGCCTAGTGGTTAGGGAGTTACCCCCGCATTGGAAGATTGTGGGTTTGATTCCCTCACAAGTAGGTTGCCCTGAGGTACCCTTGAGCAAGGTACCGTCCCCATCACTGCTCCCCCGGCGCTTTCAATAGCTGCCCACTGTTTGAGTGCATGGGTTAAATGCAGAGGTCCAATTTCGTTGTGGTTCACTGTGTGCTGTGCTGTGACCTCGCAATGACAAATGAGGAGTTTGCCCTGAGGTACCCTTAAGCAATATACCGTACCCATTATTGCTCCCTGGGCACCTCACAGCGGTGGCTTAGTGGTTAGGGAGTAGGCCCCAGGATCGGGAGATTGTGGGCTCAAATCCCTGACCACTAAGCTGGCCCGAGGTATCCTTGGGCAAGGTAGCATTCCCTTCACTGCTCCCTGGAAACTTTAAATAGCTGCCCCCTGCTGTTTGGGTGAAATGCAGAGGAAGCATTTTGTCATGTCTCAGTTTGTGCTGTGCTGTGTTTCACAATGACAAGTAGTCACATTCATTATTTAACAATTACATTAGTCCTGCACTCCTGGGGCTTTTGTATGAAAAGGCTCATCCCCCTGCTGTAAATTTCAGAACTCTGGGAACTTGCCCCAGGTTATCTATGTAAGATCTATGTAAGCATGGAGGTTGGTAGCTGTAGATGAGTTCAGAGAAATTCTCAGGGATGAGGACTTTATAAGCCAACATAAGATTTTAAAATCAGTATGTGATTTTATTTTGGAAGTGATTTTGTGGTTGTTGCAAGGACTCCCGCTACTGCTGTACGGCTATAGCTATTAGTAGAGTTTAGAGAACTGATTGGTCTATGTAAAATGCAGCTGAAGAGTCATATATGAATATTAATATCATATATACTTCAAAATTCTATTTTATATTATGTATATTGCATATAAACTACACACAGAGAACATTTAATGTTAGTATAAATGAAGTGTTAGAAAACCACTGCTGACAGTGAGCTACTCATGCTATATCCACTCAACTCAACCTTAAATTATGTCATTTTTTTATTAAGTAAAAACAGAAAATCTAGTAAATTTCAAGGTGGTAGAAGCTCATTAACATTCGGTTGTCTCCACTACAACAGGCTGCTCTATGCTGATATGCTGATCCTAAATAATCAAGAATAGCAGAGAAGTGATAACAAATTGTTATTATGTTTCACTTTGGTGAAATGCTGCTGTGCTGTAAATGAAGAATGGACAAAAGAAACGAGGCAGCAAATTTCACAAAAATTTAATTAATCATTAAAATAAAAATTCATACTAACCATAGTACATGACAATTATTTTTCTTTAAAGCATAAAATGGTCAGAAAAGTTCAAACCTAGTCACTGAAACTGTGGCGCTCTATTTCTTCTAGGGTGGGACGTTCTGCAGCACTGGGACTTAAACACCAGCTGATCAGGTGACAGCACTCTGTTATTTAGAAACATACAAATTTAGAATGTATTTAGAACTTTACAAATAAAATATTCTGTATTTATTATTTCATGATTTCAGCAACCTAACCTAAAAATTGTGTCTTGCACCCCCTACACACTCTACAGTGAGTGTGTGTCTTTGCATGAGTGTAGTTTGTTTCCTGGAGAGAGATCCTCAGGAAAGCACAAGCCTTTGCTGATCTTTTGGATTGTGGAGAAAGGCAAGTAGCCGCAAAGTATTTCATAGAGTGTCACAGGTAAAGATCAGACTGCGGCTTGTTCTGCTAAATACTGCCGCTCTTTATACTGACTTACCTGCAAACTCCTTGTAAGTAGAACCGCCACAGCCAAAATCAAACAGTTTGATTTCACCAGAGTCTGTTTGCATCAAAATGTTGTCTGGCTTGACATTCTCTTTCTGCAGCTGCACCATCACTGCACGAGCCAAGAACTCATCCAGGTATCCTCCAAGGGCTGATCGAACCTTTCTAGCAGCTTCAGGATGTTTTGACTTGGTGCTGCATTAGCAATGGTCATCAGACCCACCTCTAGCAGCATTACTTTTACATTACATTACAGCATTACTGGCAGTGTATACTCAATTACATTTACGGCATTTAGCAGACGCTCTTATCCAGAGCGACTTCCATATTCTAATCCAGAGGGGACAGTCCTTCTGGAGCTCAGGTACCCAGTGGTGGTAGTGCTGGAGGTGGGATTCGAACCTGGGATCTCTTGATTCAGAGGTCCACAGGCAAGTGTACTACCACTAGACCACCACCACTCATCAAATATTTGTTATTTAAATACACTTACTATGAAAATCTCTTCCATTGCTCAGGACTGGGGCACATACTTGATTGCTACCTGAGAGAACAATATTGTTGAAAGATTAATTAAATAAAATCACTTCAAGTATGATAAAAAGAGATATTCCATCTAAAGATCAA